>OY987313.1:24283995-24762728 GCA_963920655.1 Geranium rotundifolium | reverse complement strand
CCGGCTTTGGATTACCGGAGAAGAAGTGGAGGAGGCGACGGCTACGGATGTGCGGCGGTGGAAGGACTTGAACGTGGCTGAAAACGGAAAGAGGTTGTTGCACGTTGAAGAGCACAATCACCGTTTTACAGTACCAATATATATATATATATATGTGTGTGTGTATACATATGTATATATATGTTATACATGTGTATATATATATATATATATATATATATATATATTATATATATATATATATATATATATATATATATATATATATATATATATATATATACATGTGTTATATATATATATAATATATATATACATGTGTATATATATATATATATATATATGTATGTATACATACATATGTATATATATATATATATGTATACATACATATGTATGCATACATATGTATACATACATATGTATGCATACATATGTATGCATACATATGTATGCATACATATGTATGTATATATACATATATATACATACATATGTATGTATATATACATATATATATATATATATATATATATATACATATATATATATATATATATGTATGTATATATTACACACACACACATATATAGCCGGCTTCGGATTACCGGAGAAGAAGCGGAGGAGGCGACGGCTACGGATGTGCGGCGGTGGAAGGACTTGAACGTGGCTGGAAAACGGAAAGAGGTTGTTGCCGTTGAAGAGCACAATCACCGTTTTACGGGTACCAAGCACTTCCAAGGATAATGCTGATTGGGTTTCATATATTATGCTGAAAATTTAACGTCATAATAAAACAATTCTTACATAACACATTAAAATGATTCATGATGTGTGTGTCATGAAACAATAAAAGAAAATAAGACAATGAAAAGAAGATGATACAAAAATCATTCGACGAACATATAAAGTTTGATCAGTAGACAAAGTATGCATGATGAAAAAATCCCCATGAAACAATATAGAGCGAATAAAACATTTTATGCTGAAAATTTAACGTCGAAATGAAATAATTCTTACATGACACATTAAAATGTTTCATGAGATTTGTGTCATGAAACATTAAAAAAAAAAGTCGAACTGCTAAGAAATAAATGATCTGATGCTGTTTAACAAAACAAAACAAAATAATTCATGAAACAAATAAATACTGTTAAAGGAAATTCAAAACAACAAAACATATATATTGTAAAACGGAAATATTATTTTATGGAGCAAAAAGTCAAAACAGTTAATACCCAATGGTAATTAATTACATTTAATGTGAAATCAATTAATAGATTATGATCAATCCCGAATATTATGGACAAAGATAATTATTAGAAATCAGGTGAAGATGAAAGTACGATGTTACCCTCATTTGACTACATATCAATAATAATAAATCATTAAACTGTAGTTAATTACAATTTCATGCCACCGGTGTCAACATCTAATCTGCACCACATATCTAAAGATCGGACGGTTTCAGAACGTTCTAACATTTGTATAATAATGTACCGTTTGTATTTGATTACTACCCTAAAATTATTTAGTAAGGTTGTTCAAGTTGTCTAAACCGGACCCAATTGGTATAAAATTTGATAGAACTAGTGCTGTAGTTCCATGTATTGGAGAAACGTATCCAGAACCATCTGTCATTGGACGGAAGGGTTATAATCGTCCATGGCCAAGGGTGTTTCTTTGAATCCAATTGGACAAAACTGGTTGGTTGTAAATCTTCAATTTAGTCTGATTTACGAGCTGAATAAAACCAATATATAAGTTATTTTTTTAACTAATTACGTAATTTAACTCCATCCAATATATACAATACTAAATTGTACGCTATAATTAAAAGTATATATTCCAAACAAAAAATAAGTAGTTACAAGGTTTTCAAATTGGGTCTGGCATTCTTACGCTAAAATTGTATAATGAATTTTAATAACATGTACAGTTTTATACACCAAAAATTTCATATTAATATATATCCCATACACACTTTTAAGTAACAAGTCTAAATTTTCCCAAAGTGAATAACAAATGGTATGTTCAGGGACATGAGCAAAAAAAATCTTATCTTACTTAGAACATCAGGACTAATTGCATATTCTTACAGTTTTTAGATATTTCCTTTAGGTTACTGCAGTTGTAGTGGGGGATCTAGAAAAATTTTCAATGAGGTCTAGAGACAAAAGAGGCAAAACAGGAGACAGAGGACTTGGATGAACCGGCCATAGTGACACCCCTCGCAGTGATCAGACCGGACCAGTAAGAATCAAAGACTCTCAACCAATGGATTCGGGCTTATCGACGGATGCCAGGGAGAAGGTGTTTTTAACGGGGGCAATGGGGAGCTCAGAGACCGGTAAACTGCCTAAGGTTTCTTGTTCGGGGAAGTTTACCAAAAGGATAGGGGCAGGAAAGTATCCAGCTGCTTGCAGAAGAGATGGATGCGTATGACATTGATCCTGGAGAGGATTGGGAAGTGGGGGAAGAAGAGGTATTGAACTCTTCTTTGGGGATTACGAAGACCACTCGAGACTTTGGCACAAAGTTCTCCGCTCTGAAAAAGTGTTCAGACATTGAGTAGTCATCTTTATTTAGTTTGGATCTTGCTCTTTCTTCTACTATTTTTATTTTAGTAATAAAACTTATTTCTGCCAAGAAAAAAAATCACATACTAAAAGTTTGATCTCATTAATAAAATAGTTACTAAATGCATATAACAGAAATAATTCGAGCTTGATTATTTAATTGAGTTCAAATTTTTGTATCCATTTATAAATACGAACCGAATCGGTTGGCACGCCTTAGAAACTCTATTAAACTGGGACCAACCTTGAATCGTTTATCAAACGACCCCATCTTATGCTTAAACTCGGCTCGATTTCGATTACAACTAACACATCAAATTTCTAGCGTAACTAGAGCCGTCCATAATAATAATTCATGATAATAATTTACTAAAATGAAAAATAAATATTATCTTGTTTGATTGATTTATATTGTTTAAAAGATATGAACATTTACATTTCAAATATATTGGTTTGAATTTATAATATAATTAGCATTCAACGACCATAATGTTACCCCATGCAGCCACACTATCAAATTTTTCATCGCTCACGGTGTACGTAGGGTTTGTACGCCGTTACAGATTAAGTTTGTGACGGTGTACGGCAAACATGTGTCGTCACAAACTTTTGTAACGGCATATTTAGTCCGTACGCTGTCACAAATACTCTGACGACATACTTTCCATCGTGCGCAGTTAGTATTCATATTTTGTAACGGCACACGTTAGTATGTGCGTTGTTACAAAAGGGTTGACTGTTGACCAAAACCTTACTGTTAGGAGTAAACGGTTGGAAATCGAGTCGTTGTTGTTACCGTTAGTTTGTAACAACGCACATTGCAAAGTGCGTAGTCACACATATATTCGTTACAGTGCACATTACCTTGTGAAACATTACAAATGGTCAACAGTCTTGAGTCAAGAGTTTTTATTTTCGCTTGACTCGGTTCTTACGCTCGCTTTTTATATAAAAATTGTATACCCAAATGACCTTCATCTTTTTAAACGACCTAAGAGTCACGTACGTCAATGAAAAAATTAAATTCGGTGTACCAAATCAAAGAAAAAAGGTCTTTATTGGGAGTTTGACCGTTACTTATAGAGGTAATCACGGTTGACTGGTTTGGATCGATGTTGAAACATTCTCGGAATTAACTATATTTTTGGCACATCAAGTATTAAACCATTGCGCTCTAATCTGTATTTTCATATTAAAACATGATTTTTAACATAAACCATTTTTGTTGAGAGTGTGAGTTTTGGGTTTAGGAAGGTAAACTATATCCTAAACCCTAAACACATTGTTCATCCAACATTCAATAGATAGATATTTTTTTAAAATCGAAACCATTCAATCTGTTTCAAATAGCACGTACGTGGTATAGTAGAAATTTTATGAAAATCAAATCCTGGGAACACGGCTAATCATTCACGATTGGACCGACATGAATAAAATAATAATTTAGGGAAAGATTTTTTAACGACGCACAAGAAAATGTGCGCCGTTACAAATGGTCAACAATCTTGAGTTAATATTTTTTACTTTCGCTAAACTTTGGTTCTTTTGTTCGGTTTTCATATACAAATTGCAGAACCAAATGACCATAATCATTTTAAACGACCTAAGAATCATGTACGTCAATAAAAATTTAAATTGGGTGTGCCGAATCCCAAAAAATGTCTCTATTGGGTGTCTGACCGTTACTTACGGAGGTAATCATAGTTGACTAGTTTGGATCGAGGTTAAAATATTCTCGGAATTGACTATAATTTTGGCACATCAATTATTAAACCATTGCGCTCCAATCTGTACAGTCAGTTTAAAACATGATTTTGACCATGAACCACTTTCATTGAAAGCATGAGTTTATGGTTTAGGAAGGTAAACTCTATCCTAAACCCCAAACACATTGCTCATCCAACGTTTAGTAGATTAATATATTTTTCTTAAATCGAAACCATTCATTCTGTTTTAAAAAACATGTACGTCGTATACTATAAATTTTATGAAAATCAAACCATGGGAACACGACTAATCATTCACGATCGGACCAGCATGAATAAAAAAATAATTTAAGATTAGGTTTTGTAATGGCGCACAATGCAATGTGTGCCATTAAAATATATTTGTAATGGCCCACTTTAAGATGTGCGCCGTTACAAAAGTGGCCACAAACGAAATTTTCATGAAAAATCAACAAAAGTGGCCACAAACGAAATTTTCATGAAAAATCAATTTTCGCAGAAAATTGAACTTCCCAGAAAATTTTTGTACTAACGGGGCACATTAATGTATGTTGTTACAAATTTATTTGCAACGGCGCACACTTTTACGTTCGCCGTCACAAATCTAGCATATATAAACCTCCTGAGACCTCTTCTTCTTCCTTTTTCGCCTCATTTCTCTCTCTTCTTCTTCCTCACAGTTCTGTCGCCTCCTTGCTCCGTCTTTTTTGTTTTTTAAAAATATATAAGGTAACGGCACACATGGAGATGTGCGCCGTTACAAATGTCTGTTAATGGCATTGTCATTTCTAACGGCGTACACCATTCCGTACGCCATTACACGTGTAACAATATACGTTTATTTGTGTGCCGTCACAACTGTAACGACGCATATTGTGCGCCGTTACAATTTGTAACAACGTGTTTCTAACGGTGCACAGTAAAACGGCCGTTTGTGAGCCGTTACAAACTGTAACGACACACAAAAACGACGCATACTTTACACCGTTACAAAATAATAATAATAACTGATAGTGCCATGTCAACGAACTTTTTGGTATATATATAAGGTATAAATCAGGTGAGAACCTCTACCCAACTTTAGAACCTAAGAATAAGTCACAACCATTCGATCTCGCTGATGAGATAAGTGAATTTTTTTACGCAAATAATCCAATTGAATGCACAATCATCATTATACTTAGGTGACATATACAATATATCTTGATTAATTACTTACAATTTTTTCTGCGGAATAATATACATTAATTATTTCATTTTTTATTTTTTCCTTTATCTTTTTTATTTATTCAGAATAATATATATTAATTACTTTCCTTTTTACTTTTCCCTTTTCTCTTTTTATTTCTATTGAATAATATATGGACAAACTTCTTTCGGATATGGACATTTGTTCACTCACACACGGACATTTATAATAATTGGAAATGTATGACTATGTTTTTCACATAATTTGCAGTAGGACATACCTGTTCTGGTGTGGACATAGTTCACTTCTCGTCAGAAAATATTACAGACTTGAGTGATAAGCATGAATCCTATTTTTTATAATATTTGTTAGGACATACATGTTCTACTATGTACATACATGTTCTGTTGTTTTCTATTATCTTCTGGTGGACAAACTTCGTTCTGGTATGAATATAGTTCACTTACAAACAGACATTTACAGGAATCAGACATGTATGATCATGTTTTCACATAATTAATGGTAGGATATACATGTTCTCGTGTGGAAATAGTTTACTTCTCAACGGACAATATTAACAACTTTAGTGGTAAGTATGAACTCTATTTTTTATAATCTTTATTAGGACATACATGGTCTGTTATGATCATAGTTCAATTCGGGTCGATAGTATTGGTACTCGTAATTGTAATGACGGGACCATATTTTGTTTGTTATTTATTTAGAGGACATTTTGTATTTTGTGTTGGACATAGTTCACTTAGAGACGGACAAATATAATAACTATTGTATATATTCGTAGAGATGAAATTTTCAAATAAGTTAAATCTTAGATGTAGAAATCTAATTTTAGAAATAAATTACATAATCTAATTAACTCTATTGATTATATTTGATCCTACATGTAATTATGTTTGTTTATTACAAATAGATATTTTCTATTCGCAAACTAACCCTCATTGAATATATATGCCGTTTTTTTCTTATTTAAATGCATGAATCTTTGACGTTGAATGCACAAAAATGAAATGATCATGGTCTATTCTGAGGTTCTAACATACTGATAGGTTCTCAGCCGAATGCATCCATATATATATATATATATGGACATATTCAAGTGAGAACCAAGAGTTGCGTGAGAACTCGTGAAAACCACCCAAATTAAACGAGGGGGCGTGTATTTTTCTATACGCTAGAAGGGAAAGTGTTACCCGTTAAGGGGAGGGGTGTTACGAGGGATTAAAAGAAAAAAGGTTTTATTTTATTTTATTTTTGGTTTGTCATAATAATGTTATGAAAATACATGTCATAATAATGGAAATACGATTATTAAAATACATGACATAATAATGAAACACTTAATAATGGAAATACATGACATAATAATGGAAACACGGTTCTCATAGGTTCGCACAAGGCCTCCTGGTTCGCACGAGATCATGATCATAGATATATATATACATGGGCATATTCAAGTGTGAACTAGGAGGCTGGTGCGAACTGCTGCTCGCACGTATTTCTTTTATTAAGTCATGTATTTCCATTATTATAATATGTATTTCCATAACATCGGGAGAATTGTGTAACAAGGGGTTCTCGGGTGTAACGAGGGGGACGTGTATATTTTATACCCAATCAGTGAACCTTGTAGGGGAAATTGTGTAACGAGGGGTCTCTGGGTGTAATGGGGGTCCCCGGGGTGTAACAAGGGGTTATGACGGGTTATGGAAATATATATCATAATAATGAAAACACTGACTGACTGTTTTATGGAAACACATAGTTTAATAATGGAAACAAACGCGCATATTTCACCACCTAGTTGGTTCGCACGAATTTTTTGGTCTTCCATAATAATGTTATGAAAATACATGTCATAATAATGGAAATACATGACATAATAATGAAAACACTTAATAATGAAAATACATGACATAATAATGGAAACACGGTTCTCACATGTTTGCACAAGACTTTCTAGTACGCACGAAAACATGATGGTTCTTATAATTTTGCATAAAAACTACTGATTCGCACGAAATCATGACTATATATATATAAGGAAGGGCTTCACATTAATAATTTTTGAGTTGTCGTGCCAAGGGCAGCGGGCCTCCCTCTGGTTAATTAAGAAACCAATCAAAGCCTCATAGGTTGAGCAATGTCATACATATATTATAGTAAATGAAGACTCAACCAATCTTGTTAATTTTATTGTTCAATATCTATATATTTATGTGGAAAGTCCATGCATTAATATCAAATTACTGGCTATATATAGAGTAGAATTTGCTTACTAATCATATTATGCATATATAAATATATCATGCATGATATATGGTGGCTAGAGATTCTTAGATGGAATTTTGTTTACATTTGGGTCAGGGAAAGCAAAAACATCACAACCAAACTAGCTACCCCATTCGAAAACCCAAAGAAAAAGTGAAAATCTAAAGCCAGTGAACTTCTGTAACTAATAAGGCAGAGACAAGTTTCCATCCTCATCGCGCACTGCTATTATGCCAGCTGATCACAAACCCTAATCTTCTCACACATGACCAGCAATGTGCTACAGAAACACTCAAACACAACTATCGAGATTATATATATATGTATGCAAACTAAATATTCTTGATTATGGACCCAGAGCCATAACAAGTTTCTGCTGCAAACCTGATAAATCCATGCATGTCAGATCACATACCTGTGGATATATAATATGAAGTATATATAAGGGCTAGCTCATTGGACAGAATTATAAATTCAAATGCTGATTACTTATAGTATATATATATGTACCTCAGTGTTGATGGTATGGAGAAACCTTGTGTCCACTTGAGTTGAAACACAGCTAGTGACAGCAAGTCCATGATCGGAAACGACTTGTAGCATCCTTGAAAGTGACATCAACCCTCCATCCCTGAACCCATTACTACTACACAATATCTCAATGCCTCCTGAACACGGACGGACCGTAACACATGGCAATGTTCTTGTTATTGATGATGATGAACCCATCCGGTCATCATCAATAGTAGTAGCATTCTCTTGGGTGAATCTGGTCGATACTTTCTTCAGCTCGTCCCTTGTACCTCTCAGTTCACTAATTCTATTCTGCATCTGCTTTATGTACCTCACAGCTCCATCCATATGATCCGAAACCGAACGTTTCCCCTAAATTTTTTATAATATAACTTGAAGATTGTCAGCTTAATTGTAAAAGATTTTAAACTCAACTTTCAGTCATGCTCTAGCTAAAGAGGGGATGACCCAACGAAACACGCTTTAATTGCACATCAGTACACTTAATATATATTTTTGTACCGCCCCTAAGCAAGTCGGCAGGGAGAAGGAAAATTTCAGGAGCTGGGGAAGACCATATATTCTGCCGGTGCAATATTATGCAAATTTATGAATTTTGGGTGAGTTAACAAGATAAGAAAATGTTAGGTGTACATGTTCGGTCGGATGTATCTAATAACCGCATTAGTTATATTAAAAAAAACCTTAAGATCATGAGTTCTAATTAAGAAAATTTTAGCAGAAACAGTTTGATTCTTGTTTGCAAGAAAAATCAAAATTATAATAAGTAGAAAAGGGAAAGGGAAAGGGAAAGGGATGACCTTGATGTGTTCAAGAGGGAGTAGGGTTCGGAGGGAGGCGTAAAGGGTAGCCATTTCTTGCCTTCTTTGGCGTTCAATCTCTCTGTGCACCATCTTCTTTGAGTTTTCATCACCATCCGCCAGTGGTTGTGGTGGCTTCCTTGTGTTCCTGCGGCTTCCACCACCTGCAGCCTCCACTTGAGTAATTTTATCATGATCATCATCATCATCTTGCAGTTGCTGCCATATCATCACATCTTGGTAGCTTTGGTCTTCATCGCCACCTTGGGATGAGAACATAATGTTCCAACAAGATCAATTATACTATATCAGCAATTTCCCAGGTCATGAATCTGGTCGGTCTCTGACTACCTCAAATGATTATTTCTGGGATTATGAAGATCTTAAGGATTCACAAGCATAAAATCCCATCTGATCATGAGAAGATATGTTTGTTAGGGCATGAGATCTTCAGTGGCCCTAAAATCCCCTAAAGATATGTCTAATACGTACATTCAAGTTTAATACTAATAACAAATGAGTGGCTAAGATAGGGTTTTATAAAAAAAACAAAAAGGCAAAGTTGAGTCATATGATATTATTGGCTATTTAAATCAATTGTGAAAACATAAGAATATTACTCTCTTCTTTTAGAAAAGTGCACATTTTACACGTTACAACACAAATAATGGTTAAGTTAATTAAGGGGCACTATTGATACGCACAAATGAAATTTCGGCAAGCTGCATTCACATTCGGTAGATGGTTGACCCTTGACTCGTCCAGTCCGATTACGTGGTTAAACCAACTTTTTGTAACAAGAATTGACATTAATTCTAAAATAATACTTCATTTTGAATGACTAGAAAAGTGAAGTAAACATTATGCCTCTAATAATTGTTTAATATGATGCTTGATGGTGTACACCAATCTGTATTTAAAATGATTAGTTGGTCATTTATAATCTTTATATCAAGGACGGTGTACACTATAATCTAATTGTTTAATATGATTCTTGACTGTTTACATTAATCTTGATGCCAATAAAAGATGCCAACTTCAAGAAGTAAAATGGAAAAGCAAATTATTTATTTGCAGAGAGGTTGCAAAACATAATTAATTATAATAAGATTACCTTTTATTTATAAAATTTGGTTCAGAATATATTTGTAACATATATATCCATAAATTCTATTGTCTATGATTTTTCCTTTCGAAATTGCCCTCACAATAAAACAACGAGACTGCACACATATAAATATATGATCACGTCATGAAGATTTTAAAAGTTGGTGGAAAGAGATCTCAAACCAACAGTATCATATGAGTATCCTTAACTCAATGATAGGGACGATCATATCCCCTCGTAACCCCATTACAATTTAACTATAAAAAATACCAACTGTTCATTTAAAAATAAATTAGTAAATAATTATAAAACCAATATTAATATAGAAAAATTACTTAAGCAAATAGTTAACTTATACAATTTTGCATAAAACTACAACTAATAAACAAAATTTAACCATAAGAACTTCTGGCTCCCAATCAAATTAAACAAAAAGAAACTAAAAATCACTTAGGTTAAATTATTAGGTTTTGTGAATAGGTGAATTGTATTCTATGATGATAATAGGGTTACAAGGGTTTATATATAGACTAGATATCTAGGGTTTACACGTAGAGAGCTATGATGGCTAGGATTTATAGAGATACAACACAACGGGTCTCGGCCCATATATTAACAAGCTCCCTCAAACTCAAGGTGGGGGATTCAGATTGAGTTTTAGAACAAAAGTAGTGAATCGTCCTGGAACAGAGGTTTTGTGAAGATGTCAGCAGTTTGTTCGTTCGAGAAGACAGCGCGTAGAGTGACAATACCCTGTGTGAGATGATGTCTGCCGAAGTGACAATCATTCTCGATGTGTTTGGTGCGCTCATGAAAAACATTATCGTGAGCAATCTGAATGGCGCTTCGGCTGTCCCAATGGATATGATTGGATGAGCTATGAGTAATGCCTATGTCATGAAGTAGCCACCGAAGTTAGAGGAGCTCAGAGGTAATGTCGAAAAAAGCACGATATTCGGTCTCTATGTTGGAATGGGCAACCGTCATCTGCTTCTTACTCCTCCAAGAAATGAAAAATTTTCCAAAAAAAAAGCAGTATCATGTTGTATGTGGAGCGTCGATCAGTAGGATCACCAGCCAATCTGCATCTGAAAATGTCTGCAACACCAAAGGTGTATCACTCGAAAAATGAAGACCGTTAGATTAAGTGCCTCGTACATAGTGAAGTACTCGAAGGACGGCCTCATAGTGCGTGGTTCTCGGTCCACTCATGAACTGGCTGACAATATGGATTGTGTAGGCAATGCATAGACGTGTGACAGTGAGATAGAGAAGGTTACGTGCGAGCTATTGATACAAGGTAGCATCTTGGAGAGGTTTGCCATCGGAAAGTGTAAGCTTCTCGTTCGCCTCGATTGGAGTGGAGGCAATCTTACTGTCTGATAAACCTGCTCGGGAGATAAGGTCGATTGCATATTTAACTTGTGACAAGTGATAACCTGAAGAGCCGACGAGATTTCCAGACCAAGAAAATATACGAGGTTCTCGGGGTCCTTCATCTCAAAATGTTTGTTGAGCTGGCTCTTTAGGTCAGAGATAACAGATTTGTCATCTCTGGTGATAATTGTATAATCTACATAGAGTAAAATCAGTATGTGACCACGGAAAGTCTTCTTGACAAACAAGGCGGTGTCACGAGGACTGGAGGTGAAGTCAAGATCGGACATCTTCCCACTAACTTGGAGAACCATGCCCTCGGAGCTTGCTTGAGACCATATAGAGCTTTCTTTAAGCGACAGACTTTGTTTTGGCGGATGATCATACCCAGGAGGAGGCTCATATACACTTCTTCTGCAAGATCTCCGCTGAGAAAAGCATTCTTGATGTCCATCTGAAAAAGGTTCCACTTTCACCCGGCTGCAACTGCAATTAAATTGCGAACTAATGTGAGACGAGCAACTCGTGCGAATGTCTCCTGATAATTGATCCCATAATCCTGGGAGAATCCTCGAGCAATGAGGCGTGTTTTGTAGCGCTCGGCGGTCCCATCGGCATTGGTCTTCACTTTGTATACCTAGTTCTAACCCACTGCGGACTTGTTGCTGGGTAATGGAACGAGTTCCCTAGTATGAGTATTCTCAAGCGCCCGGAGTTCTTTAGTTATTTCTTTCTACTACAAAAGATTAGTGCATGTCTCGCGATATGTATGAGTATGATTGGCTTAGGAACGAGCTATATGAGGGATACGAATGACGGTAAAAGGATTTGTCCATCACTAACTAGTGGGAACGATAGTTGTTTAGGCCTCTTGAGGAGTATGACTGAGAGGGAATGTGTGGTCACACTGACGATAAAGAGTTAACATATTCAGTCATCTCGAGATCAAGAAACATGTTAGAATATATAAGGGTGACGACTCTATGCATTATGTTCAAACACGATATCTAGTGACAAATGAATTATGTCATCATGATCATTAGGTAATCATAATGTCATAATAGAGGTCACTTAAGATGAATGGACCAAATGGGGATTTTGGGCCATTTGCCAATGACTCATGAGCCTACAGGGTCATACACAAAGTGCAAGCCCAAAGCAATATGTGTTACGAACCCATTAGGAGAATAAGTGGAAAGAAAGATCAGTGACCCATAGTTGGGCATGAAGTGCTCAATTGGCCACGGCCCCGTGACAAAGGTTTACCACAGGACATCAAAAGGGGCCACGAACCGCGACCATGCCAAATGGCCACCGCCCTGTGGCGGATACGTGGCCAAGCAAGTTTCCTACTGGGCGGCTAAATGAACCACAACCCCGTGGCAAAGGTTAACCACGGGACAACAAAAAGGGCCACGAACCGCGAGTATGTAAGTTGGCCACGGGATGGCCAAATGGCCACGGCCTTGTGGCGGGTTTGTGGCGATGGCGCTGTTTCTTTTCTGAATTCCAATAATGAATCTGATTTAGAATTTGAAAAAGGAAATTATGGAGCACAAAATTTTGGGAAAATTCTAAATTAGAAATGAGTAGGATTTTATTAGAAATAAAATTTCAAAACCCAAAAGGTTATATATATATCCTACATCGGTTTACTTGAAACCCTAATGCGATATTCACAACATTAGCAACTCCACTAAAACTCCAAATCTAATTAAAGAGTTAACTATATCTGATTTGAAAATATCAATTCTAGTAGATTAATCTTCATCAATTTTCGATCAAGATTTGTTCGTGTGGATACCAGTAGAGAGCGCATACTGATGGAGACGCTACAAGCGAATTACGCAGGCTTTGGTTCTTGTAGAGACAAGATATGTGCCCTAGATCAATTACATTTTATGTATTAAACGTTACATCATTTATTAGCAATAAAATGACACTTTTATTATCATAATGTTGTGGTAATAAGTTAAGTATTAATTTTGTCTAAAGTCATCAGAGGAGAGTCTATGATAGTAAAGTCCTTAAACATTACTAAAAATTATACTTAACAAGTCTCTAGTCAAAATGCTTTATAAAGCAACTAGTATGATGTTAACTGGTGATCAAGCTCTACTGATCATAGGTCAAGAGTTACCAAGTCAAATTATAAATATAATTTGGAGAAATTATATTGGATGACCCGACCTGAGCATGGGACATAGATTCAGTCATAGAGCACTACTCAATCGTCGTATTATTAGAGAATCCTTAACACTTTGGATTCTTCGTTGATTCCAATATAACCACTTTCATATTTTGACATGCTCACCTACTTTATCTATAACTGGATAATGAATGGGTATGATTGGCTATGTGACGGGTTGTTTGAGGGATACGAATGTAGGTCAAGGGATTTGTCCCTCATATACTTATGGGAACGATATTTGTTAAAGACCTCTTGAGGAGTGTGACTGAGAGGGAATCACCGGCCGTACTATTGATAAAGAGTTATCATTCTCAGTCATCTCGAGATCAAAGAACAAAATTGAATATATAAGGGCGACGACTTTATGCCTTATGTACAATCAATATATCTGGTGACAACAGAATTGTGATAGTTACAACAAAAGGTTAAATCGAATAATCGATCATATGTCATTGGATTTGATCAGAATATCTTACTAGAGGCCACTTATGATGAATGGACCAAATAAAGATTTGGGTCATTGCCAATGATTCATGAGCCTACAGAGTTACACACTAAGAGCAAACCCAGATCAAAATGAGCTTACGATACCCATTAATAGGATAAGGTACGAGCGCGGGGGCCACATGTCAGTGACCAAAGGTTGGCCAGGGAGTGCCCAAGTTGGCATGGGACCATGACAAAAAAGTTGATCACGAGATGACAAAGTGGCCACGACCCCGAGGCGGGTCCGTGGCGACGACGCAGACTTCTTTCCTGTTTCTGATTCTGAATCTGAAACAGTTTAGGAAATTATGAATTGGAAATTCGAATTTTTGGGTATTTTATGAATTGGGAATTTAGAATAAAGTAGAATTTTATTGAGAGTAGAATCCTTACACCCAAGTCTATAAGTATGTTGCAACGGTTTACTTGAAACCCTAATGTGATATTTGCAACATTAGCCTTTCACTTATAATTCTATATCTCTAGTCAAAGGAGTTGATTAAGATATATTCGAGGAGATTTAACTCTAGTAGGTTTATCTTCCTCCAGTTTCGATCAATACTTGTTCGTGTGGATACCGGTAAAGAACACATCATGTTGGAGACGTTTACAAGCGAACTACGCAGACTTTAATCCTTGTAGAAATAACGTATGTATGCCACCCAAATAGGATTTGGGTTCAATTCCGGATTCACGAAAAACATGTTCATCTCTTAAAGGTTGGTTAAAGTCGATCTACAAGAGGTAAATATTGTTTTATCCATTTCATCGATTAATTCTAAATTTGCAATGAATGCTTGTGACGGGCAACGTGGTTAAATTTTTATTATTTGCTTCCACTGCGAGTATAAGATCATGCGTTCCCCAACACTAGGTGAATATGACATTATCCTAGAGAGGATTGGGAAGAGGGGGAAGAAGAGGTTTTTACCCCATCTCTTGAGAAAACTAAGACCACTCGAGACTTTGGGCCTAGAGTACTTCACTCTAGGAAAGTATTCAGGTGATTAGGATCGCGGTTTTTAGTCTTTATTTGAATTTTTCTTGCTCTTTCTTAAATTTTTTCAATTTTTGGAATAAAATTATTTTCTTGCCGGAAAAAAACCCTAGTGGCCAATCTAACCCCTTCGTGGACTCCTATTATCAATCCTACCCATAACCCTATCCCCCTTATTCAATTGACTCTGGAGATATTCGTTCCATAACCGGCCAACTCACACAAGCCTAATTCTTGAACTCACGCAAGATAATGAAATGACTTCTGCAATCAAACCCACGCACACACATGTATTGAAACGTTTCCTGCAATTAAACCCACTTACCAACCTCCCATTTGTACCAAAAACAAAATAACTGCTATCAGGCCATGGGCTTTTTGTAAGAAATTGGGCTTTACTTGCGAAACTGACGACGAAATAGTAGTTCAAGACTTTGAAGAAGTGCGGGCAACCTACAGAGCGAAACCTAATCCCGCTCCCACTCAATTAAACCACCGCAAGCCCAAATGAAGTCCAAAAATGTTTTTATGAAAGACAATCAAGTTTCCAAGAATATGGGTGGTATTTTAGACCGAGCCAGAATATTCCTCAGTGGAGGCACCTCATTCTTCAATTGTTTTGATCATTACCAATTTTCTCATACTCTCTCAATTTCTCAATGTATCAATCTTATCTCATTGTATTTGTATTTTTTTTTTTGCCTTATTTTAATGCAATACATATGCTGAGCAACAAAAAAAACCTTAATATTATTTGGGTTTATGTCTAGATCAATGCTCTTAACTAATCAAGGAGGCTACGTCAATGGTCCATGAACAAATGAAACAACTTGATATATTTCTCTTAACCCTCTTGCGTGCATGGTTCTTGAGCATAATCAATATTGATCTTGTTGGTTTGGTTTATTTTCATTTTGCATTAATGTAATTTTTAATTTCTCCCTCCCCCTTCTGCTACGACCAACAATTAAAATAGATTGATTAAAAAACAGCTCTCTCAAAGTGATTTGTACTCGTAAACTCCATAAGAGTTATAAGATTGATATCAAGAAAATATAGTTTAAGTAAAAATCGTGCAGATTTATTCCTTGAGATTTGACTTCTAAAAAATCTTATGTAAGACAATAAGTTAACTATGCAAGCAAAGCAAAGTAACCTTGTCAACTATCATGGGGAGCATATATCAAGGGGAGAAACGATAAGGGGGGCATGAATTATAACTTGGATATATGTGTGTTACATTCTTTTTACCTAATTCAGGTTTTGTCTTATTGTGTTTTCCTGAAAAGATTTTTAATGAGACAGATTTATGCACATCCAACGTCATCCAAATTACTTCTTTACTCAATTTTTATCCCATTGTACTCTTTCTCATAAAGTTAAAATTAATTATTCGTAAATAGTTGGTGTTGAATGATAAGTTCTATAATTAACTCTAGACGTGGTGGTTTTAGGTGACCATCACTTATCACTACCTTTCAACCTCAAGCATATCAACCGCCATCTCCCTTCATATATACATGCTTCTTGTAAATGGATGAATAAGGGTGTTACATGGAAGACACGCCATATCATCCAAAGCTTCCTCTCCATTTCTATATGTTAGATAAATTATATTAGATATTATTATTATATAGTATTATTTATTAATATATGGGTTGAGGCCCACTACGTGTAAACCCTAACCGTCATATCTTAGGTAAACCTTAGATCATCGAGCATATATAGAAACATTTGTATCATTTTCCGATCATCAAGTATTCATCAATATAAACACTTTCATGATATCAAATTTTTTCTAAAGATCTTGTTTATACTCTTTCATTGTGCGTGACTTTGTTCACTCGTTAATTATGATTTAACGGGTGGGATAGGTAATATTGTTTAAACCCAAACTCTCTTTTTTATTCTAAAAATTTGCATCTTGTTTGCAAAGCAGCCATGACGACTTTATTCTTCTGCTGCAAATCTCCTCAATTTGCCCACGTGACCTCACTTTTCCTCTTATCATCTTGTATTCCTATTTTGTCTCTATTAGTCTCATATCTTATTCTCTTGTTCTGGTGAGTGATTTACTTCAAATATTTCAACTATCTTCTTTTTTATCTTCTCTTTTCCTTATTATTTTTTGTTCTCAATTTTTTTGCTGTCTATGAATTTCCTTTTTTTTCGATTCCTAAACTCTTTTTTTCCTTTACCCTTTATTCTATTTTCTTTTCAAAGTATTACCTTATTAAATCAAATCTCTTAAATATTTTTCTCTTCATTCTCCTTTATTTGTCGGATCATCAATTTTTGTTTCGCTTTTTGCACTGTCGTTCTATGACGTAGTTGCTTGTTTTGCACCGTACTTATGCGACGTAGTTGCCGCACAGTCATATATGATGTAATTGTTTTCCTTCATATTTATTCTTATTTCTTTATTTATCATTCTCTCTTAGTCAATCTCATTTTCTCTCTCTCTCTCTCTCACACACACACACACATATTTTATTCAATCTCTCACTCTCTTCTTATGATTCTCTAGTTCCCGTCTCTTTCTTATATTCCTCACCTCCCTCAGTTTCTTTTCTCAGTCTCGATTACTACTATGGTTCAAGTTATTGCAGGTCAAGTTCACAAGTCTCATATACCACCATCTCTTAAGTTTGCAGATATATTCATCAAAGGATGACTGCTCTCCTTGACGACTTTTTCTCCAATCAGAGCACTCAACGTTTCTCATGCTCCGACCGCGAGGGCGTGTTACATATATTATATTAGATATTCTCCATGTTTCCTTAGTTTGCTAACAATTATTCGTTTCCAATTCTTTGTTACTCTATTACAACGCTTATTTATAATTTATGAATATGCTAATTATAATAATTAAAATCTAAATTAAATCAATAAATCTGTTTTGTATAGATTACATCACAAACTCTATAACCTATAAATCCTTCTCCACCCTCACGGAGGAGTCGAACTTTTGGCCTCACCACAAACAATATGATGCTTACCCATTGGCGTATCCCGTAGGGGAAAAGTTTATACACATGTTAAATATTTGTCTTTATTTTCAAGTATCAAATGAGTATTTTAATATTTACAAACTTTCAAACTACTATTCTTAGTGTCGGCGTTAGCTTTATCACATGTAGCATGACTTTCCTCATACCCATGCTTTGTGGATATTTTTGGTCCACCCTCATGGCCGGCCCTATGCTCATCGGGGCCTAAAGCGGTAATTTGAATTGAGCCTTTTCAAAACAAAATGAATTAATTGGTTAATTTTACAACTATTAATATCAAATATAATATCAAATATAATATCAAATTATTTTTTGGTTAATTAGTATAAAATACTTCTAATCTTAATAAATACATTTATTGTATAATTTTTTAAATTATTATTGATAAAAAATTAATATAAAATATAATAGTCTTACAAGTCGGTCTTCTATATATTATGTAACAATCATTAACTATAATGTAATTGAAATGTATGAAATAAAAAAATTGTTATATTTTTAGATAACTATTCAAAAATTTTATATAAATAATGATTAAATGTTAAAATTGAATGTTTTGGCCTTATAATTTGTAAATTCATACTATTAGTCACTATTGTATTTTTTATATAAAGGGAAAATTTCAGATAACCCCCCTTAACTGTACACGAGTGTCATATAATCATCTTAAGTAAAAAATTAATCTGAGAGGCGCCTTAAGTATCAAAAAGTCCCACTTTGCCATTTTCTGTTAAATTTTTTAAAAATTCTGTTAAGTTTTTGCTGAAATGACGAAAATACCATTGTATCCAAAAAATTAAAATAAACAAGTAAAAATGATTTTGAACTTTTTTTTTTCTAATTTTCTTGTTGTATAAAACAAAGAATAAACTTCTGTTAGTAGTAAAAATAATTTTTAAAAAGTTATTTTTTATTAATTTTTTTAATTTTTTACATCGTTTTTTATTTTTATTAATATTTATAAATGTTTTTTTAAAAAAATATTACTAAAATATATTTTTATTATTTTTTTTGTAATTGAAAGAAAGAAGATTCATCATTTCACAAAAATCTTAACAGATTTTTTTAAAAAGTTTACAGAAAAAGGTAAAGTGGGATTTTTTCATACTTAAGGCATCTCTTAGATTGATTTTGTACTTAAGTGAATTCATTTGAGACTCGTGTATAGTTAAGGTGGGTTATCTGGAATTTTCCCTTATGTAAATTATATTAAATTGTTTTGATTAAATTCACCAACATATTCCTTTCATAAATTTATTTTGGGATAATTCATATTCACTATGATAAAATTGGACACATTTTCACTTCAATATGGTGGTGAACTTATTTAAGTGTCAGTTCAATACGGGGAGGTATTTTTAAGTGTCACTGTTAATAAAACTATGTTAAAACTAATTAGAAAAAACACTATTGGAGATATAAAATATTAAATACCAATTTTGCCCCTACTATTAATTACAAACTTAAAATGAAAAATTTAAAACTAAAATTTAAAAACTAAAACAACACAGTCGCTCTTCCCTCTTCCCTCTCGTTCCTTTCTTCTCTCTGGTTTTGTTCTGCAGGTCGCCGGCGCCGCTTGACTCCGGTAAGGTCGTGCCGGCGACCACCCTTATCTACTCCGGGCCGCTCCTCTGGTGCGAGATTGATTAGATCAAGGAAGGGAGGGAGTTAAACCAAGTTTTGGGCTGAACAAAAATCATATATGGTGGCTTTTCCCCAGATCTGGTTGGTGGCGGGTTGCAGATTTTCTCTGGACGGTCATGGAGCTTGCTCTAGCCTGATTTTCCTTGCAGGTGGGTAGTTCTTCCCCGGCTCCGCTTTCTCGGGCTGAGAAGGACCTCATCGGGGATGAGGCCTCTGTAGACGACGAGGAAGGAGGAGGGGGTGGCTCGGTGAGGCACGCAAGGAGCGGGATTGCTGAAGCCCGGGGATCGCAGCGAGGGAGATTGGCATCGCTGGGTGTGTTCGAGCTCGCCTGCGAGCTTCAACAGTGGTGGAGGAGACATCTCTGGATTTTTTATTGGAAATTTATTAAAGGGACAGTTCGGTTACTGGGTTTTTTTAAAGGGCTTCTCCTATTGTCCGGGAAAATTGCTTCAAACACTCTAAGCCTGCAAAAAATGAAACCAATCAGCCCCAATTTCATGACGGAAAAAAAAGTTCATTTTTTTTATTTGTAATTACCCCAAGAGGTTCATAGAGAGGAACATAAGTGGCCATGGAATTCTTTGGTGTGCTGTTAATTTGATTGGATTAAATTTGGTGTATTGTTGATTGAAGAAATGAATCGAGTATCTAGACATTTTCTTGTGAAAATTATGAATGCTTGTTAGATTATATTAGGTTTCCTATTTTTAGTTTCCTATATTTATGTCTATCCTATTCCTATTGTAACTATAAATAGATGTCTCTTGTAATTCACAATACACACATCAATAATATAAATCTCTCTCTTATTTCTATCAATGCTATTGGTACTTTTTCAATTAGTATTTGCACTATTTGTGTTTCATCGGAGAACGAGGCTGTCATCGGAGAACGGGGTGGTGATCGGAGAACGGGGTTGTCATCGGAGAACAATGGCACATGTTTGAAAATTGAATTGATATTTAAGGGTATTTTGGTCATTTCACATTCAATAGCACATGTTTGAAAATTTAAATGATCTTTAAGGGTATTTTGGTCATTTTATACTAAATTTAACAGAGTTATAGACGGTGACACCTAAAAAAACCTCCTCGTATTGAACTGACACTTAAATAAGTTCACCGTATTGAAGTGAAAATGTGTCCAACTTCACCGAAGTGAACATAAATTATCCCTTTTATTTTCATGTAAATTTATTTACCCAATAACATGAAAGTAGTCTTTTCAATAGAAATAAAATGATAAAATCTAAGAAAGAAATGAAAGAACTTAGATTGTATTTGAATTTTATAAAAAAATTATTATTAAAAAATTGTATTAAATATTAATTTTGGAGCCTAAAAATTGGTGAGCCCTTAAGCCATGGCTTTTTTTGGACTTGTTTGATTGGCTAGGCATGAATCGATTTCCATTGCTCTGTTTTTGGAGAGGCTAGATGTTAGTTTTTATGTGGGGAGTTTTTGGAGGATAACTACATTCTTGCATAAGAGGATGTCGTGTGGTATACATGAGTGGTAAGACGTACGAGGTATTTAGGTGTGCTGTGGTGGATTGATGGAAGTATAGTGTGACAGTATGGACCCGTTGTTTTTGCCTTTGGATTTATGAGAATTGACAAGATTTTTAACAGAATAGATGAAGTGGTGACACGTTTTCAAAGACCGACATTTTCTTTGTTTGCTCTAGATGGGTTTCTTATGGGAATAATTTCCTTCTATATATAACATGTTGCTCAAATGTGGTTAGACGGGTTAGGCGTTTTTTTCATCTCCAATTATTCTTTCCTTTGTTTTGGTTGGCTTTATGTTGCAATATTGGTTCCCTTCTTGGCTTATCAAATCTAATAATTCTAGTTTTGTTTGCTGGTAAAAAAACATTAAAACTTGGATTAATTCTAAAGTTTTCAAGTGAATTTTCATAAAAACTTTTACGTTGGGACTTATTTTACAAGACGTATAAAATTCGAAAAGCTAAATAAAATATGCCCTACTTACGGTACACGTCGTACAACAAATGACGGATTGTGTATAAATTATATATGTTATACTTATACTAATAGAGTTCGTGATGAAATGTGTAAAAATAACAATTACTAATTATCTGTTCGTTTTTAATGCACACAGTCTATATATAATGCTAATTAACACAAAATGCATACAATGCAAAATTTATAATATGCAAAATAATTTAAGTCGTTATAAATCCATCTCTATTAATATCATGTGTGTGGAACCTAAAATTTAAAAATATTCCAAAATTACATTAAAGTTATTCACAATTGTTTTTTTTCGAAACCAGTTATTCACAATTGCTATTATAACTAATGAAATATTCAATCTAATATTTTAAAATTCAATACCTGATATTGATTGTAGATTTGTACCATACAGTGGTTTACAGCCCTATACATAAACATACTAAACTATACCTGTTAAACTGCAAAATAATAATAATATAATAATGATGAATCCTTCAGCGTAAGTTCACAAAAAGATGCCACTTTTGTTCACACAAAGAACAAAACAGAATTATTACACCTTAATAAATTTGTTGGCTAAATTATATAATAATACTGTTGAGATTATGAAAATTATTTCTTACTATATGTAAATTCAGTACTCATCTTAAAAGTTGAGCTTAAAATACATTTGATTAAATTCAAGTTCATTACATAAGAGTAATAATCTCCTTCCAACCAAAAAAACCTATCTAATTAAGTATATATATATATGGTACCTGTTAAAATCAATGGGAAAATCAGTGATATAGCAAACAGTTATATAAATATATATGCATGCATATATATTAGTTATAAATTTCTAATACGTAAAACGCACAAAAAAACCTGTTCCACAATGAAACCATTAATTACAACTTGACTCAAGTCAAATTAAAAAAAAAAAACCAATAATTTAGGCTATACACAAAAGTCTCAAAACAAGATTTGTATCAATCAGAAAAATTACTTGAAAACCTGCTGGATGACTGAAATGCAGCTTCTGTTAACTTTTCTTGTAGCTGTGATGGATCAATATTATTGCAATTAGGGTCACTGACCTGATATATATACGGGTACCACACAAATCATCAGCAGTAGAAATTCCTAAAACCTACCTACCTTGTAGAAAGAAGGAAAAACAATTTACAAAAGATGAATAATAATAATAATTAGTACCTGAGCTTGAATAGTGTGAAGGAAGCGCTCTTTCACTTTACTGGAACAACAGCTGACAGCAACAAGCCCTTGTTGAAGCACTATCTGAAGCACTCTTGAGAGGGGTAAATCTTGCCCTCTCGTCACTCTACTGCTCAACAAAACCTCAATTCCATCAGCCATTGGACGGACCATTACACGACTTGAGCTTTCCTCATGGCCAACAGGGACATTAAGCTCACCTCTCAAATTGGACAGTTTCCTTAGCTCATCTCTCTTGGCACCAAGAACACTTGTGCTCTTCTGAAGGTGTTTGATATAATTCACAGCCTCGTTCATGTGGTCCGATATGGATCGCTTCCCCTAATAAATAAACCAATCACAACCCATCAACAAAAACCTAAAAGGGTGTCCAAATCTTGCTCTACCATATATATATATGCAAAATCAAAATCAAAAATAACATATGGTATATGGTAAAGTGTTGACCTTTATGTATTCTAGAGGGAGGAGAGATCGAAGAGAAGCGCAACGAGCGGCCATTTCTTGCCTCCTTTGCCTCTCAATATCTCTGTGGATCATCTTCTTCTTGGTGGGGGAGGTGTCATTAGATCTGTGGTGCTGGCGTTGGCGTTGACGGCTTTTTATCGATTTGTCGGGTGAACAAGTGACAGGATGATGATCCGGTAAAGGGAGGTGGATAAGATGGTGTTGTGGGGTTGCGTGTTCTTGATATGGATCGGGTGAAATCTGGAAACACAGCTCATTGCTGTGTTGGAAAGGATTCATTTTTATTCTTTAATTCAGGATCAAGAAAAGATCTTGATACTGCTGGTGTGGTTCAAACCCTGAGGGTATAGAAAATGGGTGAGGAGGAGATATGTTTGTTAGGGTGTGTGAGATCTTTACAAGATTGAGATTCCTCTAATATCTTCTTATTCTAAGCTCGTATAATATAAGAGTGAAATGACACATCTACCCATTTCAATCCAAATATTGCAAAACCCTAGTTAACTTCTTTTTTCATTAAAAATATATATTATAGCAGCGTATATACGCGTCATGTCTGATGTAATAATCAGTTATATATGAACACATTGTATTTTATGTTGCGGAGGAAATGCATAATTACATGTTGTCAACATCAGTATACATATATATATATATATACACAACACACAGGGTCTACCTCCACTTAAGTTTGTTCGTATATGTCTTTATCTTATAACATTAATAATATAATGTTGCATGCCCCATCCACGTGGGGCTAAACAACTTCCTCGTCTATACGTATTGTATACATGTTCATAATTAATCAAACTTATACATGATGAAATGTATGAGGTACCTCATTAACTCGTTTGTTACATGGCCACTTTACATAACTTATTTTCTACGTATGGTGAGATTCAATATTATCGTCCATATATTCTCCGTTTAGATGATAAGAAGATTTTAAGTGATAACTTTGATCTTTCATTTATTATTCTTGATGTTTAATATAATAGGAAGAGCCCTTTATATCGGTACAAACCAAATTAAATAGAAAACCTAATACAATATAGGATAAGGAATCCCTAATGCATAACTCTAATGGGCTCATAATCTAACATCACCTCAAACTAATTAAATAAGGTGTAAACAAAATTTAGTTTGAACTTGAACACTTTGATGAACTATAACTTTTGATGAATTTGAACACTTTGATTACTCTGAATACTTTGAACTCTTTGATATCCTTTGAGAGTGGGCGCACTAGCCAGAACTTGTGGATGCAGACGAACTTTGATAACTTTTGAGTGGGGGTGCATTGGTCAGGACTGGTGGATGCAGACGAACTTTGATAACTTTCGAGTGGGGGCGCCTTGGCCAAGACTGGTGGATGTTGTTGGGGTCGTAGTGGGTCAAGCGGAACAGAAACAAGAAATTGACCCGAACCCCTCGAGGATCGTGTGCATAACCCTAGATGAATCATGTGAAGAAAAGCTAGCTAGAGAGCCTACCTCTTGTAGTCTCTACGATTAGCTCCCGACTTCGATCTTGAAGCGTGTTCTCGAACTTGCTCTCCACGGATGCACACATGCTTGGGCTCGAAATTCTCGACGCCAAGACCCTCCCAGTGACTAGTAGATCGCCGTAGGACCTCTCTCTCGATGCCCTAGCTCTCTAATGCAAGAGCTAGAACTTTCTAGGTGTATTGGCTAATGGTGCCTTTTTGCTTGGGAGGCTCA
Organism: Geranium rotundifolium; assembly: GCA_963920655.1. Classification (NCBI taxonomy): domain Eukaryota; kingdom Viridiplantae; phylum Streptophyta; class Magnoliopsida; order Geraniales; family Geraniaceae; genus Geranium; species Geranium rotundifolium. The sequence continues at coordinate 24,737,405 of OY987313.1, read as the reverse complement.
CACCCAAAGACCTCCTTATATAGGCTTGGGTGAGAGCCTAGGTTTTCACCCTGTAAGACATGGATGTCGATCGACACCCTTCCAGAATGAAAGTTGTCGATCGACAACACCTAGGTGTCGAGGCACCGATCGACACCACACCTGTCATGTCTTCACCATTTCCATACTTAACCTATTTTGGACCTCTTGAGTCGCATCGAGTTGCTCGGTTCTTGCCACTGGCGTGTGACCATGTAGGCCCGTGACCCATTGGCAGATCGGCGTGAAATATTATTTCACCCAATCCATCACCAGTGACCTCTAGTAAGATGTAGTGATTACCCAATGTCCACGAGGTATCGGTCGGTTCGATATCTCCTCTCTGTCCTCTGTATCACTAACCATTTGTTTGCTTTAAGGCGTATGAGATCGAATGAGGCATAGAGCCGTCATTCTGATGTATCCGATCTAGTTCCTTGAATTATGAGATGACTGACACGTAATTGGTGCGGCCGCACACTTCATCAGTCAATCTCATCAAGAGGCCCATGTTAAACTATTGAAGTGACATGCATGTGAGCCACTCTCTTCAAGGTCTTAAGGCAGTGATCACACGACAATGGAGTATGCATTGCTGACTTAATCTATGCGCCATACTCCAAATCGGGTCATCCAATACTACCTCACAAATGATATCCTTGATATAACATCGGCAATCCCATTACCTAGATCAGCATAAGTCATCCTAACGCTAGTCACTTATGGATAAGTATTCAACTAGGGATTCGTCAAGCATAATTTCATAGTATCTAAAGGTTCTACTATTAGTGATGACACACTCAATGACTTTAGATGAAATCATAGCTTGACTCATTATTACAACACAATAATAATAAAAATGCATTTTATTGCTAAGCAGAAGATTACATAGAAAAGACTTGCCCCTAGCTCCAATCTATATCCCAACGTAAACCCATTGACCTTACATGGCTTTCATGTGTAGGCTGTGAGAGAGCCTTTGTCAACGGGTCGGTTGAATCAAGTGAAAACTCCTCTGTACATGTTTGGATCTGGCATGCGCTCTGGGCTCCTTAGCCTGTGCTATGGCGCCAGTGTTGTTGCAGTACAAGTTCACCGAATCAGACGATTTTTCATTACGTCCAAACCTTCCATGAACTTCCGGATCCACACAACCTCTTTTGCCGCTTCTTCCGCAGCTATGTACTCGGCCTCTGTAGTAGAATATGTGACGGTTGGTTGCTTGAAGCTATTCCAGCAGAAAGCCCCACCGTTGAGCACGAACACGTATCCAGACTGTGACCGCAAATAATCTGGATCAGTCTGGAAACTGGCGTCGACGTATTCCGTCACCTCCAGTTCCTCCTCTTTACCCCCATAGACCAAGAATGCATCCTTAGTCCTCTTTAGATACTTTAGGATCGTCTTCACTGCTGTCCAGTGGTACTCACCGGGGTTTGACTGGAATCTGCTGACGCAAGGGGATGCCACTCATGCGCTTCAGCTCATTAGGTGTTGTGGGACACTGAGTCTTGCTTAGCTTTATTTCATGTCTCATGGGGAGGAAACCCTTCTTGGCCTCGTGCATCAAAAATCTCTTCAATATCTTGTCGATGTAAGTGCTCTAGCTTAGCCCAATAATCATCCTTGAAGGATATCGATAAATCTTGATCCCCAGGATATACGCGGCTTCACCCAAATGCTTCATCTCGAAACACTTCCCCAACCAAGCTTTTGTAGCTTGCATGGTAGGGATGTCGTTTTCGATAAGGAGTTTGGCATCCACATACATCACTAAGAACCCAACTACACTCCCATTTGCCCTCTTATATACGCAAGACTCGTCTTCATTTTGCATGAAACCAAATTCTTTTATAGTCTCATCAAATCGATGATTCCAACTCCAAGAAGCTTGCTTCAATCCCTAAATGGACCTCTGCAATTTCAAATCAATCTGGCATTCTCTGGATCGATAAAACCCCGAGGTTGTGTCATATACACTTCCTCAGTTAGCTTCCCATTGTGGAAAGCAGTCTTGACATCCATCTGTCATATCTCATAATCGTGATATGCAGCTAATGCGAATAGAATCCGGATTGATTTGACCATTGCCACTGGCGAGAAAGTTTCATCATAATCTACTCCATGGATTTGCCTAAAACCTTTGGCACCCAGTCAGGCCTTATAGGTCTGGGGAACTCCCTCCATTTCACGTTTCATCTTAAAGATCCATTTGCAACCGATGGTCTTAACACCAAGGGTTGGATCCACCAAGTTCCACACTTGGTTGTCATGCATGGATTTCATCTCCTCCTTTAGAACTCCCCATGTCTTCTTGAAAGTTGTCATGGCAGAATCATATGTGCTTATTGTAAACCCTCTTCCTATCACCACAGGGGAGAATGTCATGGAGAAAGAATTTCTGACAAATCCCAATGTCAGTAGCACATCAGGCGACGGAAAAGCAGAAGGTGGGGATGTCATGAAAAAACTCAATATGTACAATGGGTCAAGGTGTAGATGAGGAAACCCTAGTGGTGATAGAAAGAGGTATCTCACGAGGAAGTTGTTGTGGAGGTTACCACTGACGAAGCCGAGACCGTGCCTGAGTCGACTACTAGGTTAAAATCTTATATGGGTAAAATAGTTGAGAATCCTGGGGAGGTTATGGAAGATGATGTAGTATCTGCTGAAGAGAACTCAGCTGAAGATGTCATGAAGGATGTTCCAACATCCCCTGGTTAGGATCCTATAGAGGAAAGAGAAGAAGATAATGAAGACGCTACTCATAACAATGATAATGTTTGCTCGACCAACCTTGTGTCAAAGAAGAAGAAGCGAAATCTTGTAAAGGGAAGCAGCCTAATGTAGCAACTGATCCAATGGTTGAGGAGCTAGAATCAGCTGATGATAAACCTATGGTGCTACTTGTTATTGGAGGCAAATAGTCTGTGGGAGAACAGAAAGTTCCGAAGAATGTTCAGCTGCTCCGCTTGAAAATGTATCCTTTCACAAGGAAGACGGGGTCCTCAATTGGATGAGATGCATAACTACTAAGGACACATACAAACATCGGTACTCCCTATCCCTCTTTGGTAAAGGAATATATAGTCAACCTATATTTAACCTTCGATAACCCAGAATACCCTGAGTTCAGAAAAGTGTGTGTGAGAGGGCACTGTTTAGATTCCTCCACTGGTGCAGTCAATGACTTCCTGGAAAGTGACAATGTCACATCTACAGATCGTGTTTCTATCATAAACTCGAGTGCTAAGTAAACTTTTGGAGTTGAGAAGAGGGCTGGTCCTCGAAAGGTAAATGGCATTACCAGAACTGACTGCCAAAGTACTCCATATTGTGTCGTATCGATATTACGAATTGGGCTTCCTCATCCCGTTACTCCAGTATCACAGCAGATCTAGCTTGATTGATCTACCTCACACCTATTGTGCGCCCCACCAATGTACCAGGAAAGCGCCCTACTGCTCTCTCCATCAGCACTAAGCTGTTTAAAGGAAAGAATGCTATAAAGACATTGTTAGACCATCTAAGGAGACATCAGGATATTGCAAGAAGCTCAATGACCAGAAAGTCAGTCCATGGGAAGCTGCTGGCTAAACTCAAGAAGGAGATATTATTAAGGAAACCAGAGGGAGAGTTATCATGGTAATATGTCTCGAGACTTGTGTTGACTTCAGAAATGATATCATTGTTGCTCTGTTATAGAGTTGGTTTATGTTTATTTCCCCTACACGATTACTGTGCGATCTTATTTTCCCTTTGCCATTTTTGAGGCAATCAGGGGGAGATATAGGTCATTCTAAAGACATCAAAATTTCGGTGTCTTAGATGACACAAATTTGTGGTACAACATATGTTCTAACATGTTGCCACCTGTTATGTGACTTGTTGAAAGTGTGTAACAACATGTTGCGACTTGTCATGTGCCTTGCTGGGAAGTATTCGAAGACGAGTAATTGCACTGAAGAAGAAACCCAAGTCTTGTGAAATTTGGAAAGTACTTGAAGACGCGTAACGATACTAAAGAGGAAACCTAGTCTAATGTCAAGACTACTCGTGTAGCTGCTATAAAAGCCTAAGGAGTCCCCTTAGAAGCTTGAGGTTCTTCACGCTCAAAATATTTAGAGCTCTCTGTGCTAAATTTAGTGTATTGGGAGGCTATATGATTCGTTAAGAACCATGTGCTCGACAAACATCATTCGAGGAGAAATGAGTGTTTGATCGATTATGGTATTATCTGCCACTGATGAAGATGAAGGACAAAGAGTTATGCTCCGCTGTGTGCCACTGATGAAGATGGCTGAAGATGATCATGTTAGCTGTAGACGTTGCTCGCTGGAAGTTTACTATGAAGATTGTGAAGTTATGCTTGCCTAAAAAATTGTCAAAGGGGGAGATTGTTGCTACGATTAGTGTTGGCATATTTATTTATCGCAAGGTAAAGATGTCAGCCAACATATTGCAACACATTTGGCATAACATGATGCACGCAGGATTAGGCAAGTTATCGAAGCTTTCCTATTTAATTCGCAGGGGTTTGGCGCGCAAGGGATTATGTCACGACAAGTTTAGGCAACGTCCAGCTGGATGAATACACGCCAGCAAGGCCAATTAAGGCAGCAACGCCAACCTGTCAACTTGCCAATAACGCAAGTTGGCAAAGGAATTCCTATTTGGAATTGTATTGCCTATTCGGAGTTGAAGACCAAATAGGCATGTAGAGTTGCTATAAGAGCAGGTGCTACCCCATAGCAATTCACACGTTTTTTGTGCTAAATTCTCAGAGCTCTTAACCGTGCAAGGCTAGCGGATTAAGAAGCTGATTTAGAAGAACGGTGTCGATCACATAAACATCAAGCGTGAGGTTTGAGTGTTTGTGATTTGTGGGTTTATGTTCGTGATTGAAGTCCCACGAGGAAATTTTCGAAGAAAACTACGCCGAGCATAGGCTTGCTCGAAGGGTAGAATGGAGTTAATCTCAAAGACAGGGGGAGTCCTAGGTCGAGGTGGTTCACGGTGAGATCTATAGTAGCTTAGGACAATAGCTTGTGGGATATCTAGTTGGTGCTTGAAGTTATACTATTGACCACCATATAGTAAAAAACTTTCCACTGGCAGAGTGCCCCCAGACTAGTGCGGAGTCACCGAACTGGGTAAACATATTGTGTGTCTTTTGTTTATGTTTGTTTATTTACTGTCCATTATCTGCGAACTGGGTAAACACAAGTGTTACAACATTGTGTTCGAAATCTTGTCCCTGCTACGAATCAGAGTTTCACATAGTATGCGACCTCATCAATTATCTTCTTGCTTTTACCCTTAAGGTTCACCTCGGCAGACATGAGCATCCCATGGAGCTCTGCGACGACCTTGTTCATGTCATGCATATTGTAGTTCATGATGAACCCATCATACATTGAAGGGAGAGTTGATAGGATCATGTCGACCTTAAACTCATTAGTAAATTCAACACTGAGCCGGGCAAGGTGTTCGAATTGACACTTCATTTTCAGAACATGACGGCTGACTGACTCTCATGATGGCATTTTAGTGAACATCAAACCCTTAACGGACTTGAACCTTTCGGTCCTTGCCCGCTCCTTGAACATCTCTTTGAGCTGCACCATGATGGCGAATGAGTCCGAACTAATATCCATCAACTTTTTTGGGAGATCCGCCTTTATCATGCTCAGCATGATGTATCCCACGTCGAGCGAGTCGTTAAGAAGCATCTCTAAAGCTCCTCGTGGAACCAACATCTGGCACATGGGGGATGGGCTCGTCAAGCACATATTCCTTCCTCTCGTGTTTGAGGACAATCCTCAAATTACGCTCCCAGTCGAGGAAGTTCGCACCACTAAGTTTCTCCTTCTCCAGGATCGACCTTAGTGACACGACGTGTGCTTTGTTCGCTGCCATTTTCTACACAGATAAATAAATTCAAGTTAGATTCTAAATTTATCTATGAAGATTTGTTGCAAAACATTTTGACCATTTTGATTCTTCGCAAGAATCAAGAACCAAGACCCTTGATTCTTAGGTAGGAGTACTTTCCAATCACATATAATGTGACTCTTGGCCTGAACATATGTACAAAGTACATTGGCATTGTTCTGTCTGATGCTCTAGGTCGACGCAATCGCAGACATGTGGACCATAACTTGATTGAAGAGAGCTAATGCATCTATGCCCCAACCAAAAATCTCCATATCTTCTAGCGTTGTTTCCACGAACATTCTGCTAACGCACACGACGTTCGTGGTCTAGTTGAGTCAACCAATTAACGACTTGTGGACCAGAACTTGAACTCGAGAGAGCTAATGAATCTACGCACCAAACAAAACTGTCCACCTCTTTTAGCTTTGCTTCCACAAACGCTCTGCTAACACACACGACGTTCGTGGTCACGCAGTTTGGTTGAGTGTCAAAACTGGATAGTATCATCGCATGACTCAATTTCATTGCGATATGGTCTAGTTTTGCGAGACATGTACCGGGTACATTCTCTACATGACAACTCTTTATTTTTACCGGGTACAATGATATGTTTTATGCTTCACGTTATTTTGTATGTCCAAGTTTACGTGAGTAACCATGTTTGGACATGCAAAATATTTATATGTACGTTTAAACTTATCATGCACACATGCATATAAAAAAGAAACATACACCATTAAATCATGAAATTCTATAATAGCATAATTAAACATGTATAGCCTAAGCCCACAACTAGGTTTGATCTTTATGAGGCCAGTCCATAAAGATCATGGTCACATCCTACGGGTAAATGTTACAACAAAAATATGTCTTCTTCATCCACGGCGACGCTCTCACTGGCTTCTTGATGTCTCCACGACTCAATGCCATCGTCAAGGCCTCCATCATGCCATCTTCGGGAAGTGCGTTTACAAAATGTATCATTGGCTCGCAGGTCGGGTATCAATCTAATACAGGTAAACTACGACGCATCTCATCGTAAAATACATACAACCAAAATCTTAAGATGCACAAACTGCCATATTTATATATACATACCAAATGAATGCAATATAAACAATATGGTCTTGATGGGCTAGGCTATACATCATGTGAAAAAACTAAGCATGTTGCAAGCATATCATGTTATCAAACATACTTGTTGTCACACAATGCATGTTATCAATCACATCAAATCATATTTAAGCCTTTATGATTTTAGTGTATCGATTTCACTCGGCGCTTGAAAGTCCTGATCTCGAAATCCTAGATCGAGACTCTCTAGTTTTCAAGTGAAAATTGAAAATTGGTCTTTCGAAACTTTTGCAAGGACCTGGCCCCACCGCCGGTCGATGTAATCACTTCATCGACCGGTATGTTGAAACTCTAGTGTATCGAGAAAAACCCTAAAAGGTCGTTCGGCAATACAAAAAGTTTAACACCTGTGCCAACAATGCACCGCGTACATTGAACGACACAACAATGCGGTCCTCCAATTTCTCAGGTCATTAATCCCGTGGAAACTCGAGAACGTACTTTATCTCGATAGAAAAATAGTTTTCGATATCTTATATACTTGATCAAAACCATTTTTTCCATATCGAGGATCGAGCATATTCATGGCATCAATACAATAAAATAATCCTACACGAATTCTCGATATGCCTTAGGTTAAAATTTCGACTTGAACCGAAAACCCTCATTGGCTGGAGGTGTTGATCGCCACCCATGTGGTGTCGATTGACACCCCTCCAGTTTGGCGGAGAAAACGAGGAGTGGTGTCGATTGCCACCCTACAGTGTCGATCGACACTCTCCCCGACCTGATCCAAAATTCGGTTTTCCTGAGCCTAATTCACGACATGATTTCACTCGGGGAGTTTCCCGACTCATGGGAATGATTTGGTGGACCAAGTGCACCAATTTCAAGCCGAAATAACACCCGAAAACAAATAAAATTCCCGCCTTTATCCGAAGAATGATCAAGAACGGATTTTTTTTTCATGAGGCCAAATCAAGAGAACAAGTAGAGATTCATGCATAAATCAATCATGACAACAATCACATATCATCAAGCATTGATTTTTATCATAAAGCATGCAAGATGATTCCTCTAGAGAACACCCTAGCCTCTAATACCACTATTGGGGTTCCTAGCGGGTTAAGCGCAACCGAAATGGAAAAATTGACCCTATCCCGTTCATAGATCAAATGCAATCATCTAGATAAATAATGAAGAAGAAGAAAGTAGGAGCCTTTACCTCTTGTATCCTCTTGAGATTCCCAAGCTCCAGATTGCAAGCAAGTCCTCGAACCTTGGTGAAGCGATGACTCTCACAAGCGCTACTAGTCTCTTATAGTGCCTCCCTTTTCTATCTATTCTTCTAGTCTTAATGCAAGACCTAGAAGAGTGTTTTTGGGTGAATAGAAAATATGCCCAATGTGGCTTATGGAGGCTCTCACCCCAATGTGGCTTATGTGGCGTATGACATCGAAATAAGGCATGGAGCCGTCATCCTTATGTATTTGATCTAGTTCCTTGATCTAGAGATTATTGATACGTAATTGGTGCGGCCGCACACTTCATTAGTCATGCTCATCAAGGGGCCCAAAACCATACCCTTCACCACGTCTCACCGTGGGGAAACAAATCCCTTCAGACGCGATGTGCGCTACCACTACAGTCCGTCGAATAGCCAACGATGCCTGTTATGACTACCCTTTTACAGGGAGAGTTGGGCATGTAAAACTAATGGACTGACATGTATGTGAGCCACTCGCTCCAAGGTCTTAAGGCAGTGATCACATGACGACAGAATATGTGTTGGTGCCTTAATCTATGAGACGTACTCTAAGTCGGCTCATCTAATACCATCATCTAGATGATATCCGTGATTTGACTTTGATGATCCCATTACCTAGACCAGTAGAAGTTGATATTAAGTCATCCACACGCTAGTGACTTATGGATAAGTATTCCACTAGGGATCCGTCAAGTATAATTTCATAGCATCTGAAGGTTCTACTATTAGTGATGACACACTCAATGACTTTAGATGAAATTATCGATTGACTAGTTATTACAACACAATAATAATGAAAATGGCTTTCATTGCTAAACAGAAGATTACATAGAAAAAACTTGGACTAGGGTACAAGGTCTTACAAAATTGAATGTTGGATGTTTATAGTTTGAGTTCAAGATCAACTCCAAGAAGAGTGGTTAAGAACAGATATAAGTAAGGTCGAGAGGTCGTTCTCTTGGAGTCGATGTCTCGGTTTGAAAATTGTTGTGCTTATTGCTGTGGAGGGTCGAATATAATTCCTAAAAGGGGATTTAACCTCGAAATTAGTCGTTAGTCAATGTCGAGAGGCGAGTAACGTATTTATAACATGGGCCAATTTATGCATGATAGAGTTATTGAATGATTGAACTTGGAATTGTGGACATCTTGTGAATGATCGATGAATAATGTCTGATGGATGCAAGTTTGTTTGAATTTATTTTGTGCTCCACTTTGAATGCTAAGGTCGCAACTTAGGATTCAAACATTTAATTCCAGGTCGATGGTGAGAGGTGTGGTTGGGTGTTGACCTAAACAAATTGCGAGAGATCGGTCTCCCAGAGACTTTCTCTTGGTTTGAATATTTTTTGTTTGTAATGCGGTTAGCTTAGGGTCGTGAATTCACGGGATCATGACACATGTGCATAGAGTGACATTGTGTACGTGTGCTATCACCTGTGAAATCACATGATCCGGGTTAATTAGGCTCAACCCAATGTCGAGAGGCGGGTAGAGTAATTAAAGCATAAGCCATCAAATTGCATGTTTAAGACTCAATAATTGATTAATTATTATAGAGTTGTTTGTTTAATGTCCTTGGTTGTTCGACTTCTTGTATGAATCAATCTGTTTTATTATTTTGCATTTAGCTTAATTATCCCTTTTGAACCAAAAACCCCAAAAAATATTTGTGTATTTATTTTCTTTTCGTGTTTGTGTCGGGAAAGAGAGCACGAAATTTCTAAGTATGAGACCCCTATTTGGTCCCTATGGATTCGATCCAGATTTCACTCGTAATATAAATTTACTTGATAACGATCGTGTTTAGTGCGCGAAGCTCTGAAGTGTGCGTGGTGCGTGGGCGCTTCTCGGCCTGTCAAGTTGGCGCCGTTGTCGAGGACCAAATGGTTTATTATTTGGATTGATTGTGTTTTTTTGCCTTGTGTCAAAAATTCTCTAAATATCATTTACTTTGTATCTTTTTTGCATTCGTTTATTACACTTGTGCTCTATCTCTCTTCCTCTAGTGTTGTCATTGTTTCTTGGAGTTCACCATGAGTTGGTGATTCCGATGAAGAGGTTAGAAAAGAAGACTCTCCATTGAGCTAAAGTGGCCAAAGCGCCACTGATTGCTAAGAAGGCCACAAGAGTTCAAGAAGCAAAAAAGGTGCTACCTCTACCGAAGGATCACTCGAGATCGACTCTCCTCAAGATGTCGATAGGGAATCTAGTGTTGCTGAGGCGGTCGCAGTCTAGACCACCATTGAGTTCAGCTCAAGGACGTTAAACAAAGCGCTATTGGAAGGCAACCCAAGGTACGTGTCATGTTCGAGTGAGGACTTGCAAGATTTTAAGTCTGGTGTGTGACCGACTTACACCCCACACTAGAGTCTTTTTCTTTCTAAGTAACTTCAGTTGAAACATGGCCTTAAGTATAATGTGTACTATGTTCACACCACAATTGGGTCTGCAAGTCCGGGCTCAATCCAGCCCTACAGGTGGTGTGGGGATTGATATCATTTTTGTGTCCTAGTCCAATTGCTAGTAGTCTATAAATGTCTATGTATATTAATCATCGTTTGTAATAAATAAAAGGGTAAACTACACACAGCTACACCCAACTAAGGCCAAAAGACACATAGCTATCCCCATCTTTCAAACTGGACACCTAACTACACCCAGAGATTGCAAATGGACACTTAACCTTTACCGTTAGATTTTCTGTTAAAATTTTAAGTAAAAGGACGAAAATGCCCTTGGTCAGGCTTTAAATTTTCAAATCATGCCATTTCTGAGTTTTGGTATGTTTTTTCGATCAAGCTTCTCAACAACCACCATGTTCCTCGCCAGCCTCGTCTCCGACTGACTTCTCCGGTTGTCTCTGACCTCCGACCGGTGGTTGTGGAGAAGCTTGATCGAAAAAAAACACCAAAACTCAGAAAGTTGGCATAATTTATATGTGTCTTTATGTGTTAAAGTAATATTGTTGCTACGTTTAAATGTTGGCATAATTTTTTAGCGCAAAAGAAAGAAGTCAGTGCAACATGTTATATGACATGTGAAGCGACTAGTGACGATCCAAATTAGGAAAGATCTGAAGCTTTCCTATTTCGACGATGCTTGGAGCGAAAGAAGAAAGACGCCACGAAGACTTGGAGCGCAAGAGAGTGACGTCGACAAAGTCAGGCAATCTCCAGCTGTCAGCAACACGTCAACAATAGGCGGCAACTCTACTTGCTTGATTTATTCAGGAAGTCCGAACAAAGGAAGACGACTTCCAGCTGTCATTAAAGGCGGCAACGACTTGCCTAATTTATTCAGGAAGTCTGAAACTTCCGATTCCTAAACCGGGAAGGATTAGGAATGTGAGCTGCTATAAAAAGTCTTGAGCTTCCCCATTAGCAGTCATCCGTTCTTGTTCTAAAATTGTAAGATTTCTCAGAGCTCTTAACCGTGCACCATTGGCGTGTTGAGAGGCTGATTATCTTTGCTAGAACGACATTGCTCCGATCAGACATCAAGTCGAGAAGATTGAGTGTTTGGATCGGTTAGGGTTCTTGTGTTCGTGATTGAAGATTCAAAAATCCTTCAAAGAAGACTACGACACCGAGCATAGGCGTTTGCTCGAAGGGTGGAATTGAGAGGATCTCAAAGACAGGGGGAGAGGCCCTTGGTCGAGGTTGTTCATGGTGAGATCTATAGTAGCTTAGGACAATAGCTTGTGTGATAGCTAGATGATGCTTGAAGTTGTACTATTGACTACCTTATAGTGAAAACTTTTTCACTGGGAAAGTGCCCCCAGACGTAGGTGCGGAGTCACCGAACTGGGTAATCATCTCTGGTGTCATTATCATTGATTGTTTGTTATTTACCACAGTCTGCAATTTAGGCAAGTAGTCGATACACAAGTTACGACTTCGTGTTCGACTTCTTGACTTGGCTACGATTCAGAATTTCAATTGGTATCAGAGGAGGCACCTTATCTATTAGGTGATTTTCCTTCAAAATTATGAATAGCTAATAAGGATTCGAAGGAAGGAGGATCTTTCAATCGACCACCAGTGCTCGACGGAACAAACTATGGATACTGGAAAGCACGAATGTAAGCCTTTTTGAAGTCTCTCGACAGCAAAACCTGGAAGGCTGTCATTAATGGATGGGAGGAACCTCACTATGCTGATGCTCAAGGAAATCAAACCAGCATCAAACCAGAAAAGGAGTGGAGCGCGGAAGAAGATGAAGCCGCCCTAGGTAATTCTCGTGCACTCAACGCTATATTTAATGGAGTAGACAAGAATGTGTTTCGACTTATAAACACGTGCACAAGCGCCAAAATTGCTTAGGACACTCTTGCTGTTGCTTATGAGGGTATATCAAAAGTCAGAGAGCAAAAGCTACAGTACCTCACGACAACCTTTGAGGCCCTTACCATGAATGAAGATGAAACTATTGTTGAGTTTAATGTACGCATCAAGGATCTAGACTATGAATCATATTCACTTGGCAAGCCTATGACCTATGAAGATTTGGTCAGAAAAACGCTGAGAGCCCTAAGTCCCAGATTCAAGATGAAGATTACCGCCATCGAAGAAGTTCATGACTTGAAGACGCTGAAGTTTGATGAACTCATGGGATCCCTAATGACTTTCGAGCTCTCCCTACCGCTAATCGAGAAGAAACACAAAGGTGTTGCTTTCAAAAGTTCTGTCCAAAAGCAGAAGAACTTGGTGTGCTCTGATTCGGACAGTGACATTGACGAAACTATCGCGATGCTGGCCAAAAACTACAATAAAGTCATGAAAAGATTCAGCCAGATGACAGGACGGAATGTCACCCGAGAAGTCAGAGACAAGCCGCAACACAAGTTCCACAAGCTCGAAAGCACAAATTACGATGGTAGACGAGGAGAACGATCAGGAAAAGGAGTTGAGTGCTTTGAATGTGAGGGGTATGGACACATGCAGAAAGAATGTCCTAACTTCTTAAAGAAACATAAGAAGGGATTCAATGCCTCTCTAACTGACGATAAAGATGAGGAAGACAGTGACTCTGAGCATACATGTAACTATGTTGCTTTTACTGCCTCCACAATAGATCAACCATCCGAGAGTTCAAAGAAGTATGACTCGAATGACGAGCTATCTGATGAGACACTCAACAACGCTTACAACGACTGGTATGTCAAGTGGCTTGAATACTCTCAGGTAATCGAAAAACAGAATGCTTTCATTCTTTCTCTTAATGAAGACAAGTCACGACTTCTCGAAACTACTGTTGATCTAAAAAGGGAAGTGACTCGGTTAAAAAGCGAGTTAGAACAAGTCACCAAGTCTGTAAAGATGATGAATCCAAGCACCGACACTCTAGACCAAATCCTTTCGATTGGAAAACTAGCTAGAAATATGGAGGGTCTGGGATATACGAAAGAAGCTTCATCATCACACACCATCTTCGTTCTTCAGAAGGTCATCACCCACAAGTCCCGACAGAAGTCTCCTAACTTCCCACCTGACCAAGCGACCAAAAAGCCTTATACCCTGGGTATGTCAACTGGGTATGTCACCACTGTGGACAAAAAGGTCATCTTCGACCTTTCTGCTATCGCCTATATGGAAGGAGCTTCGTCAAGCAAAGGACCACCATCAAGAAAACACAACCACGAAAGGAATGGCGAGTCAAGGAGGTAAATTATCGAGCAAATATTGCTTACACCGCTCTAAAGGCCTCAACCAACAATGATTGGTACTTTGATAGTGGATCCTCTCGACATATGACTGGTAATAGCTCATTCTTGGTCACTTTAATACCTTGCACAAATAGCTTCGTCACTTTTGGAGATAGAGTAAAAGCTAGAGTACTCGGGAAAGGAAAACTCAATCTTCCCAACTCACCATGTCTGAAAGAGGCTCTACTGGTAGAAGGTCTTACAGCCAATCTCATAAGCATCAGTCAAATATGCGATCTGAATCTGGATGTCAACTTCACTCGTGACAAGTGCACTGTCAAGGACGAACACCAGAAGGAAGTCATGACAGGTCACAGGTCTCTTGATAATTGTTATCTATGGTCTCCGACAGTCACAACCTTGCCAAGCAAGTGCTTTTTATCCAAAGCTCAAGAGACGAAGCTATGGCATCAAAAACTTGGTCACATCAATTTGAGGAGCATGCAAAAGATCCTCTCTGAAAAGGCGATCATTGGAGTTCCCAACCTCAAGATCATTGAAGGAAAAATCTGTGGAGAATGCCAGATTGGGAAACAAGTCAAGACGTCACACAAGAAGGTACAACATCTTACTACTTCTCGTGTTCTAGAACTTCTTGATGTTGACCTTATTAAACCTATACAAGTAGAAAGTCTAAGAGGGAAGAAGTACATATTTTTCTGTGTAGACGACTTCTCGAGGTACACCTGGGTAGATTTTATTAGAGAAAAGTCAGACACCTTCTCAGTCTTTGAAGCCCTATGTCGGAGAGTTCAACGAGAAAAAGGAGAAGTCATTGGAAAAGTCGTCCGACTTCGAAGTGATCATGGAAAGGAGTTTGAAAACATCAGCTTCGCAAATTTTTGTGATGTTGAAGGAATTGCACAAGAATTTTCTGCTCCCATCAATCCTCAGCAGAACGGGATCGTTGAAAGAAAAAATTGCACTCTTGGCTGAAGCTTTGAAGCTATAGCCATATTCATAATAGAGTAACCCTCCCCCTGGAACTTCGCTCACTCTTTATGAAATATGGAGGGGGAGGAAGCCTAATGTCAAATATTTCCATGTATTGGGATCGATCTGCTACATACTTGCAGATAGGGAACCTCAACGCAAACTTGATCCTAAAAGCGACGAAGGCATCTTCCTTGGATACTCCAGAAATAGTCAGGCTTTTCGTGTATTCAATAAACGCACCCGGACTATCATAGAATCCATCAATGTCGTGATCGATGACAGTAATGAGCAACCCAGTGACGAGGATGAAGAAGTCCTAAATCTCTCAGGAGAAGTCAGACCAAAAGTCAGAGGAGAAGTCAGACCAGAAGTCAGAGGTGAAGAGCGCAACAAAGAATCTGAAGACGAAAGCCCAATCATCTCGGACAAAGAGGCATCTCCCATAGAACAGAGAGCTCCATCAAGAAGAATTCAGAAGAATCACCCATCTCAGGATGTGATAGGAGACATCAATGAAGGAGTGCGGACTAGACAAAAGGCACCTGTAGACTACAAAGAGATGATAGGTAACATTTGCTTTATTTCCAAAATTGAGCCAAAGAATATACAAGAAGCCATCAATGATGAGTACTGGGTCTGCGCAATGCAAGAAGAATTGGTTCAATTTGCAAGGAATGAAGTATGGGAATTAGTACCCAAGCCAGACAATGTCAATGTCATCGGGACAAAGTGGATATTCAAAAACAAGTCTGACGAGCAAGGAAACATCACTCGAAACAAAGCAAGACTGGTGGCTCAGGGGTACACACAAGTGGAAGGAGTCGACTTCGAAGAAACCTTTGCTCCGGTAGCCAGACTGGAAGCCATACGACTTCTTCTCGGCATAACATGCCATCTGCGTTTCAAACTCTATCATATGGATGTAAAGAGTGCCTTCCTCAATGGAAATCTCAACGAAGAAGTTTATGTTGCTCAACCAAAGGGATTTGAAGACCATGACTCTCCTCATCATGTCTACAAACTCAAGAAAGCCCTCTACGGTCTCAAACAATCCCCACGAGCATGGTATGAACGTCTTACCCAATTCCTAGTACAGAATGACTATATTTGAGGGGGAGTAGACAAAACTCTCTTTGTGAAGAAGGAAGGAAGGGACATCATGATTGCTCAAATATATGTCGACGACATTGTATTTGGAGGAAAGTCAGACAAGATGGTGGAACGTTTCGTAAAACATATGCAGTCTGAGTTTGAGATGAGTATGGTCGGTGGGCTCACATACTTCCTAGGCTTCCAGATCAAACAAATGACAGATGTAATATTTATCTCCCAAAGTAAATATGCAAAGAACATTGTGAAGAAATTCGGGTTAGAAAAGGTCTCCCACAAAAGAACTTCTATTGCCACACATGTCAAATGCACAAAGGACAAGATGGGAGAGCCAGTTGATCAAAGCCTTTATCGAAGCATAATAGGAAGTCTTCTTTATCTAACAGCAAGTCGACCCGACATCGCTTACTCCGTGGGAGTCTGTGCTCGATATCAAGCCAATCCAAAAGTCAGTCACTTAGCTCATGCCAAGAGGATCATAAGGTACATCTCGGGAACCTCTGAATTGGGTTTGCTATATTCCTTTGATACCTCTCCTACTCGAGAGCTTGTAGAAGACAAGAAGATAAAACTCGAGTACCTACCCACTGAGAAACAAGTCGCTGACATCTTTACAAAGGCATTAGATGCTAACATGTTTGAAAGTCTGAGGTCATCCCTTGGACTATGCTGTCTGGAATAACTAGAAGTCAAGAAAGAAGAGGGAGAGCTTTTAAGTTATTTTACTCTCTCTCTCTCTATCAGGACCAACGAGGGTCCACAAAATCAAGCCGGGCCCAAATTACTCTCTTAAAGCCCAGATGAAATTGTTTGAAAATTCAAAAGAAAAAAAAGGGAATGATTGCAAAACTGACGATCGACCAATCGGCATTCACTCCCTTCAACTTCCGCAGAAAAAGCCTGCACATCCCCTCCACCTTCCCAAAACCGCTAAGGCACCACGAAAAAACAAAAACAAATCTGCAAACGATAGTAGTTGCTCTTTCTCCAAAAATCAATTCTGATAAAGTCCTCTGTCAAATGGTTGGTACCCGAAGTGGACGCATACCATCTACCTCCAAGACACTACGAGCAAAGATGAGGGCAAAAGTGATTGCCAAGAAGTTGTCGGCCTCAAAATCAACAACAAACAAATACGGAGTGAAGATTCGTGGAAGAAATCTCCCGGGGGAAGGTTCGGCAAAACCTCAGGATGCACCAATGGAGGCGATTACCTCCACTGTAGAGAAGGACAAATCTGCGAGCCTAGAAGAGGAAGGCTCTGACACTTCGTAAACGCTCCTACAAGGTACTCCTACTACCCCTTCTGTAGTAAACCCTGTAGACAAAGAAGTGTCTGAAGAGGCTCAAGGAACTCTCGCCCCTAAGATCCATGGTGCCGTCTGTGGAGATAAATCTAGCCCCCAAAAATCTGCACCTGCGCCAGAGAAGTCCCCACCAAAAGAAGCCTCGCAAAAAGCCGACAGTCCACTTGTTGCCCAGGACAGTGATCCAAGGATTAATGAAGATACTGAAGTTATCCCAAAAGTTGCTCAACCTGTAGAGAATAGTGTCAGTATAGAAGAAGGAGATACATCAGAGACCATGGAAGAAGAAGCTGTGCCTAAAAGGCTTGAGAGATGGAAGCTACCAACAAGAAGGTTGTTCGATGAAAAAGAAGAACCCCAAGTACCAAGGAGATTAACCCCTAAAAAGAAAAACCACAGAGAAAGGAGGAGCATCGGCTTCTAAACAGCCGAAGAAGTCTAGAAGGAAGTCACTAACTTCTGTAGCAACCTCTACTCCAGAAGAAGAGGAGTCTGAAGAAGAAAAACCCGTGTTATACTACCACGGGTCAAAAAGTCAATGGGAGGGCTGAAACTCCCCAAAAATGTTCCTAAAGCTCCTACAGATAATGTCTCATTCCACTCTGTAGACAACACGGTCAAATGGCAGTATGTGTACCAGCGCAACATCTATCCAGAGAGAGAGAGCTCTCCACAGAAGCTCAGGGGATGAACACAATTGTGGAACTTCTCCGAAGCTCAGGCCTGACCAATACAGTCATAAACATCGGGCCATTCTACCCAGCACTAGTCAAAGAGTTCATTGTCAACCTCTCAAGCGAGTTTAATGACCTTGGAGACGCAGAGTACATTAAGGTATTTGTACGGGGAGAATGCTTCGAAATATCTGCCACAACTATCAATGCTTATCTAGGCAGAGAGGACCAAGAATTCACTCCAGAAGTCCCGCACTTGAACAAAGTGGGCGTTGAGATCACTGGAGGACGAAAGAAGGTCTGGCCCTTCAAGGACACCATTGCGGCTGCTGAGCTTACTGCCAAATACTCAATTCTGTACCGCATTGGCTTGGCAAATTGAGCGCCTTCCACTCACGGGTCGAGCATCAAAACCGAATTGGCTAAACTCATATACCAAATAGGTACGCAATCTCCTCTTGATTTTGGCTCATATGTCATTGAACATCTTGTCAAACATGCCAAATCATGCGCTGTCAAGCTACCTATCGGGTTTCCATTGTTGATCCCGGTCTTCTTCTCCAACAATGTCCTCACATTGTTCGAGAGACAGATGTTCCTGGAAAGAAGCCACTACCCCTCGCTATCAGCCTCAAAAACTTCGAAGGCAAGCATATGAGGGATTTCACTCCTCCCATGGCCAAAGCATCAGAAGCTGGTTCCAGCTCCCGACCTTTAGGACCACTTGGCACCAGGATGGAGGAAGAGTTGGTGGAGATGATCAATGACTTGGAGCAGTCAATTGCTGTTCTAACGACCCACAAAGCTGCCTGTGAAGCTCTTCTCAATGACCTCCGCTCTGCTCCTGCTGATGAAGATGATGTCGACGACTCCACTTCATTTTAAGTATTTCTCTGATTTACTCTGATAAACTTGTTCCAAACACACTCTTAAATTCTCGGAGACTGTCCGAGTTAGTTTTCTGCACATTATGACACTTGTTTTATTTTGGGATATTTTGCTCATGTTGTGAGCTGGCTTATTTGCTCATGTTTGAGCTGGTTTATACCCTGCTGTTATTCGAATTTCGTTGTATGATTGCCTTTGGCAATATTGTTAGACAAAGAGGGGGAGATAGATAGGCTAACGGGCAAGAGTACGAAATTTTACGCAGAAGTTACGCTAGAAGTCGCATCAGAAGTTGCACCAGAAGTTGCGCACAGAAGTCGCCGCTCCAGAAGACGAATCAGAAGCCACACCAGAAGTAGCATCGCTTGCTGTGCGTAACTGCCACAAGATGACGATTTACTTAGAACGGTGTTTAGGTCGCATCGCTTGTTGTGCGTAACTGCCACAAGATGACGATGTGCCTAAAAATGTGTTTGCCTAAAAAACTGCCAAAGGGGGAGATTGTTGCTACGTTTAAATGTTGGCATAATTTTTTAGCGCAAAAGAAAGAAGTCGGTGCAACATGTTACATGACATGTGGAGCGACTAGTTACAATCCAGATTAGGAAAGATCTGAAGCTTTCCTATTTCGACGACGCTTGGAGCGAAAGAAGAAAGACGCCACGAAGACTTGGAGCGCAAGAGAGTGACGTCGACAAAGTCAGACGATCTCCAGCTGTCAGCAACACGTCAGCAATAGGCGGCAACTCTACTTGCCTGATTTATTCAGGAAGTCCGAACAAAGGAAGACGACTTCAAGCTGTCATTAAAGGCGGCAACGACTTGCCTAATTTATTCAGGAAGTCTGAAACTTCTTATTCTTAAACCGGGAAGGATTAGGAATGTGAGCTGCTATAAACAGCCTTGGGCTTCCCCATTAGCAGTCATCCGTTCTTGTTCTAAAATTGCAAGATTTCTCAGAGCTCTTAACCATGCACCATTGGCGTGTTGAGAGGCTGATTATATTTGCTAGAACGGCATTGCTCCGATCAGACATCAAGTCGAGAAGATTGAGTGTTTGGATCGGTTAGGGTTCTTGTGTTCGTGATTGAAGATTCACAAATCCTTCAAAGAAGACTACGACACTGAGCATACGCGTTTGCTCGAAGGGTGGAATTGAGAGGATCTCAAAGACAGGGGGAGAGGCCCTTGGTCGAGGTTGTTCATGGTGAGATCTATAGTAGCTTAGGACAATAGCTTGTGTGATAGCTAGTTGGTGCTTGAAGTTGTACTATTGACTACCTTATAGTGAAAACCTTTCCACTGGCAAAGTGCCCCAGACGTAGGTGCGGAGTCACCGAACTGGGTAATCATGTCTGGTGTCATTATCATTGCTTGTTTGTAATTTACCACAGTCTGCAATTTAGGCAATTAGTCAATACACAAGTTACGACTTCGTGTTCGACTTCTTGACTCGGCTACGATTCAGAATTTCAAATATGTTGAGCATGATCTGATTTATGACCATTAAAGTAGTAGAACCATAAATCTGTACGGATCACACTTAACAAGTCCCTGGTCAATATACGCTTCAATTGAAGCGACCAGTATGAGGATGGTTCTCAATGATGTAGTTCTGCTAATCATAGGGATGTGGGATCCCGAAATCATATCATAGATATCATGAGGTGATTGGTATCGGACGACCCACTTTGAATAGTGTTTCATAGATTCAGCCATGAACATATTCAAATGCGATAGCTTGTCACAATATCCTTAGACCAATGAGTATTTGTGATCACTATGCGGTCGACGTACGACTTTGACTTGCGCCTAACGCTTTCCATAACTGGATTGCAATAACGAGCATGATTGGGTGGCGGAACAGATTGCATGAATGACACGAAAGACGTCTACGGGATTTATCCCTCATACTACGGTATAGGAAAGATATCCGTTTAGGCCGCTTGATCGAGAGTGACTGAGAAGAAGTGCATGGTCATGCCAGTGATACGAGTTATCAGTTCTCAGTCGTCTCGCATATCAAGTAACGATGATTGATTAAACAAGGATGACGACTCTATGCCTTGTGATCAATCAGGATGTCTAGAGATAATAATAGGATAGTGACTTGTACGCACAAGATTAAATCGAATCATCGATCATCATGCACCTTGGGTAATCATAATGTCTTACTAGAGACCACTTTTGATGGATCGGGCAAGAGAGGTCTCTTACGCCGATCTGCCAACGGTGGTGTGAGCCTAGAGGGTACATAGGAAACATTGGCGTTTCTTGAGGAGCAAGACATGGACAAAACTGAGGGTTTTAGGCCATGGGTTCGGTTTTGTGAGAATGATTAGCGAATCGAGAAAACTGAGTTTTTCGTCGATATCGCGTCGGACTTTGTTTGATAAGTGACGACAAAGGGTCGGATAATTTTTGGACACGGCACGCGACCGCATGGGCGAGCCCATTGGGCTCGGCCTATGAGGTCACTAGGCCGGACCAACAAAGGCCCAACAAGGCCCAATAAGCACAAAGTGGCCGGCCACTTGGTGGGTCCAAGTGTGGGGGCCACACACCATGTTTAGTTTGTGTTGTTGATATCAAGATAACTTATTATCAGTTTTTAGTCACCTCAGATATCAAGAAACAGTGATTGATAAATTAGGACGACGGTAATATGCCTATTGATCAATCTTGATATCGGTTTGATATAAGGACAGTGACATGTACGATAACAGGTTAAGTCGAATAATCGATAATCACGGACGTTGGGTAATCATAATGTCTTGCTAGAGGCCACTTATGATGGAAAGGGTAAAATAGTAATTTTACCAGTCTGTCAACGGGTCGTGAGCCTAGAGGGTCACACACTTTAAGTACAATATGTGACAAAAAAGCATGGATGGTAATTGGGACAATCCGCTTTTCAATTTAGTCAAATTGAAAACGATTCAGTTGATTTCTGGACTAGGTTTATTAAGCAGGCGGTTGAAGAAATCAAGTTAGAGAGATTGGACCGGTTTAGGGAGACAATATAATTAGAACTCAATTAAATGGGTTTTAATTTGGTTTTTGCTAAGTGGGCTTAAAGCCCATTCATGATTTTAATTAAGAATGGGGCTTAAGTGCAATTATGGGAATAAAGGGGTTTATTGTGTAATAATAAGAAGATATTCAAAAATCAGATTTTATTCATTACACAATATTTTTTCTTAAAAACCTAATTGATTTTTCGGCAATCATTCTCTCTCTTCCCTTTTTGGCCTCCCCTCCCGTCTACACTCCTCCATGGTTGATTTGTTCAATTCTTCACACAACGCTAGCAAGGGTGTGTGGAGAAACCTCATTTGGGTGTTGTGCTTGTGTGGACTACCTAGAGAAACACATATCTTTGTGTTTTAGATCGATTTTAAAGGTAAATTTTCAGATCTCGAAAATTATATGCATGCTGAATTTTGACAATAAGATCCGTGTTTTAATTCGATTCCCATGGTTATTTCAAGTCTGCTGCATGAAATTAATTTATGGAACCCATGGGAATCCTTCAGTGGTATCAGATGATGTATTAATTTTGTGTTTAATTCATGTATGTATGATCTGATTTTTTGATTTAATTGTTCATATGTTCATCGGTTTTGATATGGATGGAATTTCCAAAAAAAGATTTTAATTGATTTGAAAAAAATTATTTTGGGGCTGTTTTGGGTTAGCCATGGCCGAGCCATGGCTAACCAAGGTCGAGACCCTTGGTGGACCATGGAATGCCCTAGGGCAGACCATGGTTGGCACCAAGGGTTGACCAGGTCGCTTGCAGGCGAACATGGCAGCCCTCGCGGGCCACCATGGTTGCCTCGTAGGCAACCAGGGTCTGCCCAAGGGGCGACCTTGGCAGCTCTCGCAGGCCACCATGGTTGCTCCCGTGGGCGACCATAGTCAGTCCCGCGGGCGACCATGGCAGCCCTCGCGGGCCACCATGGTTGCCTCCGCGGGCGACTTCGGATGGGCCGGTTCGCGAGAATATTTAAAGCCCTAAAAAATTTTAATTTTCTGATTTGATTCGATTTCGATAAACCAGCGTGAATCGGTTCAAATTCAATTAACTAATTAAAATGTCCGGTTTCAATAAATCAAAATTTTCCCACACTTAAGAAAGATAAAATTTGGAAAATTTGTTGTTTGATAAGCATGATGAGTGATCACATGATCTTTGATAACATATTGTTTTCCACATGATGTATAAGTAAACCTTCTAGACTTGTATATTTTCTAATTTCGGTTTTGCAACCTGCGTGTTGCTAAGTTTTGGGTTGTAGTAAATACGGTCTACGTGTCGTGATTTGTATTTATTTCATTTTAATTAAATTTGTAATCACGAAGACCGACGCAAAATACAATTCAAGAGGAAGACTCGAAGTCTGGAGGAGGCTTGAAGCCAGTGGGAGTCCACAAGAATGGAGCAAGTCTGGATCTTGAACACTAAGTCTTTAGGATCAGTTTTACTAGATTCTTAGGAACCTAAGATAGACTTAGCTATGCATGATTTACCATTACATTTGTATATTGAATATGTATGAATGTATGATAGTTTTTATGTATAAGATTATTTATGTTTAGCTATCACCAACATGCAAAGATTAAAAACCAATATTTAATCAGACTTGCATGTAACCTGATAAGGGATCATCTTTGCATGGATTTGAAATTGATGATTCCAGATTAAGATTGTATCGATATACAATCAGACTGTAATAATTCACTTAAACGCAATTAATTACAAGTCAAGCGTGATACCATCCAATTTTGGGCACTCAAAAGGGCTTTGAGCCTATGGATGTCGGTACGCCTCCGTGTAACATTCATAGAGGAGAAGTCTAGATGAGATGGGTAGTTCTATGTGGGTGTGTGCGCCTCCGCGTAGTAGCCACATTAGTTCTGTCCATAGTTCAAGCTTGGTAGACTTATCTACGATTGTTAGCTAGGGTTGACCTAGGGTATCAGTATAGGGTATGCCGTGTACTTTTAGTACAGCCCCTAGCAAGGAATTACATGGTTTTGTAAATGGATGTATTCCTACCTTGATGCTCTCAATTGGAGCAGTGAGCCTCCGTTCACTTCAATTGAGGGTATGATAGGATCCTGGTTCAGATTCTAATGTTAGAATCAGACAAGTGTTTTATAACTAAATCTCCAACTTGAATTTTAATTAATTTTACCATGTAGAATTAAGAGGCAAACACAACACAAAGGAGTAATAGCGCACTGAGAGTCCAGATTGAGGACAGACTCAAGGGCATGAATTACTCAGATTGGAATAGAAACTTGAGGCTTGTACCCAAGCATGAACGCAAGTAGTATATCCTTACCAAGGAACCACCTTCTGAGCCACCGATGAACGCCACTAGGGCAATAAGGATACTTATCAAAATTCCTTAGTGACCAAATCGACGTGTCTAACATTATGGTGGGCAGTAGGATGCCAGAGTTGCAGAAGCAGTTCAGGAACGTTTCAGATGACCCTCATACCTGTAAGGCAGAGGTAAAGGAAATGTTCAAGGAGAAAACTCGTGTCGAAAGATATGTGTTGCTACTTTTGATAGTTGGCATGATTTTTTAGCACTAAAGTAAGAAGTCGAGTAACATGTTGTATGACATGTGGAGCGACTTGTTACGAGCCGCAGATTAGGAAAGTCTAAAGCTTTCCTATTTCAACGAAGCTTGGAGCGAAAGAAGAAAGGCGGCACGAAGACTTGAAGCGCAAAAGAGTGACGTCGACAAGTCAAACGACTTCCAGCTGGCAGTTACACGTCAGCGATAGGCGGCAACTAGACTTGCCTGATTTCATCAGGAAGTCAGAACAGGCAAGACGACTTCCAGCTGTCATGGAAGGCGGCAACAACTTGCCTGACTTTCCTGTTCCTGATCCGAGAAGGATTAGGAATGTGAGCTGCTATAAAAAGCCCTTGGCTTCCCATTAGCAGTCATCCGTTCTTGTTCTAACACTTGCAAGATTTCTCAGAGCTCTTAACCGTGCACCATCGGCGTGTTGAGAGGCTGATGAATATTCGCTAGAACGGACCGTTTGCTCCGATCAAACCTTGACTCGCGAAGACTAAGTGTTTGGGTCGGTTAGGGTTTTTGTTTGCGATTGAAGATTCACAACTCCGTCCAAGAAGACAACGACACCGAGCATAGGAGCTTGCTCAAAGGGTGGAATTGAGGGAATCTCAAAGACAGGGGGAGAGGCTCCTGGTCGAGGCGATTCACGGTGAGATCTATAGTAGCTTAGGAATATAGCTTGTGTGATAGCTAGTTGGGCTTGAAGTTGTACTATTGACTACCTGATAGTGAAAAACCTTTCCACTGGCAAAGTGCCCCCAGACGTAGGTGCGGAGTCACCGAACTGGGTAATCATCTCTGGTGTCGTGATTATTATTTGTCTATTACTTTGCTTACTGTTTCCACAAGAAGTCGATACACAAGTTAAAGACTTTGTGTTCGACTTCCTAACTTGGCTACGATTCAGAATTTCAATTGGTATCAGAGGAGGCACCTTAATCTCTTAGGTGATTTTCCTGTAAATATCTGAGTAGCTAATATGGATTCAAAGGAAGGAGGATCTGTCAATCGTCCGCCGGTACTCGACGGAAAAAAACTATGGTTATTGGAAAGCACGGATGTGTGCTTTCCTAAAGTCCCTCGACAGCAAAACCTGGAAGTCTATCATCAATGGCTGGGAGGAACCTGACTATTCTGATGCTCATGGAAATCAAACCAGAAAAGGAGTGGAGCATGGAAGAAGATGAAGCCGCCCTAGGTAATTCTCGTGCACTCAATGCTATCTTTAATGGAGTAGACAAGAATGTGTTTCGACTCATCAACACATGCACAAGTGTAGATATTGCCTGGGACACACTTGTGGTTGCTTACGAGGGTACTTCAAAAGTCAAAGAGCAGAAGTTACACTACCTCACGACCAACTTCGAAGCTCTGACCATGAATGACGATGAGACTATCGCGGAGTTTAATGTGCGCATCAAGGATCTGGCCAATGAATCATATTCACTTGGCAAGCCTATGACCGATGAGGACTTGGTCAGAAAAACACTAAGAGCCCTAAGTCCCAGATTCAAGATGAAGATCACCGCCATCGAAGAAGTCCATGACCTGAAGACACTAAAGTTTGATGAACTCATGGGCTCCTTGATGACTTTCGAGCTCTCCCTACCTTCTATTGAGAAGAAACATAAAGGTGTGGCTTTCAAAAGTTCTAATCAGAAGAACTCAACACACTCTGAGTCGGATAGTGACATCGAGGAAACTATCGCCATGCTGGCCAAAAACTACAACAGAGTCATGAAAAGAGTTGGCCAGATGATAGGAAGAAAAGTCACCCGAGAAGTCAGAGACAAGCCACTACACAAGTTTCAGAAGCTCGAAAACACAGCCAACGATGGAGGGCGAGGAGAACGATCAGGTAAAGGAGATCGGTGTTTTGAATGTGAGGGGTATGGACATATGCAGAGAGAATGTCCCAACTTCCTAAAGAAACAGAAGAAGGGATTCATTGCCTCTCTAACTGACGATGAAGATGAGGAAGACAGTGACCTTGAGCATACAAGTAAATATGTGGCTTTCACTTCCTCCACAATAGATCAACCAGCTGAAAGCTCAAAGAAGTATGACTCTGATGATGAGTTATCCGATGAGATTCTCAACAACGCTTACAACGAATGGTATGTTAAGTGGCTTGAAGACTCTCAGGTAATCGAAAAACAAAATGTTCTCATTCTTACTCTTAATGAAGACAAGTCAAGACTTCTCGAGACAACTGTTGATCTCAAAAAGGAAGTTGCTCGACTAAAAGGCGAGTTAGAGCAGGTCACAAAGTCAGTAAAGATGATGAATCCAAGCACGGACACACTAGATCAAATCCTGTCGATCGGGAAACCAGCCAGGAATATGGAAGGCCTTGGATATTCGAAAGAAGCCTCGTCATCACACACCATCTTCGTTCCTCAGAAGTCTGTCTCCCAGAAGTCTCGTCAGAAGTCACCTAACTTCACGGCTGACCAGGCAACCAAAAAGCCTCTTACTCTGGCTGCATCAAAAACCCAGACCAAAAGACACATCTGGGTTTGTCATCACTGTGGACGAAGAGGACATATTCGACCCTTCTGCTATCAGCTATATGGGAAGAGCTCGGTCAAGAAAAGGACCACCATCAAGAAAAGCCAACCGCAGAAGGAATGGCGAGTCAAAGAGGTCAACTATCAAGCTAACATCGCGTACACCGCTTTAAAGGCCTCAACCAGCAACGATTGGTACTTCGATAGTGGATCCTCTCGACATATGACAGGTAATAGCTCTTTCTTGGTCACTTTAATACCATGCACGAATAGCTTCGTCAATTTTGGAGATGGAGTAAAAGCTAGAGTGCTCGGGAAAGGAAAACTCAATCTTCCCAACTCTCCATGTCTGAAAGAAACTCTGCTAGTAGAAGGCCTCACAGCAAACCTCATCAGCATAAGCCAGATATGTGATTTAGATCTGGATGTCCACTTCACTCGCGACAAGTGCTCGGTCAAAGATGAACAACAAAAGGAAGTCATGATAGGCCACAGGTCCCTTGACAACTGTTATCTATAGTCTCCAATAGTCAGCACCTTGCCAACCAAGTGCCTTTTATCCAAAGCTCAAGAGACAAAATTATGGCATCAAAAACTTGGCCACATCAATTTGAGAAGTATGCAAAAGATTCTCTCTGAAAAGGCGATCATTGGAGTTCCCAACCTCAAGATCATTGAAGGAAAAATCTGTGGAGAATGCCAGATTGGGAAACAAGTCAAGACGTCACACAAGAAGGTACAACATCTTACTACTTCTCGTGTTCTAGAACTTCTTCATGTTGACCTTATGGGACCCATGCAAGTAGAAAGTCTAGGAGGGAAGAATTACATATTTGTATGTGTAGACGACTTCTCAAGGTACACATGGGTAGATTTCATTCGAGAGAAGTCAGATACCTTCTCAGTCTTTGAAGCCTTATGTCGAAGAGTTCAACGAGAAAAGGGAGAAGTTATTGGGAAAGTCGTTCGACTTCGGAGTGATCATGGAAAGGAGTTTGAAAACATCAGCTTCGCAAACTTTTGCGATGCTGAAGGAATTGCCCACGAATTTTCTGCTCCCATCACTCCTCAACAAAACGGAATCGTTGGAAGAAAGAATCGCACTCTTCAAGAGATGGCAGGAGTCATGATGTTAGCCAAAGACATCCCGCAACAGTTCTGGGCTGAAGCTTTGAATACGGCATGCCATATTCAGAATAGAGTGACTCTCCGCCCTGGAACTTCGTTCACTCTTTATGAAATATGGAGGGGGAGAAAGCCGAATGTCACATACTTCCATGTGTTTGGATCAGTCTGCTACATACTCACAGATAGGGAACCGCGACGCAAATTGGATCCTAAAAGCGAAGAAGGCATCTTCCTTGGATACTCCAGAAATAGTCGGGCTTTTCGTGTATTCAACAAACGCACCCGGACTATCATGGAATCCATCAATGTCGTGATCGATGACAGCAACGAGCAATCCAGTGATGAGGACGAAGAAGTCCTAAATCTCTCAGGAGAAGTCAGACCAGAAGTCAGAGGAGAAGTCAGACCGGAAGTCAAGGACGATGAGCGCAACAAAGGGTCTGAAGACGAAAGCCAAATCATCCCGGATGAAGAGGCAACTCCCACAAGGCAAACAGCTCCATCAAGAAGAATTCAGAAGTATCATCCACCCCAGGATGTAATTGGAGATATTAATGAGGGAGTTCGAACTCGTCAAAAAGCATCTCTTGACCACCAAGAAATGATAGGTAACATGTGCTTTATTTCCAAAATTGAGCCAAAGAATATACAAGAGGCCATCAATGATGAATACTGGGTCTGCGCGATGCAAGAAGAATTGGTTCAGTTTGCAAGGAATGAAGTCTGGGAACTTGTACCCAAACCTGACAATGTCAATGTCATCGGGACAAAATGGATATTCAAAAACAAATCTGACGAACAAGGAAACATCACTCAAAACAAAGCGAGACTAGTGGCTCAAGGATACACACAAGTCGAATGAGTTGACTTTGAAGAAACCTTTGCTCCGGTAGCCAGACTGGAAGCCATACGACTTCTTCTCGGCATCGCATGTCATCTGCGCTTCAAACTCTATCAGATGGATGTAAAGAGTGCCTTCCTTAATGGAAATTTAAACGAAGAAGTCTATGTAGCCCACCCAAAGGGATTCGAAGACCTTGACTCTCCGCACCATGTCTACAAGCTAAAGAAAGCTCTCTACGGTCTCAAATAAGCTCCACGAGCATGGTATGAACGTCTTACCCAATTCCTTGTACAGAATGGCTATATTCGAGGGGGAGTAGACAAAACTCTCTTTGTGAAGAAGGAAGGAAAAGACATCATGATAGCTCAAATATATGTCGACGACATTGTATTTGGAGGGAAGTCAGACAAGATGGTGGAACGCTTCGTTCAACACATGCAGTCTGAATTTGAGATGAGTATGGTCGGTGAGCTCACATATTTCCTAGGCTTCCAGATCAAGCAGATGTCAGATGGAATATTTATCTCCCAGAGCAAATACGCAAAGAACATGGTCAAGAAGTTCGGGTTAGAAAAGGCTTCGCACAAGAGGACTCCTATTGCCACACATGACAAGTGCACGAAGGACGAGATGTGAGAACCAGTTGATCAAAGTCTTTATCGAAGCATAATAGGAAGTCTCCTCTATCTAACAGCAAGTCGACCCGACATTGCTTATTCTGTGGGAGTCTGTGCTAGATATTAAGCCAATCCAAAAGTCAGTCACTTGGCTCATGCAAAGAGCATCATAAGGTACATCTCGGGAATCTCTGAATTGGGTTTGCTATATTCCTTTGATACCTCTCCTACTCTGGTTGGATATTGTGATGCTGACTGGGCGGGAAGCACACCAGATCGAAGAAGTACCTCTGGAGGTTGTTTCTACTTGGGGAACAATCTTGTATCCTGGTTCAGCAAAAAGCAAAATTGTATTGCTTTGTCTACTGCTGAGTCTGAATATATCGCAGCTGGAAGTAGCTGTACTCAGCTTCTTTGGATGAAACAAATGTTGGCAGAATATGGAGTCAAGCAAGAAGTCATGACTTTGTTCTGTGACAACATCAGTGCAATCAACATCTCGAAGAACCTAGTGCAGCATAGCAAGACAAAGCATATTGACATCAGGCACCACTTTATTAGAGAGCTTGTAGAAGACTAGAAAATAAAGCTCGAATACCTATCCACCGAGAAACAAGTCGCAGACATATTTACAAAGGCGTTGGATGCCAAAAGGTTTGAAAGTCTGAGGTCGACCCTCGGACTTTGCTGTCTAGAATAGTCAGAAGTCAAGCAAGAAGAGGAAGAGCTTTTGGTTGATTTTACTCTTTCTCTCGATCAGGACCAAACAGGGTCCACAAAATCAAGCCGGGCCCAAATCGTTACATCAGAAGCCCGTTAGTCTTTTTGAATTTTGAATGATTACGATCTGACTATCCACCTATCAGAAATCATTCTGTTCAACTCCCACAGACTCTGCACCTTCTCCATCATTTGAAATCGCTAGGGTTTCTCAGATCAAAAAGCTCAGACAAAAATTTTCTTTCCCCCACAAAGAACAAAATCCTAGCTAAATGGTT
Source organism: Geranium rotundifolium (assembly GCA_963920655.1). Lineage (NCBI taxonomy): Eukaryota > Viridiplantae > Streptophyta > Magnoliopsida > Geraniales > Geraniaceae > Geranium > Geranium rotundifolium. The sequence goes on along the minus strand of OY987313.1, from coordinate 24,706,786 downwards.
GGTACTCACAGCGGTAGAATACCATCTGCTTCAAAAGCACTTCGAGCAAAGATGAGGGCAAAAGTCATTGCCAAGAAATTATCTGCCTCCAAATCGACTAGAACCAAGCATGGAGTAAGGATCCGAGGAGGAAGAGGCTTAGGGGAAACTTCGGCAGCACCTCAGGATGTAACAAGCTCGCCCCCATTTGTTACGCCGGAAGACACAATCCCCGTCGCTGAGAAGGACGACGCTCTAGCCGCTTCTGCAAACATTGAAGAAGACGCTTCTCTCTCTACTCCGACTCCAACACGAGGTAAATCTGCTATCCTCTCTGAAGAAAACTTAAAAGAAAGCCTGCCTGAAGAGGGTTTAGAAACCCTTGTTCCTGAAGTCCACGGCACTAGCACCGAGGACCAACCTAGCCTCTCTAAGTCGACACCTGCACCAGAGAAATCTCCTCTAAACGAGGACTTGGAAAAGGAAGAAAGTTCCCGTGTCGCCCCGAACAGTGATTCAGGGCATGATGATAATCCTGAAGTCATTCTAGAAGTCACTCAAATTTTAGAGGAACCTGTCAAAGAAAGTGTCGATATTGAAACCATGGAAAAGGAAGAAGTTGTGCCCAAGAGGGCTGTGAGAAGGAAACTACCAACACAAAGGTTGGTTGATGAAGAAGAAGAACCTAGAGTTCAGAGAAGATTGACCCCAAAGAGAAAGGCAACAGAAAAAGGAGAAGCTTCGGCGTCCAAACAGCCGAAGAAGTCAAGAAAGAAGTCAGTAACCACAGCAGCAACCTCTGTCCCCGAAGAAAAAGAATCTGAAGAAGAAGACACCCTGATTGTGCTACCATAGGTGAAGAAGACATTAGGAGGGCAGAAGCTCCCCAAGTATGTACCGAAGGCACCCACAGACAACGTCTCTTTCCACTCTGTAGACAATGCCGTTAAGTGGCAGTATGTCTATCAACGGAAAATTTATCTAGAAAGAGAACTCTCCACTGAAGCACAAGGGATAAATGTGATTGTAGAGCTTATTCGTAGAGCTGGCCTGACCAACACGGTCATAAATATTGGCCCATTCTACCCGACTTTGGTTAAGGAGTTTATCGTCAATCTATCAAGCGAGTTCGATGACCCTGAAGATGCTGAATACCGAAAGGTGTTTGTTCGGGGGGGATTCTTCGAAGTCTCTGCCTCAGCCATCAACACATACCTTGGCAGAGATGACCCAGAAGTCACTGCGGAAGTCCCGCACTTGGACAAAGTAGCGGTCGAAATAACCGGAGGACGTAAGAAGGGATGGCTAGTCAAGGACACCATTGCGGCAACCGAGCTCACAGCAAAATACTCTATTCTCTACCGCATCGGTCTGGCTAACTGTGCACCCTCTACGCATGGGTCAAGCATCAAAACAGAGCTGGCAAAACTCATTTACCAAATAGGTACGCAGTCTCCCATTGGTTTTGGCGCTTATATTATTGACCATCTAGTTAAGCACGCCAAATCATGTGCAATCAAAATTCCAATCGGGTTCCCTTCGCTAATCACCGGTATCCTTCTCCAACAATGTCCTAACATTGTCCGAGAGTCGGATATTCTGGGTAAAAAGCCACTGCCTCTAGCCATCAATCTCAAGAACTTTGAAGGGCAGCAGTTTAAGGACCTTGGACTTCCTATGGCCAAAACTCCAGGAGCTAGATCAAGCTCTCGTCCCTCAGGACCAATTGGCGCTAGGATGCAGGAAGAATTGGTGGAAGTGATTGCTGATCTGGAGAAGTCAATTGCCACGCTCTCAACTCGCAAAGTCGCCTGTGAAGTCCTTCTAAAAGACCTCCGATCTGCTGCTGCTACTGCTGAAGAAGAAGATAACGACTCCACGTCGTTTTAGTAATTCTCTGAAATTTGCTATGATAACTTTGTCCCACACACACTTTTAAATTCTCGAGGTTTGTCCGAGTTAATTTTCCGCACTTTATGACTGTTTATTTTTGGGATATTTGCTCTTGATTCAGCTGGATTTGTGCTCATGTTTGAGCCGTTTATTTGCTCATGGTGTGAGCTATTTCTCTTTTACCCTGCTGATTAGTCAAATTTAGGTTATGAGATTACCTTTGGCAATATTATTAGACAAACAGGGGGAGATATATGTGATACGACGCCAGAAGTCGCGCCGAAAGATGTACGCCAGAAGTCGCCGCTCCAGAAGCCACTCAAGAAGTTAAAGCTCCAGATGCTGCTCCAGAAGATACACTAGAAACCGCACAAGAAGTCGCATCGGAAGTCATGAAACTTGTTGTGTGCGTAACTGCCTCAAGGTGACGACGATGTGCCTGCTTGGAGTAAAGAAGTCACATCACTTGTTGTGCGTAACTGCCACAAGATGACGATGGGCTTACAAAAAAGGTGTTTGCCTAAAAAATTGCCAAAGGGGGAGATTGTTGCTATGTTTGATAGTTGGCATGATTTTTTAGCACAAAAGTAAGAAGTCGAGTAACATGTTGTATGACATGTGGAGCGACTTGTTATGAGCCGCAGATTAGGAAAGTCTGAAGCTTTCCTATTTCAACGAAGCTTGGAGCCAAAGAAGAAAGGCGGCACGAAGACTTGAAGCGCAAAAGAGTGACGTCGACAAGTCAAACGACTTCCAGCTGGCAGTTACACGTCAGCGATAGGCGGCAACTAGACTTGCCTGATTTCATCAGGAAGTCAGAACAGGCAAGACGACTTCCAGCTGTCATGGAAGGCGGCAACAACTTGCCTGACTTTCCTGTTCCTGATCCGCGAAGGATTAGGAATGTGAGCTGCTATAAAAAGCCCTTGGCTTCCCATTAGCAGTCATCCGTTCTTGTTCTAACAATTGCAAGATTTCTCAGAGCTCTTAACCGTGCACCATCTGCGTGTTGAGAGGCTGATGAATATTCGCTAGAACGGACCGTTTGCTCCGATCAAACCTTGAGTCGCGAAGACTAAGTGTTTGGGTCGGTTAGGGTTTTTGTTTGTGATTGAAGATTCACAACTCCGTCCAAGAAGACAACGACACCGAGCATAGGCTTGCTCGAAGGGTGGAATTGAGGGAATCTCAAAGACAGCGGGAGAGGCTCCTGGTCGAGGCGATTCACGGTGAGATCTATAGTAGCTTAGGACAATAGCTTGTGTGATAGCTAGTTGGGCTTGAAGTTGTACTATTGACTACCTGATAGTGAAAAACCTTTCCACTAGCAAAGTGCCCCCAGACGTAGGTGCGGAGTCACCGAACTGGGTAATCATCTCTGGTGTCGTGATTATTATCTGTCTATTACTTTGCTTACTGTTTCCACAAGAAGTCGATACACAAGTTAAAGACTTTGTGTTCGACTTCCTAACTTGGCTACGATTCAGAATTTCAATATGATACTTTCAAATAACTTAACTTCTGCAAGATTAAGGCTGGAGCCCTGTTAGTCCCCATGCCACGAAGATGAAATGTCTTCAGGAACATCTAACCAGACTCGGTTTTGATGATCGGGTGGAAATGGCTGCGAATTTTATGTTGTAGTCACTTCCCGATACATATAGTGATTCGTAGTAAATTACAATATCGATGACATGGAAAAGTCCTTAATAGAGCTTCATGGGATACTTGTGAATGCTGAAAAGAACCTTAAGGGCAAGACCAAGGAGATCCTTATGGTCAACAAGAAGATCAGCTTCAAGAAAGCTGATCAGGGTAAGGGTAAGGCTCCTGAGCACCTTGCAGGGCAGATCAGACACCCCAAGCGTCCAAAGGTTCAAGCAGCTCCCAAAGCTGATGTGAAGGCTAAGGACAAAATGGAGGAGGTATGCTACCACTGCAATGAGCCAGGACATAGGAATAAAGGATTGTAAGCAATATAAGGATCATGTGAAGAAGAGTGGGTATCCACGTCTTAAGGATAAGATATTTACGTTGCTAAGCTTAATCACTATAACGTAAATAAGCAAAGGCTTAAATATGATGATTTAAATCGATTTATAATCTGGCGTTATCGTTTAAGGCACATAAACGAGAAACGCATTTCAACACTTCAGCGATCACAAGCTTCCCATGAGGTTCTATTCAGTGGTTCATGGGATACTATTAGTGGTTACACACTTAATGACATAGATCAAATTACATTCGATATATACTACTACAATACATTAGTAATATTTGTCAATTTGTTTATTCGGAAAGATGATAAAACATTACATTTGTAGATCACTTTTATATTGGATTGGGGCATAACTCTAACAATCTCCCACTTTCCCCTGGTTCCAATTTAAGTTCTGATCTACTCTCATAGACCATGCATGTTCCCCATGCCTAGGCTGCGGCTGAGTCTTTATCAAGGGATCGGCCGTATTATCATCAGTCGAATAGTGTTTAATCTTCACATCACCTCTATATGTGATAACTCTCACGAGGTGATGCCTGCTGAGTATATGTTTGGATCTGCTGTGGAATCTGGGCTCTTGAGCAATAGCTACGGTACCCGTGCTGTCCCACAAAAAAGCTTATCGGATCAAACGCTCGCGGCGTTGCATCTAATCCGATCAGACAGCTTATAATTCATACGGCCCCTTTAGCTGCTTTCTTTGCAGCTATATACTCAGCCTCCATTGTAGAGTTGGCAAATTTGGCTTGCTTAAAGCTTATCTAACTGAAAGCACCACCACTCAACACATAATATATCCTGACTGAGTTTTGAAGTCATCTAGATATGTTTGAAAACTAGCATCGACTTGTCCTTCGACTGCTATTTCTCTATTTGCACCCCATACACTAGGAATGCATCCTTGGTCCTCCTCAAATATTTGAGGATGCCCTTTGACAGCAATCCAGTGTAATTGGCCGGGGTTAGATTGGAATCTGCTAGTACAGCTCAGTGCAAACAAGACTTCGAGTCTCGTGCATATCCTGGCAAACATGATGGATCCCACAACCGAAGCATAAGGGATCTTACTCATCCTACTAAACTTATCAGGAGTACTAGGACTCTGTAGCTTGTTGAGCTTAATGCCATGACGCATGGGTATGTATCATTTCTTAGAATCAGGCCTTGATAGTCTTCTCAACACTTTACCTATGTACATGTTCTGACTTAGTAACATGTTCTGACTTAGGCCCAAAATCCTCTTGGAATGATCTGTAGAGATCCTGATGCCTACCATAAGTGTAGCATCACCTAAGTCCTTCATCGATAAGCACTTCCCTAACCAAGCTTTGGTGGCAAGGTCGGGATGTCATTCCCGATGAATAAGTACCAAGAATACAATATTACTCCCACTCGCTTTCTTATAAATGCAAGGCTCACTTTCGTTCTTGATGAACTCGAATTCTCTTACAGCTTCATCAAAACGAATGTTCCAACTCTGTGAAGCTTGCTTCAATCAATAAATGGATCTAAGCAGCTTACAAATCTTTCCGGGATTCTTTGGATCTACAAAACCCATAGGCCGTGTGATATTCACACCCTCTAGTAAGTTCCTGCTAAGAAAGGAGTTTTAACATCTATCTGCCATAATTATGGCTAAAAATAATCCGAATCGATCTGACCATTGATACCGGTGAAAACGTGTCATCATAATCCATGCATTGAATCTGACGATAGCCTTTTACAACCATCCTAGCCTTATTGGTCTGCGGATTTCCATCCATGTCGGTCTTGATCCTATAGACCCACTCAGAACCGATGAGTTTTATCCCAGGGGTTTGATCAACCGAGCTTTATACTTGGTTGTCATACATTGATTTCATTTCCTCATTCATGGCATTCTGCCATTTTCGGAGTCGGGCCTGGTCAAAGCCTGTCTGACGGTTTCTAGATCATCATGATCCACCAATATGAAGTCATTTCCCTTAGTGGCTGTGAACCCATATCTGTCTGGAACATGACGAGATCTTTTAGACCTCCTTAGACCATCTGGCATTTCTGTAGGGATTGATTCTTCATCTACGACCATCTAAGGCTCCGATACTTCTACATCTTGCATAGCAGGCTCCTGAATTGCATCAAGCTGTTCCGTACCCTCTAGAATTTCTTCAAGATGCACGGGACTCCCACTAGCTATTTTGGAAATAAATTTTTTTTTTCAAAAATACCCCTCCGTGAGCAACAAAAACTTTGTTCTCGCTAGGTATGTAGAAGTTGTATTTCCTAGTTTCTTAAGGATACATTACGAAGACACACTTGTCTGATTTGGATGCCTGCATCTATGATAACCAAATCTTTAGGAAAAACATACTAGGATGTTTCCAACACCATATATGACTATGGTCCATTTCTTATTTGGCTACTACGTGAAGGCGCACGCATCCAAATAGAACTGACCATCTCATCCCGCTCCCATCCCAATGAATACTGCGGGAAGGCGCACGCATCTATATTAACGGAAGTCGTAATGAGTGTCATGTGGTGTACCTTCTGTGACTCTGGTCCAGATTTTATTTGGCTACTATGCGGAGGTGCACACATCCAAGTAAAGATGATTACCTCATTCAGATCACATCCCAATGAATACTGCGGAGGCGCACACATCTACAGTAATGGGAGACAGAATGGATGTCACAAGGTGTACTTTCATTGTCTTCATTGGAGCCCGATTCAAAATGAATGCGGCCTTTTTCAGAGTCAAGTATTAGTTGAACTCTCTTCTGGCCTAAGTACTCATAGGTCCTCATACGTCAGAATGTATTAGACTTAACAAATGACTCGCCTTTCACATAAACCTTCGAAAGGTGCCTTTGTCATTTTGCCCATTAGGCAAGACTTGCATCTTTTAGTTTGAGTGAATTCAAACGGACTTAAAGGTCCACACTTGCGAAGTGTTTAAATGCGTTTCTCGTTTCTCTGTCATTAGGCAAGACTTGTGAGATTTTGATCAGGTAGTCGTGCAAGATGCCACACACAATGTTATGTATGAAGCTATAACACCGTGTATGACTTCTTGTGTAGACAATGCAGGACAGTAAATATAAAGCTCAATAAACAATGCACATCAGATTGCTTACCCAATTCGGTGCAACGTCACCTACGTCTGGGGGCTCTCAGCCTAATGGAAAGGTTTCACTTATCAGTAATTCGTCAGAACATACAAGTACCTATGATCATCCCTAGATCTATACTTTATGCTACTTATTACAGTGCAACCTATCTCAGGGTCTCCCCCTGAATCCAAGACTCCGTCTTGATTCCACTCTTCGAGCAATCGCCTTGCTCTGTCGGTTCAAGTCTTCGTTGAACGTTGTGGTTGCGTGCAGTCTTCACTCACGCGATTAGTAAACCCTCAATCACCTAACTCTCAATAGTTATGGTGATACACAATATCCTTAGCACAATCTACAACCTCTCAGCCCGCAAACCTTCATGTCTAAGAGCTTTGCAAATTATCGCTAGGAAACAATAAAAGAACCACACCATTGCTAAGGGGGTAGCCTAAGCTTTTATAGCAATCGAGCATGAGTACTAACCCTAATGGGTTTCCTTTTAATCGTTGTCTTTCTTCTTTCTAGAATCGGAGACGTTCTGGAATTTCCTAAGCATATTCGTACTTTCTGCATAATCTGGACTTTCCGGTTTTCCGTCGATCAGGATGTTTGCCGATATGCCGTTAACATTGTCACCCAAGATGTCGCATATGATGCTTCGACATTCTTTATGACATTTTCTCTAGTTCCTCAAAAATAAGCCAATTACTAAAACCGTCGTAACTACAATCTCCCCCTTTGGCTATTTTTAAGGTCAGCAATCTTCATCGCATTTGGCGTCGCATTTGTTGTCATCTTTTGCATGCAAATCGATCAGCAGTCATTAAGTCTTTGTTCGCGTTTCGCGACCATTGCGTCGCCATGCGTTTTCGCGTACCAACGCGTTCGCGTACCATTGCGTATCATCGCGTCGTTTTCTATCTTACATCTTACTCCCTCTTGCTGGCTCAAAAAGAGCCAAACTTAAACAAATATTTCGAACAGTCAGGGCAATAAGAAAAAACACAAATCTTAACTCACACATATCCTCGATCAGCAGTTGAGAATACGTATGAAACAGTGTTTAAAACAAATACATTTAAAAGTTGTTCAGTTTGTACGGAAACCAGAAAGTACTTCAAATCAAATAGAACTGCTGCTGGAACTAGCAGTCTCTTCTTCTGTAGCATCGATAGAGGCATCTTGAGGAGTGTCTTCAGTAGCATTGGGTAGAGAGGAGGAATCATCATTTTCCGAGTCTGGAGGAGGCATTAACTTCAGCAGGTTGGCACAGTGAGATCTTTGCTGGGAGAGATGCTTCAGCACCATCTTCAGGTTGACGATGTCCTCGTCAAGTACAGCTATCTCTCTCTTGAGCATGATGGCATCTCTGGTGGTTGTCTCTGTTGGAGGGGCAGCACCGGTAGCTTGACTAGTTGTCGCCTTGGTGGGTTTGACTTCTGTCCTAACAAGGTCAGGAGCATGCTTGCCCTCGAACAGTTTGTGGCTTACCACAATCATCCCTCCTCGCTTTCCTGCCTTATCAGTTTTGTTCAACACACCAGGGTGTTGGTGGACTAGTAATTTAGAGAGAAGGCATGGAAAAGCAATAGGTATCTTCACCGCTTGTGATCTGGCATGTCTAATGAGATGATCAATAAAAAACTGGCCAAAGTCAAGAGTGGAGCCAGTACCGGAATATGAGTATTGCCAGCTCCGGTTTGATGGAGGATGCGTGTGTGGAGGGAGCCCAGTTCGCTACTTTGATACGGAATAGGATGGAGTACTTTGATGTGAGGTCCGAGGCTGCCACGGTGCCCTTGGTAGGCCACATTCTGCTTTTGTCCCCAGTAATCTCCTTGAGGACCTTGTTCATGTCAGGTGGAAGCATAGAACGAACACACTTTCTCCCCAGGAAGGTATTAATGATGTCAGAGGAAATGTTGAAGCGCATGCCTCTAACATATACCTTCTCACAATCCGGATCATCCGGAGTCCCAAATCCAGTAAACAGGTTTGCAATGAATTCTTTGACCAATAGGGGATTGTGGTTACCAATGCCAGTGACTGTCTTCATGAGTTCTGCCTGTTCCAAGAGTTTGACAATGGCTTCCAGTCCCAGTAACTCCGAAGACAAGGTCTTCTCGGGATATGCCGTTCTCTGGAACACAAATTCCCATCGTTTTGCACTGTCAGCAGAATGAAAAGACACATTGTCATACGACACACTTGAGGTGTTCTTGACCGTCTTCAGGCTTCTTCCCTTCTTTGCTTCCTTTGCTGGAACTTCCTCTGCATCGTCATCAGTTTCTTCATCAATCAATCTCGTTTTGGATATAGCTTTCTTTCTGGGGCCTCCAGCATCTTTTTCTTCCTTCCTTTTCTTGGTTTCTCTCAACTTCCCTACCATTACTGCGAGTGATTCATTTTCCTCCAATACTTTCTTTTTCAAAGACGAAAGCACTGTGTGTGCTGTTTCTGCAGCATTTTCTGTATCATTTCCTCTGGCATCTAGGGTGCTTCTTCTGAGCCATTGGCTGCGGCACTATTTTCCTTCTCTCTTCCTTCCAGATCGGTATCCCCGACTCTGGCCTCTTCTTTCTCAGATTCTTCCTCGACTTCTTCTCTAACCACAGCCTCATCTGTGGGTTCAAGAGCGACATCTTTCATACATTCTTCTTCACCCTCTCCTTCTGCAATCCGTTCTAATCCCTGACTGACTGGGGTCAAGTCTTTCTTTTCCTTTTCAGGATTTATGAGATCCTCAACCATCCCTTCTTGAGGGTGGTCCTGATTTTCCAATAGCGATTCTAACAGGTCGCTATTTCTAGATGTATCAATATTTGATACAATAGAAGAATCAATACCTAGAATACTGGCTTAGACTGGAGCCAGGACAATTTGCATGGAGGTCTCTTGGTTCCCTTGGACAATGTCAGTATCTCCCTGAGGGCCTGTAAGCTCCGTCATCGAGAAGGTGGCGCTTCCAGTTCTGGTCCTTTTGGGTACTCGGGAAAAGACGGGTATGGGTGCTTCTGTCGGTGGGATTTCTCTGGAGGGTCCCTCGGCATTCTTCTGTGGCTTTAGTCCTTTGATTCGGACTCCATGTTTGTATGTGCTAGGATTGCTGTTTTTGGGGCTCTTTGCCTTGGCCTTCTTGGGTTTGGATTGTCTACTGTCAGTGTATTTCTCTGGCGCAAGAGTGCTCCTTGTTTTTACCATTGTTGTATGAGTGATGGAGTTTTTGTCAAAGGGTTTGAGAGGTATGGGAGATGAGAGCGAAGGCAAGAATGAGGCAGACTAGGTTTTGATTTTGAAAAATCAATTCAAATCAAATCTGTAGGTAACAGAGCATATCTCGTGAAGTTTCCTCTTTTATATGGGCTTTTGGCATGCTTTGCCCAATGGCATGTGTTGGGATTTTAGACCGGTTCATGAAGAGGTACCAACTAACTCCTGTCAACCGTTTTGCAACTTTGGTTACTTGTTGATGGTGCAGAGTCCGAGTGACGTCCTAAGGTACTCGAATATGCTTGCTTTTAATGGCTTCGTAAAAATGTCAGCAAGTTGCTTCTCTGTATGGATGTGCTCTAGGATAATCTTCTTGTCTTCGACCAGCTCGCGAATGAAGTGGTGTCTAATGTCAATATGCTTGGTTTTGCTGTGTTGAACTGGATTTTTAGAGATGTTGACTGCACTGACATTGTCACAATATAAAGTCGTGGCTTCTTGTCTGACATTGTATTCGACTAGCATCTGCTTCATCCATAGTAATTGTGTGCAGCTACTCCCAGCAGCGATATACTAAGACTCAGCAGTGGACAAGGCAACACAATTTTGCTTTTTACTAAACCATGATCTAATAGTAGAACTATAGATCAGAAAGAATTACATTTGATGAGTCCCTGATCAGCTAAGCTTCTTTATAAAGCGATCAGTATGAGACTAACTCCTTGTGATCATGCTCTGCTGATCATGACAAAGTGCGTGCCGGAGTTATATCATAGATACCATCAAGTCGATGATATCGGACAACCCGATTGTGAGTATGCTGCATAGATCAAGTCATGAGATACTCACATATCGTAGCTTGTCACTATATCCTAAGACCAAGGAGTCTTTGTGTACACTATGTAACGAATACCTAAGTTTGACCTAGTCTAACGTTATCTGTAAAAGGGTAACTATAACGGCTTTGATTGGCTTTGATATTTATTGCACTAGTGAACTCGAAAGGCATCTGAAGGACTTATCACTCATAGTTCGGTATGAGAAAGATATCCGTTTAGGCCACTTGATGAGTATGACTGAAGGAATAGCACGGCCGTGCAGGTGATACCTTAGTATCAGTTTTCAGTCATCTCAGATATCAAGAAACAGTGATTGATAAATTAGGATGACCAGTCTATGCCTATTGATCAATCTGGATATCGGTTTGACAAAAGGATATTGACATGTACGATAACATGTTAAGTCGAATAATCGATAATCACGAACTTTGGGTAATCATAATGTCTTGCAAGAGACCACTTATGATGGAAATGGTAAAATAGTAATTTTACCAGTCTGCCAACTGTTCGTGAGCCTAGAGGGTCACACGCATTAAGCACGATACATGAAAAATATTTATGGATGAAAATTGAGAACGATTCGGTAGTTTTCTGGCCTAAGGTTTTAACCAGACGGTTGAAGAAATCAATTCGAGAAAATTGAACCGTTTTGTCTAAACCGAAATTAGAACTCAAGCTAATGGGTTAAATTTGAGTTTTAGTTAAACGGGCTTAAAGCCCATTTAGAGATTCAAGTTATGAATGGGGAAGAAGTGCAAATAGGAGTTTAAGAAGGGTAGATATGCAATTATTAATTTGAAATTCAATTTTATTTCAAATTAAAATTCCAAAATATCTTCCATCTTTTTCTCCAACTATTGGCAACAACTCCCCCTTATTCTCTCCCTCACTTGACCGATCCTCTCTTCCTCCATTTTCCTCCATTGTTGATTTGTCAAGCTTCTCAAGAACATTCATAGCAAAAGTATGAGAGAAAATCTTCTTCGGTTGTGGTGATTGTGTGGACCTAATAGAGAAACACTAAGCTTGTGTTTTCATCGATTAATAGAAGTATTTTTCAGATTCAAAAGGTTGATAACATGTTGAATTTACATTAAGATCCAAGTTTGCATCGATCACCATGGTTACATTAACTTCCGCTGCATGAAATTTATTGAATGGAACCCATGGTGATCTCTTTCAATGGTATTAGAGCATGGTTGTTATGTACTTTTTCAATATGTGTAATTCTGATTTTTTTTGAGTTTATATGTTCATCACCTTAGCATGCATGTGAATTGAAATTTTTTTCAGATTTGATTGATTTTGGAAAATATTTTTTTTTGGTGTTTCGGGTTAGCCATGACCATGGCTAACCAGGGACTGGACCCTTGGTGGACCATGGAATGCCCTAGGGCAGACCATGGTCAGCACCAAGGGCCGATGAGGGTCACCTATGGGCGACCATGGCAGCCCTCGCGGGCGACCACATTCTGCCCGTGCGGGCGACCATGGCAGCCCTCGCGGGCCACCATGGTTGCCTCGCGGGCTACCATGGTCGTTCCCGTGGTCGACCACAGTCAGCCCCGCGGGCGACCTCGGCAGCCCTCGCGGGCCACCGTGGTTGCTTCCGCGGGCGACCTCGGTTGAGCCGGTTCGGCTCGACTAGATTCGAACTGAACCGGCTGGTTCGCAATAATAATTTGAAACCCTAAAATTTTAATTTTTAGATTTGGTTCGGTTTCAATAAACCAGCGAGAACCGGTTCAAAATTCAATTAATTAATTAAACCGTCCAGTTTCGATAAATCGGAATTTTTCCACACTTAAGAAAGATAAAATTTGGAAAATTTATTTGTTTGATAAGCATCTTGAGTGATCACATGATCTTTGATAACATGGTGTTTTCCACATGATGCTAGCTAAGCCCTCTAGACTTGTATTTTAATTTCGGTTTTGTAACCTGCGTGTTGCTTGATTTTGGGTTGTAATAAATACGGCATGCGTGTCGTGATTTGTATTCCATTTTATTTATTTAAATTTGTAATCACGAAGACCGACACAAAGAGCAAGTCATGAGGAAGGCTCGGATTGGAAGAGGCTCGAAGCCAGTGGGAGTTCACGAGAATGGAGCAAGTTTGGATCTTGAAGACCATGTCTTTAGGATCAGTTTTGCTAGATTCTTAGGAACTTAAGATGGGCTTAGCTATGCATATATTTATCGTCACATTTATATTTTTGAATGTATGAATGTATGATGGTTTAAATATACAAGTTCATGTATTATTTGCTATCACCCACATGCAAAGATTAAAATCGGAATTTAATCAGACTCGCATGTAACCTTCTAAGGGATCATCTTTGCATGGATTTGCAATTTATGATTCCAGATTAAGATTGTATCGATATGCAATTAGACTTTTATAATTCACTTAAACGCAAATAATTACAAGTCAAGCGTGATACCATCCAAGTTTGGGCACTCAAAAGGGCTTTGACCCTATGGATGTCGGTACGCCTCCGCATAAAATTCATAGAGAAAAGGTAGCTTGTGTGATAGCTAGTTGGTGCTTGAAGTTGTACTATTGACTACCTATAGTGAAAAACCTTTCCATTGGCAAAGTGCCCCCAGACGTAGGTGCGGAGTCAACGAACTGGGTAATCATCTCTGGTGTCGTTATTATTATCTGTCCATTACTTTGCTTACGGTTTCCACAAGAAGTCGATACACAAGTTAAAGACTTTGTGTTCGACTTCCTGACTCGGCTACGATTCAGAATTTCAATTGGTATCAGAGGAGACACCTTTTCTTTTAGGTGATTTTACTGCAAAATTTCTTAATAGCCAATATGGACTCAAAGGAAGGAGGTTCAGTAAATCGACCACCGGTGCTCGATGGAACAAACTATGGATATTGGAAAGCACGGATGTGTGCCTTCTTGAAGTCCCTCGACAACAAAACCTGGAAGTCTATCATCAATGGATGGGAGGAACCTTACTATGCTGATGCTCATGGAAATCAAACTATCATCAAACCAGAAAAGGAGTGGAGCATGGAAGAAGATGAAGCCGCCCTAGGTAATTCTCGTGCACTCAATGCTATTTTTAATGAAGTAGACAAGAATGTGTTTTGACTCATCAACACATGCACAAGTGCCAAAATTGCCTGGGACACGCTTGCTGTTGCTTACGAGGGTACGTCCAAAGTCAAAGAGCAGAAGTTACAGTACCTCTCGACTAACTTTGATGCCCTGACCATGAATGAAGACAAAACGATTGCGGAGTTTAATGTGCGCATCAAGGATCTGGCCAATGAATCATATTCACTTGGCAAGCCTATGACTGATGAAGATTTAGTCAGAAAAACACTGAGAGCTCTAAGTCCCAGATTCAAGATGAAGATAACAGCCATAGAAGAAGTGCATGACTTGAAAACACTGAAGTTTGACGAGCTCATGGGATCTCTAATGACTTTCGAGCTCTCCCTACCTCTTGTCGAGAAGAAACACAAAGGTGTGGCTTTCAAAAGTTCTACTCAGAAGTAGAAGAACTCAATGCCCTCTGATTCGGATAGTGACATTGAGGAAACTATCGCCATGCTGGCCAAAAACTACAACAAAGTCATGAAAAGATTTGGCCAGATGACAGGGAGAAAAGTCACCCGAGAAGTCAGAGACAAGCCACAGCACAAGTTTCAGAAGCTCGAAAACACAGCTAACGATGGAGGACGAGGAGAACGATCAGGAAAAAGAGTTCAGTGCTTTGAATGTGAGGGGTATGGACACATGCAGAGAGAATGTCCCAACTTCTTAAAGAAACAGAAGAAGGGATTCAATACCTCTCTAACTGACGATGAAGATGAGGAAGACAGTGACCTTGAGCATACAAGTAACTATGTTGCTTTCACTTAATCTACAGTAGATCAACCAGCTGAAAGCTCAAAGAAGTATGACTCTGATGATGAGCTATCCGATGAGACTCTCAACAACGTTTACAACGAATGGTATGTCAAGTGGCTTGAAAACTCTCAGGTAATCGAAAAAAATAATGCTCTCATTCTTACTCTTAATGAAGACAAGTCAAGACTTCTTGAGACGACTATTGATCTCAAAAAGGAAGTTGCTCGACTAAAAGGCGAGTTAGAGCAGGTCACCAAGTCTATAAAGATGATGAATCCAAGTACTGACACTCTGGACCAAATACTTTCGATCGTGAAACCATCTAGGAATATGGAAAGTCTTGGATATTCGAAAGAAGCCTCATCATCGCACACCATCTTCGTTCCTCAGAAGTCTGTCTCCCAGAAGTCTCGCCAGAAGTGTCCTAACTTCACGCCTGACCAAGCGACCAAAAAGCCTTCTACCTTGGCCACTTCAAAAACCCAGAACAAAAGACATAACTGGGTTTGTCATCACTGTGGACGAAGAGGACATATTCGACCCTTTTGCTATCAGCTATATGGGAAGAGCTTGGTCAAGAAAAGGACCACCATCAAGAAAAGCCAACCACGGAAGGAATGGCGAGTCAAGGAGGTAAACTATCGAGCTAACATCGCATACACCGCTCTAAAGGCATCAACCAGCAACGATTGGTATTTTGATAGTGGATCCTCTCGACATATGACGGGTAATAGCTCTTTCTTGGTCACTTTAATACCTTGCACAAATAGCTTCGTCACTTTTGGAGATGGAGTAAAAGCGAGAGTACTCGGGAAAGGAAAACTCAATCTTCCCAACTCTCCATGTCTAAAAGAAGCTCTACTAATAGAAGGCCTCACAGCAAATCTCATCAGCATAAGTCAAATATGCGATTTAAATCTAGATGTCCACTTCACTCATGACAAGTGCTCGGTCAAAGACGAACAACAGAAGGAAGTCATGACAGGCCACAGGTCCCTTGACAATTGTTATCTGTGGTCCCCAACAGCCACAACCTTGCCAACCAAGTGCCTTTTGTCCAAAGCTCAAGAGACAAAGCTATGGCATCAAAAACTTGGTCACATCAATTTGAGGAGCATGCAAAAGATTCTCTCTGAAAAGGCGATCATTGGAGTTCCCAACCTCAAGATCATTGAAGGAAATATCTGTGGAGAATGCGTGATTGGGAAACAGGTCAAGACGTCACACAAGAAGGTACAACATCTTACTACTTCTCGTGTTCTAGAACTTCTTCATGTTGACCTTATGGGACCCATGCAAGTAGAAAGTCTAGGAGGGAAGAAGTACATATTTTTATGTGTAGACGACTTCTCGAGGTACACCTGGGTAGACTTTATTCGAGAAAAGTCATATACCTTCTCAGTCTTTGAAGCCTTATGTCGAAGAGTTCAACGAGAAAAAGGAGAAGTCATTGGGAAAGTCGTCCGACTTCGGAGCGATCATGGAAAGGAGTTTGAGAACATCAGCTTCGCAAACTTTTGTGATGCTGAAGGTATTGCACACTAATTTTCTGCTCCCATCACTCCTCAGCAAAACGGAACGTTGAAAGGAAGAATCGCACTCTTCAAGAGATGGCAAGAGTCATGATGTTAGCCAAAGACATCCCGCAGCACTTCTGGGCTGAAGCTTTGAATACGGCATGCCATATTCATAATAGAGTAACTCTTCGCCCTGGAACTTCGCTTACTCTTTATGAAATATGGAGGGGGAGAAAGCCGAATGTCAAATATTTCCATGTCTTTAGATCCATCTGCTACATACTTGCAGATAGGGAACCTCAACGCAAACTAGATCCTAAAAGCGACGAAGGCATCTTCCTCGGATACTCCAGAAATAGTTGGGCTTTTCGTGTATTCAACAAACGCACCCGGACTATCATGGAATCCATCAATGTCGTGATCGATGATAGCAATGAGCAACCCAGTGACGAGGACGAAGAAGTCCTAAATCTCTCAGGAGAAGTCAGACCTGAAGTCAGAGGAGAAGCCAGACCAGAAGTCAAAGATGATGAGCGCAACAAAGAGTCTGAAGACGAAAGCCCAAGCATCCCGAATAAAGAGGCATCCCCTATAAGGCAAAGAGCTCCGCCAAGAAGAATTCAGAAGGATCATGCACCCCAGGATGTGATTGGAGACATTAATGAGGGAGTGCGGACTCGACAAAAGGCATCTCTTGACTACAACGAGATGATAGGTAACATCCCCTTTATTTCCAAAATTGAGCCAAAGAATATACAAGAGGCCATCAATGATGAGTACTTGGGTCTGCGCGATGCAAGAAGAATTGGTTCAGTTTGCAAGGAATGAAGTCTGGGAACTTGTACCCAAGCCTAACAATGTCAATGTCATCGGGACAAAATGGATATTCAAAAACAAGTCTGACGAGCAAGGAAACATCACTCAAAACAAAGCGAGACTGGTGGCTCAAGGGTACACACAAGTCGAAGGAGTCGACTTTGAAGAAACCTTTGCTCCGGTAGCCAGACTGGAAGCCATACGACTTCTTCTCGGCATCACATGTCATCTGCGTTTCAAACTTTATCAGATGGATGTAAAGAGTGCCTTCCTCAATGGAAATATGAACGAAGAAGTCTATGTAGTCAAACAAAAGGGATTCGAAGACCATGACTCTCCGCACCATGTCTACAAGCTAAAGAAAACTCTCTACGGACTCAAACAAGCTCCACGAGCATGGTATGAACGTCTTACCAAATTCCTTGTACAGAATGGCTATACTCGAGGGGGAGTAGACAAAACTCTCTTTGTGAAGAAGGAAGGAAGGGACATCATGATTGCTCAAATATATGTCGACGACATTGTATTTGGAGGGAAGTCAGACAAGATGTTGGAACGTTTCGTCCAACATATGCAGTATGAATTTGAGATGAGTATGGTCGGTGAGCTCACATACTTCCTAGGCTTCCAGATCAAGCAGATGTCAGATGGAATATTTATCTCCCAGAGCAAATATGCAAATAACATTGTCAAGAAGTTCGGGTTAGAAAAGGCTTCGCACAAGAGGACTCCTATTGCCACACATGACAAATGCACAAAGGACGAGATGGGAGAATCAGTTGATCAAAGCCTCTATCGAAGCATAATAGGAAGTCTCCTCTATCTAACCGCAAGTCGACCCAACATCGCTTACTCTGTGGGAGTCTGTGCTCGATACCAAGCCAATCCAAAAGTCAGTCACTTGGCCCATGCAAAGAGGATCATAAGGTACATCTCGGGAACCTCTGAATTGGGTTTGCTATATTCCTTTGATACCTCTCCTACTCTGGTTGGATACTGTGATGCTGACTGGGCGGGAAGCACACCAGATCGAAGAAGCACCTCTGGAGGTTGTTTCTACCTAGGGAACAATCTTGTATCATGGTTTAGCAAAAAGCAAAATTGTATTGCTTTATCTACTGCCGAGTCCGAATATATTGCAGCCGGAAGTAGCTGTACTCAGCTTCTTTGGATGAAACAAATGTTGGCAGAATATGGAGTCAAGCAAGAAGTCATGACTGTATTCTGTGACAACATCAGTGCAATCAACATCTCGAAAAACCCAGTGCAACATAGCAAGACAAAGCATATTGACATCAGGCACCACTTTATTCGAGAGCTTGTAGAAGACAAGAAGATAAAGCTCGCGTATTTACCCACTGAGAAACAAGTTGCAGACATCTTTACAAAGGCGTTAGATGCCAACAGGTTTGAAAGTCTGAGGTCAACCCTCGGACTTTGCTGTCTGGACTAACCAGAACTCAAGCAAGAAGAGGGAGAGCTTTTAGTTGATTTTACTCTCTCTCTCTCGATCAGGACCAACCAGGGTCCACAAAATCAAGCCGGGCCCAAATCCTATTATCAGAAGCCCGTTAGTCTTATTTGAATTTTAAGAATGATTACACTCTGACAATCAACCAATCAGCAATCGTTCTGTTCAACTCCCACACAGAAAAAGCTCTGCACCTCCTCCACCTTTTGAAACCGCTAGGGCACCACAAATCAAAATTTCTGCAACTGAAAGATTTTGTTCTCTCCTCTCAACAGAAAATCCTATCTATGTTTTTGCCAAATGGTCGGTACTCGAAGCGGCCGAATACCATCTGCCTCCAAAGCGCTACGAGCAAAAATGAGGGCAAAAGTGATTGCCAAGAAGTTGTCGGCCTCTAAATAAACGACAAACAAGCATGAAGTAAGGATTCGAGGAGGAAAAGTCTCAGGGGAAAGTTCGGCAGCACCTCAGGGAGTAACGACTGCACCTCCAACTATCACACCGGAAGAGGCAACTCGCGTCGTTGAGAAGAACGACACTCTAGCCGAATCTGCGAACAAAGAAGAGGAAGCTTCTCTCTCTACTCCGACTCCAACACAAGGTAAATCTGCTATCCTCTCTGAAGAAAACACGGTAGAAGTAAGCCTGCCTGTGGAGGATCTAGAAACCCTTGTTCCTGAAAGTCAAGGTACTAGCACCAAGGACCAATCCAGCCCCTCTAAGTCGACACCAGCACCAGAGAAATCTCCTCTAAACGAGGACTTGCTGAAAGAAGGAAGTTCCCATGTCGCCCCGGACAGTGATTCAGGGCTTAATGAAAATCCAGAAGCTATTCCAGAAGTCACTCGACCTTTAGAGGAACTTGTTGATATCGAAGAAATAGTCGACACTGAAACCATGGAGAAGGAAGAAGTTGTGCCCAAAAGGGCTGAGAGAAGGAAGCTACCAACACGAAGGTTCATTGATGAAGAAGAAGAACCTCAAATTCCGAGGAGATTGACCCCAAAGAGGAAAGCCACAGAAAAAGGAGGAGCATCTGCGTCTAAACAGCCGAAAAAGTCAAGAAGGAAGTCACTGACTACTGCAGTAACCTCTGCTCCTGAAGAAGAGGAATCTGAAGAAGAAGACACCCGGATTGTGCTACCACGAGTCAAAAAGGCGATGGGAGGGCAGAAACTCCCCAAGTATGTGCCTAAAGCGCCTACAGACAATGTCTCTTTCCACTCTGTAGACAATGTCGTTAAGTGGCAGTACGTCTACCAATGCAAGATCTATCCAGAAAGAGAACTCTCCACAGAAGCGCAGGGGATAAACTCGATTGTAGAACTTCTCCAAAGAGCAGGCCTGACCAATACGGTCATAAATATTGGGCCGTTCTACCCAGCATTGGTCAAGGAGTTTATTGTCAACCTGTCAAGCGAGTTTGATGAACCAGAAGACGTTGAATACAGAAAAGAGTTCGTTCGGGGAGAATGCTTCGAAATCTCTGCCTCAACCATCAACGCCTACCTTGGCAGAGAAGACCTAGAAGTCACTCCAGAAGTCCCGCACTTGAACAAAGTGGCGCTCGAGATCACTGGAGGACGAAAGAAGGTCTGGCCCGTCAAAAACACCATTGCGGCTACTGAGCTTACAGCAAAATATTCAATTCTCTACCACATTGGTCTGGCTAATTGGGCACCTTCTACGCATGGGTCAAGCATCAAAACCGAGCTGGCTAAACTCATATACCAAATAGGTATGCAGTCTTCTCTTGATTTTGGCGCTTATGTTATTGAACATCTAGTCAAGCAGGCCAAGTCATGCGCCATCAAGCTTCCTATCGGGTTTCCTTCACTGATCACCGGTCTCCGTCTCCAACAATGTCCTCACATTGTTCGAGAATCGGATATTCCGGGTAAGAAGCCACTGCCCCTTGCTATCAACCTCAAGAATTTCGAAGGGAAGCAGTTGAAGGACCTCGGACTCCCTATGGCCAAAGCATCAGGAGCTGGTTCAAGCTCTCGACCCTCAGGACCAATTGGCACTAGGATGGAGGAAGAATTGGTGGAGATGATCGATGATCTGGAGAAGTCAATTGCAATGCTATCAACCCGCAAAGTCGCCTGTGAAGCTCTTCTCGATGACCTCCGCTCTGCTCCTGCTGCTGAAGATGATGTTAACGACTCCACGTCGTTTTAAGTATTTCTCTGAATTTGCTATGATAAATCAGTTCCACACACTTTTAAATCCTCTGGGTCTGTCCGAGTTATTTTCCGCACACTATGATTGTTTATTTTTGGATATTTGCTCATGGTTGAGCTGGATATTTGCTCATGTTTGAGCTGTTTAGTTTTGCTCATGGTGCGAGCTGATGTTTACCTTGCTGTTTAGTCGAATTTCATTGTATGATTGCCTTTGGCAATATTATTAGACAAACAGGGGGAAATAAATGTGATACGACAGATGTCGCGCTAGAAGCTACACCAGAAGCTACACCTGAAGTTTCGCCTGAAGTTTCGCAAGAAGTCACCACTCCAGAAGCTGCTCCAGAAGATACACCAGAAAGACACACAAGAAGTCGCATCAGAAGTCACATAACTTGCTGTGTGCGTAACTGCCTCAAGGTGACGACGATGTGCCTGCTTGGAGTAAAGAAGTCACATCACTTGCTGTGCGTAACTGCCACAAGATAAATCACTTGATGTGCGTAACTGCCACAAGATGACGATGGGCTTAAAAAGGTGTTTGCCTAAAAAATTGCCAAAGGGGGAGATTGTTGCTATGTTTAAATGTTGGCATGATTTTTTAGTGCAAAAGTAAGAAGTCGTGCAACATGTTACATGACATGTGGAGCGAGTTGTTACGAGCCGAAGATTAGGAAAGTCGGAAGCTTTCCTAGTTCGACGAAGCTTGGAGCGAAAGAAGAAAGACGCCACGAAGACTTGGAGCGCAAGAGAGTGACGTCGACAAGCCAGGCAACTTCCAGCTGGCAGTTACACGTCAGCAATAGGCGGCAACTCGACTTGCATGATTTCATCAGGAAGTCAGAATAGGCAAGACGACTTCCAGCTGTCGTGGAAGGCGGCAACAACTTGCCTGACTTTCCTGTTCCTGGTCCGAGGAGGATTAGGAATGTGAGCTGCTATAAAAAGCCCTTGGCTTCCCATTAGCAGATCATCCGTTCTTGTTCTAACAATTGCAAGATTTCTCAGAGCTGTTAACCGTGCACCATCGGCGTGTTGAGAGGCTGATTAAGATTCGATAGAACGGATCTTTGCTCCGGTCAAACATCAAGTCGCGAAGATGAAGTGTTTGGATCGGTTAGGGTTTTTGTTTGTGATTGAAGATTCACAACTCCGTCAAGAAGACAACGACACCGAGCATAGGCTTGCTCGAAGGGTGGAATTGAGGGAATCTCAAAGACAGGGGGAGAGGCTCCTGGTCGAGGTGATTCACGGTGAGATCTATAGTAGCTTAGGACAATAGCTTGTGTGATAGCTAGTTGGTGCTTGAAGTTGTACTATTGACTACCTATAGTGAAAAACCTTTCCACTGGCAAAGTGCCCCCAGACGTAGGTGCGGAGTCACCGAACTGGGTAATCATCTCTAGTGTCGTTATTATTATCTGTCCATTACTTTGCTTACGGTTTCCACAAGAAGTCGATACACAAGTTAAAGACTTTGTGTTCGACTTCCTGACTCGGTTATGATTCAGAATTTCATATATTGTAACAGACATCATTATTCTACATAATAAAAGGTATAATATTACTAATGTGTTGTAGTAATATATCTAATGTGATTTGATCTATATCATAATATGTGTACACACTTATAGTAGAACTATAGATCAGAAAGAATTGCATTCGATAAAGTCACTGATTAGCTAAGCTTCTTTTGAAGCGATTAGTATGAGACTAACTCCTTGTGATCATGCTTGTTGTGGGGTCAAAAGGTCTCGTTTCGAGACCGTTTAACCTCACAATTCGGTGCAATTGCGTCCGTTAGTGGCCGAGTAAGGCCCGGGAGTGCATATTTTATGCTTTTTGGTGTTTTGAGGTGCGTACGCAGGTTCGGGAGGAAAAAGGGCCAAAAACGAGGCACCGAGCAAAAAGTCAAAGGGCGTTGACCAAATAGCCGGGCAGAGAGCTTTAGTCACGATCGTGCCTACATTAGGCACGATCGTGGCTCATTAGGCACGATCGTCCCTCAGCAGCCCACGATTGTGCCTCCCCTTTAAAATAAATGGCCAATTATATTCAAACTTCCAGTGGTCTCCCACGATCTCAGACACGACGGAGGCACGATCGTGACCCAAGGAGGCACGATCGTCCTTCGAAGACCCACGATCGTGGCTTTACACGAGGACAGGATCGAGGAGATTCAAAATATCTTACCTACCCCAGCCACGATCGTGCCTGAAGGAGTCACGATCGCCACCAACACAAAGTCACGATCGTGCCGCGACCAAGCCACGATCGTGACCCAGACAGAGGCACGATCGTGCCTTTCTACCCACGATCGTGCCTTCCCTTAGAATCAGAAAAGTATAAAAGGGGTAGAGACACTTTTTGAAGGGAGGAAGAAACATAGAGAGAGAAAACGAACCAAGGAGCTTTTGAGCCATTTCTTCAAGCGTTCTTCGTGGTTTCTCGAACGTTCTTCATCTTCCTCGACACCAAAGGCATCGTTAGTTCCACCGTTCTTCATCGCGCATTGAAGACACACCTTGCTCGGGATTCCAAGAGCATTTCCTATCCTTTTATTTTATGTTCTTCATTTGTATTAGTGTAACCACCATGTTGATGCTAAGCTTGAGCACCATGGTTATGGGCTAAACCCCTTAGCCATGGGTGCTAGACAATATATAATGTGAATGTAACGTTTAATGAGATTAGCGATTTATTGATGAACAAATGTGTTGTGTGGATTGTTGTTTGAATGCATGTGTTGTTTAAGTGACGTTTTACAATATGTGATTGAGGTGTTCTATCCGATATCGAAAGGGAAGGATTAGAACCCGGACTTAGCAACCACCGAGGGTTGAAGGCTCAAGACCGTGTCTTGGCACCTTCTCTTAACCCTTAGCCGTTTATTGTCGATTATATGCGATCTCGAGTTTTCTCAATACCGAAAGGGCACGGGAACACTCGGGATTAGGCCAACCTCATTACCGAAAGGCGAGGTCGGCATTTAAGACATAGGCTCGACCAACCGTTTAATCGATAGCTTGCTTATCTCTCGAACTTATTCACTTGATGATTGTTTAGCACCCTAGGCGTTTGAATCTCTACATATTCACTATCGCGCTTTGCTATCATTGTCATAATTGCAAACACGTTTATTAACTAATCGTAAACCCCATATTAATCCCTGTGGACCGACTCGGTATCTTACCGGATCATATAAATATTATTACTTGCGACCCGTGTGCACTTGCACGTGGAAACCATTGTGCGACGTTATCACGTCACATTTTGGCCCAACAATGCTCTACTGATCATGACAAAGTGTGTGCCGGAGTTATATCATAGATACCATCAGGTCGATGATATCGGACAACCCGATTGTGAGTATGCTGCATAGATCCAGTCATGAGATACTCACATATCGTAGCTTGTCATTATATCCTATGACCAAGGAGTCTTTGTGTACACTATGTAACGAATACCTAAGTTTGACCTAGTCTAACGTTATCTGTAAAAGGGTAACTATAACGGCTTCGATTGGCTTTGATATTTATTGCACTAGTGAACTCGAAAGGCGTCTGAGAGATTTATCACTCATAGTTCGGTATGAGAAAGATATCCGTTAGGCCACTTGATGAGTATGACTGAAGGAATAGCACGACCGTGCATGTGATACCTTAGTATCAGTTTTCAGTCATCTCAAATATCAAGAAACAGTGATTGATAAATTAGGATGACCATTCTATGCATATTGATCAATCTGGATATCGGTTTGATAAAAGGATATTGACATGTACGATAACAGGTTAAGTCGAATGATCGATAATCACGAAAGTTGGCTAATCATAATGTCTTGTTAGAGACCACTTATGATGGAAAGGGTAAAATAGTAATTTTACCAGTCTGCCAACTGTTCGTGAGCCTAGAGGGTCACACGCATTAAACACTATACATGACAAATAATTATGGATGAATATTGAGAACGATTCGGTAGTTTTCTGGCCTAAGGTTTTAACCAGACGGTTGAAGAAATCAATTCGAGGAAATTGAACCGTTTTGTCTAAACCGAAATTAGAACTCAAGCTAATGGGTTAAATTTGGGTTTTAGTTAAACGGGCTTAAAGCCCATTTAGGGATTCAAGTTATGAATGGGGAAGAAGTGCAAATAGGAGTTTAAGAAGGGTAGATATGCAATTATTAATTTGAAATTCAATTTTATTTCAAATTAAAATTCCAAAATATCTTCCATCTTTTTCTCCAACTATTGGCAACCACTCCCCCTCATTCTCTTCCTCACTTGACCAATCCTCTCTTCCTCCATTTTCCTCCATTGTTGATTTGTCAAGCTTCTCAAGAACATTCATAGCAAAAGTGTGAGAGAAAATCTTCTTCGGTTGTGGTGCTTGTGTGGACCTAATAGAGAAACACTAAACTTGTGTTTTCATCGATTAATAGAGGTATTTTTCAGATTCAAAAGGTTGATAGTATTTTAAATTTACATTAAGATCCAAGTTTGCATCGATCACCATGGTTACACAACTTCCGCTGCAAGAAATTTATCGAATGGAACCCATGGTGATCTCTTTCACAGGTGTTGGTCGACGGCTTCTCCTGGATCATCTTTAGTTAGCTTGATGTGTGTAGCTGATGGTGTCCGTTTATGTGAAGCTTTCTCTAGCCCAAATTTCTATCGCATATTTTCTTTGAGAGATGAAGATGCTATCTTTTAGCTGTTTGATTTGGAAGCCTAGGAAATAGGTAAGCTCTCCCACCATGCTCATCTCGAATTCTGATTGCATTTGTTGGATAAATTATTCTACCATCTTTCTTGACATCCCTCCAAAGATAATGTCATCGACATATATTTGGGCTATCATCAGATTTCCGTCCTCATTCTTCACAAATAGAGTCTTGTCGACTCCCCCTCTAGTGTAGCCGCTTTGAATCAAAATTTTTGTGAGCCTTTCATACCAAGCCCTTGGTGCTTGTTTCAATCCTTAGAGGGCCTTCTTGAGTTTACAAACGTGATCAGGGGAGTGAGGATCAATAAATCCTTTAGGTTGTGACACATACACTTCTTCGTTGAGATTTCCATTCAGGAAAGCACTTTTGACATCCATCTGGTAAAGCTTAATCTGTAGATGGCATGATATCCTTAGTAGGAGTTTGATTGCTTCAAGTCTTGCTACAGGAGCAAAGGTCTCATCGAAGTCGACTCCCTCAATTTGAGTATACCCTTGAGCAACTAACCTTGCTTTGTTGCTAGTGATGTTACCAAGCTCATCGGACTTAGAAGATCCATTTTGTGCCAATGATATTTCCTTCACTTGGCTTAAGCAGCAGTTCCCACACCTGGTTCTTCTCAAATTGAATCAGTTCCTCTATCATCTTGTTGTAGTTCATCAGAGTTTTTGTCCGAGTCCGTATGCCTTCATTTAGGTCTCCAATTACTCTAGAGATAGGATGATTAGTCTGGATTCTTCATGAGGGATTCTTGTTGCTGGCTTCAGGAACTGTCTCATTGTTATTGACACTTGGACTAGCATCATTGTCTTCTGACTTGTTACTAGCATCTTTACTGGCATCAGCAATAGCATCCTTCCGTACAGTGTTTGGATAGGCTCTTTCTTCGTCTGTCGCATCTTCTGGGGCATCTTCACAGTCATCATCAACAACAACATTGATTGATTCCATCATAGTCTTGGTCCGTTTGTTGAAGACTCGGAACGCGCGGCTATTCCTTGAGTAGCCAAGGAAGATGCCTTCATCACTCTTTGGATCAAGTTTCTGTTAGAGTTATGCCCCAGTCCAATATAAATGTGATCTACAGATGTAATGTTTTATCATCTTTCCGAATAAATAAATCGGCATATATTACTAATGTGTTGTAGTAATATATCGAATGTAATTTGATCTATGTCATTATGTGTGTAACCACTAATAGTAGAACTATAGATCAGAAAGAATTACATTTGATGAGTCCCTGATCAGCTAAGCTTCTTTATAAAGCGATCAGTATGAGACTAACTCCTTGTGATCATGCTCTGCTGATCATGACAAAGTGCGTGCCGGAGTTATATCATAGATACCATCAAGTCGATGATATCGGACAACCCGATTGTGAGTATGCTGCATAGATCCAGTCATGAGATACTTACATATCGTAGCTTGTCATTATATCCTAAGACCAAGGAGTCTTTGTGTACACTATGTAACGAATACCTAAGTTTAACCTAGTCTAACGTTATCTGTAAAATGGTAACTATAACGGCTTCGATTGGCTTTGATATTGATTGCACTAGTGAACTCGAAAGGCGTCTGAGAGATTTATCACTTATACTTCAGTATGAGAAAGATATCCGTTTAGGCCACTTGATGAGTATGACTGAAGAAAGAGCACGGCCGTGCAGGTGATACCTTAGTATTAGTTTTCAGTCATCTCAGATATCAAGAAACAGTGATTGATAAATTAGGATGACCATTCTATGCCTATTGATCAATATGGATATCAGTTTGATAAAAGGACAGTGACATGTACGATAACAGGTTAAGTCGAATAATCGATAATAACGAACATTGGATAATCATAATGTCTTGGTAGAGGCCACTTATGATGGAAAGGGTAAAATAGTAATTTTACCAGTCTGCCAATTGTTCGTGAGCCTAGAGGGTCACACACATTAAGCACGATACATGACAAATAATTATGGATGAGAATTGAGAACGATTCGGTAGTTTTCTGGCCTAAGGTTTTAACCAGACGGTTGAAGAAATCAATTCGAGGAAATTGAACCGTTTTGTCTAAACTGAAATTATAACTCAAGTTAATGGGTTTAATTTGGGTTCTAGCTAAACGGGCTTGAAGCCCATTTAGGGATTCAAATGATGAATAGGGAAGATGTGCAAATAGGAGTTTAAGAAGGGTAGATATGCAATTATTAATTTGAAATTCAATTTTATTTCAAATTAAAAATTCCAAAATATCTCCCATAATTTTCTCCAACTATTGGTGACCACTTCCCTCTTCTTCCTCCTCCCTTTGGGCTGAATTCTCTCTCTCTCTCTTCATCCTCCATTGTTGTCAAGCTTCTCTCAAAATTCAAAGCAAAATTATTGAGTGAAAACCTCTTCGGTTGAGGTGCTTGTGTGGACTTGATAGAGAAACACTATACTTGTGTTTTCATCGATTAGAAGAGGTAACTTTCAGATTTATATATATATATATATAACATGTTGAAATTGCATTAAGATCTAAGCATGTTTCGATCACCACGGTTACATAACGTCCGCTACATGATATTCATCGATTGGAACCCGTGGTGATCTATTTCAGCTTCCGACGAGATTCTCTATCAGCCAGAATATAACAAGTGGATCCAAAGATATGAAAGTACTTAACATTGGGCTTTCTCCCCCTCCATATTTCCTAATGAGTTACTGACATACCTGGTCGAAGAGTGACTCGATTGTGGATATGGAAAGCAGTGTTAAGTGCTTCTGCCCAGAAGTGAGTTGGTATGTCCTTGGCCAGCATCATAACTCTAGCCATCTCCTGTAGAGTCCTGTTTTTGCGCTCAACAATGCCATTCTGTTGGGGAGTGATCGGTGCTGAGAACTCATGGGCAATTCCTTATGAGTTGCAGAATTATGCAAATCTGCTGTTTTCGAACTCTCGACCATGATCACTTCGGAGACGAATTATTTTGCCAATTGTCTCCCCTTTTTCTCGTTGGACCAGGATGTATAGATTCTTGAAGATCGAAAATGTATCTGATTCGTCACGAGAGAAATCAACTCATGTGTATCGTGAGTAATCATCTACACACACAAAGACATAGCGTTTTCCTCCAAGACTGTCAACTTGCATTGGCCCCATGAGGTCAACGTGTATAAGCTCAAGCACTCGAGAGGTGGTGATATGCTGCAGCTTCTTGTGTGTCATCTTAGTTTACTTTCCAATCTGACAATCTCCGCAGATCTTTCCTTCCACGATTTTCAGGTTTGGAATTCCAGTAATGACCTGTTCTGTGATTGCCTTCTGCATACTTCTAAGATTTAGATGTCCAAGCTTTCTGTGCCACAGTTTGGTTTCTTCTGCTTTGGAGAAAAGACACTATTCCTCTTCGATATGTGATTCGGGGGACCAGATGTAACAGTTATCCATTGAGCGGATTCCTTGTAGAATAGTGACTTGATCGAAATCTTTTACTATACAGGCTTCTTTAGTGAATTTCACTTCTGAACCCAGGTCACAGATCTGGCTGATGCTAATCAGGTTTGCCTCAAGTCCTTCTACAAGTAATGCTTCAGTTAGGCAAGAAGCTCCTGGATGTTTGAGTACTCCTTTTCCAATGATTCGAGCTCGAATCCCATCTCCAAAAGTAACATAGCAGTTTGTATATAATTTGAGATTATAAAGAAACTTTGGAGTACTTGTCATGTGTCGAGAACATCCACTATCGAGATAATAGTCTTTGTTAGTTGAAACACTCAAGGAGGTATATGCAACATTGGCCGATAGACTAGATTCTTTAGTCTCCATTCAAGGTGGGATGTTTTCTGAGGGGTTGGGAGATGCCTTTGATATCTCCTTTGCTTCTGTGGTAGCTGATCTTGCTTCTTCCCATGGAGTTGAAAGCAAAATGGTCTGAAGTGACCTCGTTGACCACAGTAATGACATATCCACTGATATTGATAAGCTGGTTTTCTGTAGTATTGCTGTCTGCGTGGAGGATGTCTTTTGGTAGTTGTTTGACAGGAACATGTTATAGATGATGTCATGACATTTGTTGTAGGTTGTCCTGTAGGATGTGTCGTGGCATTCTGTAATTTCTTGTCAACCATGGCTTGTTGTGGGACAAACTTCGTGACTGCTGATGAGGGGATATTGTGTGTGTACCCTAGTCATGTCATATCTTTGGACTGCTTTCCTACTGATAGGAGTTTGTCAAGGCTTTCTGTGCTAAGATTCATCATCTTTACTGATTTAGTCATAAGACTAATTTCTCCATTAAGTCTGGTGATTTCGCGTTTTAGCTCCACGATCGTCTCTAGGAATCTAGATTTGTTGTTGCTAAGACTGATGATCCGTTCTCTTTGTTGATCAAGGATCATTGTTTCCTTGACCCACCTGGTATGTAAGCTTTTGTATGCCTCGACTAGTTGCTCTTTAGTCCAATTTTCGTTTGGAGTTGGATGGTGGTGATCATCATTGATATTGGTAGAGTTATCAATGTTACATACAAAAGTAGTAGTAGTGAATGCAACAAAGTTGCTTACCTCTTCAGAACCACAATCTTCATTGTCATCATCTGATAGGGTAGCATTATAACCTCGTTTTTGTTGTTTGAGGAAATTTGGACATTCTTTGCAAAGATGGCCGAATCCTTCACATTCATGACATTGAGGTCCTTTCTTCTTGTTGTTTTATTCTCCACTCCTGTTTGGTCTGTCAAGACCTCCTCCTGTTTGAGCTTTTTGTGGAGCTTTATTTCTGGCATTTGTTGTGACATTCCGTCCGCCCATTCGGCTGAATCTTCTCAGGACTTTATTGTAATTTTTTGTGAGAAGGGCCATTGTAGCATCGATGTCTTCTTCAGAGTCAGAATCCTCAGATTCTGGTTGCTTGTGTGTTAAGATTTTGAATGCAACTCCTTTATTCCTTTTGTCCATATTGGGCAGAGATAACTCAAAGGTCATCAGTGATCCCATCAGCTCATCGAATTCTAAGATCTTGAGGTCATGAACTT
This sequence comes from Geranium rotundifolium, assembly GCA_963920655.1. Lineage (NCBI taxonomy): Eukaryota > Viridiplantae > Streptophyta > Magnoliopsida > Geraniales > Geraniaceae > Geranium > Geranium rotundifolium. The sequence goes on along the minus strand of OY987313.1, from coordinate 24,676,170 downwards.
CCTCAATTGCGGTGATCTTCATCTTAAATCTAGGGCTAAGAGCACGTAGGGTTTTTCTAACCAGTTTTTCATCAGACATTAGTTCTCCCAGAGAATAGGATTCATTGGCTAGATCACGAATACGAACATTGAATTCTGCAATTGATTCGTCCTCTTTCATGACAAGGGCTTCGAAGTTGGTTGTCAAGTATTGCAGTTTTTGTTCTCGAACCTTGGTTCTTCCTTCATATGCAACAACCAGGATATCCCATGCGGATTTGGCAGCTATGCATGTGTTGATTAGTCTGAATACGTTCTTGTCAACACCGTTGGAAATAGCATTAAGAGTTCGAGAGTTTCCCAGTGATTCTTCATCTTCGTCATCAATCCAGTCTTTTTCTGGTTTTGGACCGATAAGGTTACCATCATTGTCACTGAGTTGTGGGGCATTCCAACCATTGATCACGGCCTTCCATGTTTTGTTGTCAAGGGACTTCATGATGGCACACATCCGAGCCTTCCAATAGCCGCAGTTACTTCCGTCTAGAACAGGTGGTCGATTGATGGATCCTCCTTCTCTGGTATTGTCCATCTTGATCAAAATATTTGTTTAGGAACTAACCTAAAGATGTAGGTGCCTCCTCTAATACCAATTGAGATTTTGATCAGCTAGTCGTGCAAGATGCCACACACAATGTTATGTATGAAGCTATAACACCGTGTATGACTTTTTGTGTAGACAACGCATGACAGTAAATATAAAGCTAAATAAACAATGACACAACAGATTGTTTACCCAGTTCAGTGCAACGTCACCTACTTCTGGGGGCTCTCAGCCTAGTGGAAAGGTTTCACTTATCAGTAATTCGTCAGAACATACAAGTACCTATTGATAGCATTTGTGCCCTAGGTTCCAATTGGAATAGTCTGTAAATGTCTGTAATAGTTTGTCATCGTTTTTAATAAACAAAACGGCTTTGTATTACTTATGTGTTGAAGTATATGTAATAGTCTGTAAATGTATGTAATATGTTAAGTATGACCACTAAAGTAGTAGAACCATGAATCTGTACGGATCACACTTAACGAGTCCCTGGTCAATATACGTTTCAATCGAATCGACCAGTATGAGGATGGTTCACAATGATGTAGTTCTGCTAATCATAGGGATGTGGGATCCCAGAATCATATCATAGATATCATGAGGTGATTGATATCGGACGACCCGCTTTGAATAGTGTTTCATAGATTAAGCCATGAACATATTCAATTGCGTTAGCTTGTCACGATATCCTTAGACCAAGGAGTCTTTGTGATCGCTATGCGGTCGACGTACGGCTTTAACTTGCGCCTAACGCTTTCCGTAACAGGATTGCAATAACGGGCGTGATTGGGTGGCGGAACGGATTGCATGAGTGACACAAAAGACGGCTAAGGGATTTATCCCTCGTACTACGGCATGGGAAAGATATCCGTGAAGGCCGCTTGATCGAGAGTGACTGAGAGGAAGAGCACGGCCATGTCAGTGATACGGGTTATTAGTTCTCAGCCATCTCACATATCAAGTAACAATGATTGATTAAACAAGGATGACGACTCTATGCCTTGTGATCAATCGGGATGTCTAGAGATAATAGGATAGTGACTTGTACGCACAAGGTTAAATCGAATCATCGATCATCGTGCATCTTGGGTAATCATAATGTCTTACTAGAGACCACTTATGATGGATTGGGCAAAAGAGATCTCTTACGCCGATCCGCCAACGGTGGCATGAGCCTAGAGGGTCACACACATACAATATGGATAACTTGAGACAAGGAAACATTAACGTTTCTTGAGGAGCAAGACATGGACAAAACTGAAGCTTTTAGGCCATGGGTTCGATTTGAGAGAATAATTAGCGAATCGAGAAAACTGAGATTTTCGTCGATGTCGCGTCGGACTTTGTTTGATAAGTAACGACAAAAGGGTCGGATAAGTTTTGGACACGGCACACGACCATATGAGCGAGCCCATTAGGCTCGGCCCATGAGGTCGCCTAGACGGCCCAACAAGGGCCCAATAAGCCCTAGTGGCCGGCCACCTTGGTGGGTCCAATGGTGGGGGCCACACACCATGCTTATTTGGTGTTGTTTATTAAGAGAAGAGTGATTTAAGGGGATAGGGTCATTTGTCACTTTAATGACCCATGCCTTATGGGTTGATGAAGTAGAAAAAATGAAGAATTTAATTCACAACTCACATAACTCTCTCTCTCTCACACCCTCCTCTCTCCTCTATTTGCTCTCTTGTTCTTCACACATAAGTTCTAGTAGGCTTTCTGTGAAGGATCTTAAGGATCATCTTCTTGGTGTGGACTTGCTCTAGAGAAGAAGATCATATAGTTCTTCTTTCTTGATTCAACAAAGACTCAAAGCAAGAATGGAGAAATTGTCCATATTGTCCAGTTCCGGCGACCTATATTGCATGAGCCATTACCGCTTCGTCCGAGCTCTGATCGACCTGAAACTGGCGGCGTTGGAAAGGTAAGTCAAATGGGCTACAACTGTTGTGAAATACTGGTTTTCCAAAAGAGCACTAGTTTGGGAGATACAAGGCCGAGAAGCTGACTCCTCCACAGAGGAGTCAAGCCAAATGGGAAAAATGTTTTTCTCCAGACGGAGGTCTTCTCGTCCTAACTGGGTTCGGAGCAAAACACGAAAGATGTAGAGAACTAGATGAGGTTTAATCTCCAAAAACAAACGAAGTAATTGGACATCTGTATCTCGAGATATGGAGCTTCAAAGTCTTTATTTTCTGCTGGGCAGATTATGGTAAGACCTTAAAACTCGATTTCCTAAGGATCTAACTTGGTAATCGATCTTGTGCAGGTTCAGGCTGGTTTATAGGTTGCTTCCGCTGCCATGAGCGTGATTAGGATGCCCTGGAACCCAACACCTATGATCATCCCTAGATCTATACTTTATGCTACTTATTACAGTGCAACCTATCTCAGGGTCTCCCCCTGAATCCAAGACTCCGTCTTGATTCCACTCTTCGAGCAATCGCCTTGCTCTATTTGTTCAAGTTTTCGTTGAACGTTGTGGTTGCGTGCATTCTTCACTCACGCGATCAGTAAACCCTCAATCACCTAACTCTCAATAGTTATGGTGATACACAATATCCTTAGCACAATCTACAACCTCTCAGCCCGCAAACCTGCACGTCTAAGAGCTTTGCAAATTATCACTACGAAACAATAAAAGAACCACACGATTGCTAAGGGGGTAGCCTAAGCTTTTATGGCAATCGAGCATGAGTACTAACCATAATGGGTTTCTTCTTAATAGCCGTCTTTGTTCTTTCCAGAATCGGAGACATTTTGGAATTTCCTAAACGTATTCGTACTTTCTGCATAATCTGGACTTTCCTGTTTTCCGTCGATCAGGATGTTTGCCGAGATGCCGTCAACAATGTCACCCAAGATGTCGCATATGATGCTTCGACATTCTTTATGACATTTTCTCTAGTTCCTTAAAAATAAGCCAATTACTAAAAGTGTCGTAACTACAACTTGCATCTTTCAATTTGAGTGAATTCAACCAGACTTAAAAGTCCACACTTGTGAAGTGTTGAAATGAGTTTCTCGCTCATTAGGCAAGACTTGCATCTTTATGTTTGAGTGAATTCAAACGGACTTAAAGTCCACACTTGTGAAGTGTTGAAATCTGTTTCTCGCCTATGTGCCTTAAATAACAATGCCAGATTATAACTTGGTTTAAATCATCAGATTTAAGCCATTTCTTATTTACGTTATAGCGATTAAGCTTAGCAACGTAAATATATGATCCTGCAGACGTGGATACCCACTCTTCTTCACATGATCCTTGTATTGCTTACAATCCCTTATTCCTGCGTCCTGGCTCATTGCAGTGATAGCAGACCTCTTCCATTTTGTCCTTAGCCTTCACAGCAGTTTTGGGAGCTGCTTGAACCTTTGGACGCTTGGGGTGTCTGATCTGCTCTGCAAGGTGCTCAGGAGCCTTACCCTTACCCTGATCAGCTTTCTTGAAGCTGACCTTCTTTTTTACTAAAAGGACCTCCTTGGTCTTGCCCTTGAGGTTTTTAGAAAGAGATCACCATGGGTTCCATTCGATAAATTTCATGCAGCGGAAGTTATGTAACCATGTTGATCAAGAAATTCAAAGATCTTAATCAAAATTCAACATGCTATCAACCTTTCAAATCTGAAAAATACCTTTATGAATCGATGAAAACAAAACGTTAGTGTTTCTCTACTAGGTCCATACAAGCACCACAACCGAAATGATTTTCTCTCACGCTTTTGCTTTCAATGTTCTTGAGAATTTTTAACAAAGAAAATGATGATTGAAGATGGATAGAGGATTCGGCCAAGAGAGGGAGAGGAAGAGGGGAAGTGGTTGCCAATAGTTGGAGAAAAAGATGGAAGATATTTTGGAATTTTAATTTGAAATAAAATTGAATTTCAAATAAATAATTGCATATCTACCCTTCTTAAACTCCTATTTGCACTTCTTCCCCATTCATCACTTGAATCCCTAAATGGGCTTTAAGCCCGTTTAACTAAACCCCAAATTAAACCCATTAACTTGAGTTCTAATTTCGGTTTAGACAAAACGGTTCAATTTCCTCGAATTGATTTCTTCAACCGTTTGGTTAAAACCTTAAGCCAGAAAACTACCGAATCGTTTTCAATTTTCATCCATAATTATTTGTCATGTATCGTGCTTAATGCGTGTGACCCTCTAGGCTCACGAACAGTTGGCAGACTGGTAAAATTACTATTTTACCCTTTCCATCATCAGTGGTTTCTAGCAAGACATTATGATTACCCAACGTTCGTGATTATCGATTATTCGACTTAACTTGTTATCCTACATGTCAATATCCTTTTATCAAACCGATATCCAGATTGATCAATAGGCATAGAATGGTCATCCTAATTTATCAATCACTGTTTCTTGATATTTGAGATGTCTGAAAACTAATACTAAGGTATCACCTGCACGGCCGTGCTATTCCTTCAGTCACACTCTTCAAGTGGCCTAAACGGATATCTTTCTCGTACCGAAGTATGAGTGATAAATCCCTCAGACACCTTTCGAGTTTACTAGTGCAATAAATATCAAAGCCAAACGAAGCCGTTATAGTTACCCTTTTACAAATAACGTTAGACTAGGTCAAACTTAGGTATTTGTTACAAGTGTACAAATAGACTCCTTGGTCATAGGATATAATGACAAGCTACGATATGTAAGTACCTCATGACTGGATCTATGCAGCATACTGACAATCGGGTTGTCCGATATCATCGACCTGATGGTATCTATGATATAACTCTGTCACACACTTTGTTATGATCAGTAGAGCATGATCACAAGGAGTTAGTCTCATACTGATCGCTTCAGAAGAAGCTTAGCTGATCAGTGACTTTATCGAATGCAATTCTTTCTGATCTATAGTTCTACTATAAGTGGTTACACATATTATGACATAGATCAAATCACATTAGATAAGTTACTACAACACATTAGTAATATTATACCTTTTATTATGTAGAATAATGATGTCCGTTACAATATAGATTAAGGAATTACATTGGACTAGGGCACAAACCTAACAATCTCCCACTTGCCCCTAGTTCCAACCTAAGTTCCAATCTACCCTCATAGACTTCACGTGCGCCTAATGCTTAGGTTGCGGTAAAGCCTTTGTCAAGGGATCAGCAACATTGTCATGAGTCGATACAAAAGTAATCTCCACATCACCGTTATGTATATATTCTCTTATAATGTGATACTTCCTCTGTATGTGTTTAGTTTTGTTGTGTAATCTGGGCTCTTGAGCTAATGTTATGGCCCCAGTGTTGTCACACAACAAGCTTACCGGATCAGAAACTTGCGGCATTACATCTAATCCGGTTAGAAAGCTTCTAACCCATACGGCTTTCTTAGCTACTTTTGCTGCAACTATGTATTCAGCCTCTGTTGTAGAATCAGCAGTCGTGGCTTCCTTGAAGCTCTTCCAACTGAATGCTCCGCCATTTAACACGAATACAAATCCTGCCTGTTATTTGAAATCATCAGGATCTGTCTGAAAACTACCATCAACATATCCTTTGACTGCTAGTTCTCCATCCTTCCCACCATACACTAGGAATGCGTCTTTAGTTCTCCTTAGATATTTAAGGATACTCTTGACAACAATCCAATGCTCATGGCCTGGTTTTGATTCATATCTGCTGGTACAACTTAACGCGAACGAGATGTCTAGTCTTGTGCAAATCATAGCATACATGATGGATCCCATACCCGAAGCATATGGGATCTTACTCATTTTGCTTAGCTTATCAGTACTCTTAGGACTCTGTTGTTTGCTGAGCTTAATGCCATGCCGCATGGGTAGGTATCCCTCAAGTATTGAGAATCTTCTCAACACCTTATCTATGTAAGTGCTCTGACTTAGGCCCAATATTCTTTTGGGTCGATCTCTGTAGATCTTGATGCCCATAATGAAAGCAGTATCACCTAAGTCTTTCATCGAAAAGCATTTCCCTAACCAAGCTTTAACCTCAAGCAAGGTTGGGATGTCATTCTCGATAATCAGTATGTCATCGACATATAGCACTAGGAATACAATTTTACTCCCACTCGCTTTCTTATATACGCAAGGTTCACTTTCGTTTTTGATAAAACCGAATTCCCTTACGGATTCATCAAAACGAATATTCTAACTCCGTGAAGCTTGCTTTAATCCATAAATGGATCTAAGCAGCTTACAAATCTTTCGGTGATTCTCTGGATCAACAAAACCCTCGGGCTGCGTCATATACACATCCTCTTTTAAGTTCCCGTTAAGGAAGGCGGTTTTGACATCCATCTGCCATATCTCATAGTCGTAGTAAGCGGCTATGGCGAGAATGATACGGATAGACTTGATCATAGCCACAGGTGAAAAAGTCTCGTTGTAATCGATACCTTCGATCTGGCGATAACCTTTCGCAACCAGTCTAGCTTTATAGGTCTAAGGTTTTCCATCCATGTTGGTCTTAATTTTATAGACCCATTTGTAACCGATGGGTTTTATCCCAGGGGTTTGATCCACCAAGCGCCAGACTTGGTTGTCGGACATGGATTTCATTTCCTCATTCATGGCGTTCTGCCATTTTTCGGAGTCTGGACTGGCCAAAGCTTGTCTGTAGGTTTCCGGATCACCCTGATCCACCAGCATCAAGTCATTTCGTTCAGTGGCTTGAAAGCCATATCTGATAGGAGCTTGACAAGATCTCTCAGACCTTCTTGGACTATCTGGAATAGGTGTGAGGATTGGTTCTTGATCAATGACCTCTTCTGGCTCCTGTATTTCTACATTCGGCATAGTAGGTTGTTCCGTATCTTCTTGAATTTCTTCAAGATGCACGGCATTCCCACTAGCACCTTTGGAAATAAATTCCTTTTCCAAAAATATCGCTCCTCGAGCAACAAAAACTTTGTTCTCGCTGGATTTGTAGAAATAGTACCCCCTTGTTTCTTTGGGGTACCCCACAAAGAAACATTTATTTTACTTGGGTTCGAGCTTATCGCCTAGTGGATGCTTGACGTAAGCTTCACATCCCCAAATCTTAAGGAAAGCTAATAAGGGTTTCTTCCCGTTCCATACTTCGTATGGAGTGCTTTCCACTACCTTTGTAGGAGCCCAATTCAATATGAATGCGACCGTTTCTAGGGCATAGCCCCAGAAGAAGATAGGGAGGTCAGCCTTACTCGTCATTGATCGAACCATGTCAAGCAGGGTCCGATTTCTCCGTTCGAATACACCATTCATTTGAGGTGTTCCAGGCGGAGTCAATTCAGAGAGGATCCCACACTCCTTTATATGACTGTGAAATTCTTGGTCCAAGTACTCACCGTCTCGGTCAGATCGAAGCGCCTTTATACTTTTACCAAGCTGGTTCTGTGCTTCGTTCTGGAACTCTCAGAACTTGTCAAAGGTTTCCGATTTATGTCTCATAAGATAAACATACCCATATCTACTAAAGTCATCAGTAAATGTAACGAAGTAGTGAAAACCTCTTCTAGCCTAAGTGCTCATAGGCCCACATACATCGGAATGTATGAGACCCAATAAGTCACTAGCCCTTTCACCTAAACCGGCAAAATGTGCCTTTGTCATTTTGCCCATAAGGCATGACTTGCATCTCTCAATTAAAGTGAATTCAAACGGACTTAGAAGTCCACACTTGAGAAGTGTTGAGATGCGTTTCTGGCCTACATGGCCTAAGCGGCAGTGCCATATCACAGTCTGGTTTAAATCATCAGATTTAACCCTTTTGTTACTTATATTAAAAACCGAGCTAGTGTCAGTGTTTTGAATATTAAGAATATATAAACCACCAACCAATGAAGCATTGCAATAAAACATATTATTCTTGAAAATATTGAAAATTCCATTGTCAATAGAAAAACAATATCCTTCCTTGTCTAGCAAGGATATAGAAATAATATTCCTGGGAAACGCAGGTACACAATGAACATTGTTTAATAACAAAACTAGCCCACTGGGCAAACTGAGACTAATATCTCCTACTGCAGTTGTCAAGACTTGATTGTCGTCACCAACTCGTAGGTCCGCCTCGCTCTTGCCCACTTCTCTTCTACTTCCAGAGCGTGCACATTAAAAAAAATGTGAGATTCTGCACCGGTATCAAGTACCCAAGAATCTGAAGTAGATAAACTGAGATTGAGCTCAATAACAAAAATACCTGATCCTGAAGATGTGGAAGCTCCACTTCCTAAGAAACAGCTTGTGTTTCTTACAATCCTTTTTCCAGTGCCCCTGTGGTTGGCAATAGAAGCAGATGACATCCTTCTTAGGATTCTCAATAGCCTTTGGAGCTCCTGGACCCTTAGGTTGTCGAATCTTCCCTGCTAGGTGCATAGGGTCCTTATCCTTGCCCAGGCTGGCTTTCTTAAAGCTCACTTGCTTGTTGACAATAAGAACCTCCTTGGTCTTGCCCTTGAGGTTCTTTTCAGCAGTCACGAGCATACCATGAAGCTCTGTCACAGTCTTATCCATGTCATGAATATTGTAATTTCCAACAAAATCACGATATGTCTCTGGAAGTCAATGAAACACAAATTGTGCAGACATTTCCTTATCCACAGGATGACCGAGTATGGTCAAGTGTTCCAAAAGACGTTTCATCTTAAGGACATGTGGACTGACAGGAGCTCCAGCCTTCAGCTTGCAAGACATCAGTTCACTGAAAGTGTCGTATCTTTCGACACGCACTTTCTCTTTGAACATTTTCTCGATCTCTGCCATACATGCTTTGGGATCATCGGAAATGTCCAGGAACTGTTTTTGCAAGTCAGGCACCATACTGCCCATCATGATGCACTGCACGTCGATCCGGTCGCTAAGTAATTTCTGGTAGGTATCCCTTAGCACCCTTGAGGCGTTCAGTGTTGGTTCAGTAGGTGCTTGTTCCTGGGTAAGGATATAATCCTTACGTTCATGCTTGAGAACGAGTCTCAAGTTCCGGTCCCAATCGAGAAAGTTTACAACATTAAGCTTATAATGCTCGATTAGTGACCTAAGCGCGCTGTTACCAGAATTATTCGTGTTTGCCATTTTATATCTACACAGTAAACAAATTTTAATCAGTATTAATTAAAATTGAAGTTGGAGATTAATTTATAAAACACTTTCTGATTCTAACTTTAGAATCTGAACCAGGATCCCATCATACTCTCAATTGAAGTGAACGGAGGCTCACTGCTCCAATTGAGAGCATCAAGGTATGAATACATCCATTTACAAGACCATGTAGTTCCTGGCTAGGGTCTGTACTTGTAAGTACGTGGCATACCCTATATTGATACCCTAGGTCAGCCCTAGCTGACAATCGTAGACAAGTCTACCAAGCATGAACTATGGATAGAACTAATGTGGCTACTACGCGGAGGCGCACGCACCCACACAGAACTACCCATCTCATCCAGACTTTTTCTCTATGAATATTACGCGGAGGCGTACCGACATCCATAGGGTCAAAGCCCTTTTGAGTGCCCAAACTTGGATGGTATCATGCTTGACTTGTAATTATTTGCGTTTAAGTGAATTATAAAAGTCTGATTGTATATCGATACAATCTTAGTCTGGAATCATCAATTGCAAATTCATGCAAAGATGATCCCTTAGCAGATTACATGCGAGTCTGATTAAATTCCGATTTTAATCTTTGCATGTGGGTGATAGCAAATCATACATGAACTTGTATATTTAAACTATCATACATTCATACATTAAAACATATAAATGTAACGATAAATATATGCATAGCTAAGCCCATCTTAAGTTCCTAAGAATCTAGCAATACTGATCCTAAAGACATGGTCTTCAAGATTCAAACTTGCTCCATTCTTGTGAACTCCCACTGGCTTCGAGCCTCCTCCAATCCGAGTCTTCTTCTTGACTTGGTTCTTGTGTCGGTCTTCGTGATTACAAATTTAAATAAATAAAATGAAATACAAATCACGACATGCAGGCTTTATTTACTACAACCCAAACTTAAGTAACATGCAAGTTGCAAAACCGAAATTAAAATGCAAGTCTAGAGGGCTTAGCTAGCATAATGTGGAAAACATCATGTTATCAAAGGTCATGTGTACACTCAACATGCTTATCAAACAAATAAATTTTCAAAGTTTTATCTTTCTTAAGTGTGGAAAAATTCCGGTTTATCGAAACTGGACGGTTTAATTAATTAATTGAATTTTGAACCGGTTCTCTCTGGTTTATCGAAACCAAACCAAATCTGAAAATTAAACTTTTTAGGATTTCAAATTATTCTCTCGAACCAGCCGGTTCAGCTCGAATCTGGTCGAACCAAACCGGCCCAATCGAGGTCGCCCGCAGAAGCAACCACAGTGGCCCGTGAGGGCTGCCGAGGTCGCCCGCGGGGCTGACCATGGTCGACCACGGGAGCGACCATGGTAGCCCGCGAGGGCTGCCATGTTCGCTCCTAGAGCAGACCTGGACGCCCGCGAGGCAACCATGGTGGCTCGCGAGGGCAGCCATGGTCGCCCGCATGGGCAGACCGTGGTCGCCTGCGAGGGCTGCCATGGTCGCCCGTAGGCGACCCTTGTCGGCCCTTGGTGCCGACAATGGTCTGCCCTAGGGCATTCCGTGGTCCACCAAGGGTCTCGACCCTAGTCAGCCATGGCTCGGCCATGGCTAACCCGAAACACCAAAAAAATATTTTCCACTTTTTCCAAAAATGAATTAAATCTGAATTTTTTTTCAATTTACATGCATGCTAAGGTGATGAACATATAAACTCAAAAAATCAAAATTAAACATATTGAAAAACTTCATAACAACCATCCCCTGATACCAGTAAAAGAGATCACCATGAGTTCCATTCGATAAATTTCATGCAGCGGAAGTTATGTAACCATGGTGATCGAGAAATACAAAGATCTTAATGAAAATTCAACATGCTATCAACCTTTCAAATCTGAAAAATACGTTTATGAATCGATGAAAACACAACGTTAGTGTTTCTCTATTAGGTCCAACAAGCACCACAACTGAAATGGTTTTCTCTCATACTTTTGCTATGAATGTTCTTGAGAACTTTTGATAAAGAAAATGATGGATGAAGATGGATAGAGGATTCGGCCAAGAGAGGGAGAGGAAGAGGGGAAGTGGTTGCCAATAGTTGGAGAAAAAGATGGAAGATATTTTGGAATTTTAATTTGAAATAAAATTGAATTTCAAATAAATAATTGCATATCTACCCTTCTTAAACTCCTATTTGCACTTCTTCCCCATTCATAACTTGAATCCCTAAATGGGCTTTAAGCCCGTTTAACTAAAACCCAAATTTAACCCATTAGCTTAAGTTCTAATTTCGGTTTAGACAAAACGGTTCAATTTCCTCGAATTGATTTCTTCAACCGTCTGGTTAAAACCTTAGGCCAGAAAACTACTGAATCGTTTTTAATTTTCATCCATAATTATTTGTCATGTATCGTGCTTAATGCATGTGACCCTCTAGGCTCACGAATAGTTGGCAGACTGGTAAAATTACTATTTTACCCTTTCCATTATAAGTGGTCTCTAGCAAGACATTATGATTACCCAACGTTCGTGATTATCGATTATTCGACTTAACCTGTTATCGTACATGTCGATATCCTTTTATCAAACCGATATCCAGATTGATCAATAGGCATAGAATGGTCATCCTAATTTATCAATCACTGTTTCTTGATATCTGAGATGACTGAAAACTGATACTAAGGTATCACCTGCACGGCCGTGCTATTCCTTCAGTCATACTCATCAAGTGGCCTAAACGGATATCTTTCTCATACCGAAGTATGAGTGATAAATCCCTCAGACGCCTTTCGAGTTCACTAGTGCAATAAATATCAAAGCCAACCGAAGCCGTCATAGTTACCCTTTTACAGATAACGTTAGACTAAGTCAAACTTATGTATTCGTTACGTAGTGTACACAAAGACTCCTTGGTCTTAGGATATAATGACAAGCAACGATATGTGAGTATCTCATGACTGGATCTATGCAGCATACTCACAATCGGGTTGTCCGATATCATCGACCTGATGATAACTATGATATAACTCTGCCACGCACTTTGCCATGATTAGTAGAGTATGATCACAAGGAGTTAGTCTCATACTGATTGCTTCAGAAGAAGCTTAGATGATCAGGGACTTTATCGAATGCAATTCTTTCTGATCTATAGTTCTACTATAAGTGGTTACACACATTATGACATAGATCAAATCACATTAGATATATTACTACAACACATTAGTTATATTATGCCTTTTATAATGTAGAATAATGATGTCCGTTACAATATAGATTAAGGAATTACATTGGACTAGGGTACAAACCTAATATTTTTTTCAGCGGTCACAAGTATCCCATGAAGCTCTATTAAGGACTTTTCCATGTCATGCATATTGTAATTTACTACGAAATCACAATATGTATCTGGAAGTGACTGCACCATAAAATCTGTAGCCATTTCCACCTTATCATCAAAACCGAGTCTGGTTAGATGTTCCTGAAGACATTTCATCTTCGTCACATGGGGACTAGCAGGGCTCCAGCCTTAAGCTTGCAGGAGTTAAGTTCTCTGAAAGTATCATATCTTTTGACACTAGCTTTCTCCTTGAACATTTCCATGACCTCTACCTTACAGGTATGAGGGTCATCTGAAATGTTCCTGAACTGCTTCTGCAACTATGACATCCTACTGCCCACCATAATGTATGACACGTCGATTTGGTCACTAAGGAATTTTGATAAGTATCCTTAGTGCCCTAGCGGGGTTCAGCGGTGGCTCAGCAGGTGGTTCCTTGGTAAGGATATACTACTTGTGTTCATGCTTGAGTACAAGCCTTAAGTTTCTATTGCAATCTGAGTAATTAATGCCCTTGAGTATGTCCTCATTGTGGACTCTCAGTGCACTATTACTCCTTTGTGTTGTGTTTGCCTTTCAGTTCTACATGGTAAAATTAATTACTCCTTTGTGTTGTGTTTACGCTATTACTCCCTATTCTAGCATTAGAATCTGAACCAGTATCCCATCATGCTCTCAATTGAAGTGAACGGAGGCTCACTGCTCCAATTGAGGGCATCAAGGTAGGAATACATCCATCTTCAAGACTATTTAGTTCCTGGCTAGGGTCTGTACTAACAGTACACGACATACCCTATACTGATACCCTAAGTCAGCCTTAGCTGACAATCGTAGACAAGTCTACCAAACTTGAACTATGGACATAACTAATGTTGCTACTACGCGGAGGCGCACACACCTACATAGAACTGCCCATCTCATCCAGACTTCTCCTCTATGAATGTTTCACGGAGGCGTACCGACATCCATAGGCTCAAAGCCCTTTTGAGTGCCCAAACTTGGATGGTATCACGCTTGACTTGTAATTAACTGTGTGTAAGTGAATTATTACTGTCTGATTGAATATCGATACAATCTTAATCTTGAATCATCAATTTCAAATCCATGCAAAAAATGATCACTTATCATGTTACATGCAAGTCTGATTATATACTGGTAATTAATCTTTGCATGTGGGTGATAGCTAATCATACATAAACTTGTATATTAAAACTATCATACATTCATACATATACAACATAAAAATGTAATGGTAAATTATGCATATTTAAGCCTATCTTAGGTTCCAAAGAATCTAGAAAAACTGGTCCTAAAGACTTGGTCTTCAAGGTCCAGACTTGCTCCATTCTTGTGGACTCCCACTGGCTTCAAGACTCCTCCAAACTTCGATTCTTCCTCTTGACTTGTATCTTGCGCCAGTCTTCGTGATTACAAATTTAAATAAATTACAAATCACGACACACAGGCCTTATTTACTACAACCCAAAACTCAGCAACACGCAGGTTGCAAAACGGAAATTAAAATATACAAGTCTAGAGGGCTTAGCTATACATCATGTGGAAAACATCATGTTATCAAAGATCACGTGATCAATCACCATGCTTATCAAAACACAAATTTTCCAAATTTTATCTTTCAAGTGTTGAAAAATTCGGGTTTATCGAAATCGGACGGTTTAATTAATTAATTGAATTTGAATCGGTTCACACTGGTTTATCGAAACCGAACCAAATCTCAAAATTAAAAATTTTAGGGTTTCCAATATTTTCGCGAACCGGCCGGTTCAACTCGAATCTGGTCGAGCCGAACTGGCCCAACCGAGGTCGCCCGCGAAGGCAACCATAGTGGCCCGCAAGGGCTCCAGTGGTCGCCCGCGGGACTGATTGTGGTCGCCACGGGAGCAACCATGGTGGCATGCGAGGGCTGCCATGGTCGCTCAGGCAGACCCTGGTTGCCTGCGGCAGCGACCATAGTGGCCTGCGAGGGCTGCCATGGTCGCCCGTAGGTAACCTGGTAGGCCTTTGGTGCCGACCATGGTCTGCCCTAGGGCATTCCATGGTGCACCAACGGTCTAAACCCTGGTTTGCCATGGCTCGCCCATGGCTAACCCGAAATAGCCCCAAATTTTTTTTTTCTATTTTTTCAAAACCAATTAAATCTGATTTTTTTTTTCAATTTCATGCATATTCAACTGAAGAACATAAGAACATATAAATCAAAAAATCAGATCATGCATATTGAATTATACACAAAATAACTCATCCTCTGATACCACTTAAAGGGATTCCCATGGGTTCCATAGATTAATTTTATGCAGCGAAATGAATTAACCATGGGAATCAAAGAAAAGCATATGGATCTTATTGTTAAAATTCAGCATACATATTAATCAATGAATTTTTTGAATCTGAAAAATATACTTTTGAATCTGATAGCATTTTTGTGCCCTAGTCCAATTGCTAGTAGTCTATAAATGTCTATGTATATTAATCATCGTTTGTAATAAATAAAACGGCTTTGTATTACTTATGTGATGAAGTAATATGTTGAGCATGATCTGATTTATTACCACTAAAGTAGTAGAACCATATATCTGTACGGATCACACTTAACAAGTCCCTGGTCAATATACGCTTTAATTGAAGTGACCAGTATGAGGATGGTTCTCAATGATGTAGTTCTGCTTATCATAGCGATGTGGGATGCCGAAATCATATCATAGATATCATGAGGTGATTGATATCGGACGACCCGCTTTGAATAGTGTTTCATAGATTAAGCCATGAACAGATTCAAATGCGATAGCTTGTCACAATATCCTTAGACCAAGGAGTCTTTGTGATCGCTATGCAGTCGACGTACGGCTTTGACTTGCGCCTAACGCTTTCCGTAACAGGATTGCAATAACGTGCATGATTTGGTGGCGGAACGGATTGCATGAGTGACACGAAAGACGGCTAAGGGATTTATCCCTCGTACTACGGTATTGGAAAGATATCCGTTTAGGCCGCTTGATCGAGAGTGACTGAAAGGAAGTGCATGGCCATGCCGGTGATACGAGTTATAATTTCTCAGTCGTCTCGCATATCAAGTAACAATGATTGATTGAACAAGGATGACAACTCTATGCCTTGTACGCACAAGGTTAAATCGAATCATCGATCACCATGCACCTTGGGTAATCATAATGTCTTACTAGAGACCACTTATGATGGATCGGGCAAGAAAGATCTCTTGCGCCGATTTGCCAACGGTGGCATAAGCTTAGAGGGTCACACACATACAATATGGATAACTTGAGGCAAAGAAACGTTGGCGTTTTCTTGAGGAGCAAAACATGGCCAAAACTGAGGTTTTTAGGACATGGGTTTGGTTTTGTGAGAATGATTAACGAATTGAGAAAACTGAGATTTTCGTCGATATCGCGTCGGACTTTGTTTGATAAGTGACGACAAAGGGTCGGATAATTTTTGGACACGGCACGCGACCGATGGGCGGGCCCATTGGGCTCGGCTCATTAGGTCACTAAGCCGGCCCAAGAAAGGCCCAACAAGGCCCAATAAGCCCTATGAGGCCGGCCACTTGGTGGGTCCAAGTGTGGGGGCCACACACCATGCTTTGTTGGTGTTGTTGATTACGATGAAGAGTGATTTAGGGGATTAGGTGATGACTTGCCTTTAACCCATGCCTTCATCATTTGTTACTTTAATCAATCAAGCTTTATGAGTTGATGAAGTAGACAAAAATCACACAAGTGAAAAAATCACTCTCTCTCTCTCACACTACTTGGCCGGCCACTCCCCTCTCCTCTCTTCCCTTGCTCTCTTGTTCTTCACACTTTAGTTCTAGTAGGCTAAGTGTGTTGGATCTTAAGAATCATCCTCTTGGTGTTGACTTGCTCTAGAGAAGAATATCATCTTGTTCTTCTTTCTTGATTCAACAAAACTAAAAGGTAAACTCTTGTAAAATAGATTTTGCTTTGAGATTTAATGGTCATGTTCTTGGACAATTTTTGGAGTTTGTATTATTTATACTTCCGCTATCTTGATGATCTTGAAGCTCCAAATCCCTACAGTGGTATCAGAGGGTGGTTAACCCTCTTAATCTTCGTTTTGTTGAACTTGTTTCAGTTTTATAATGTTTTACATGCCATATTTGTTGATAACATGATTTTAATGCTTTTTGAGGTAATTGCATGAAATATGTTAATTTTGAAAAATAAATTGAATTTGGAATTTTTCGGATTTTTATTGAATTTGTCGGGTCCGAGACGGGACTCTCGGGGAGCCGAATTGGAGATACAGGACAAAGGTCATCGGAGGCCGGGGTTGGCCGGCGGTGACCGGGGCCGTCCCCCCTCTTAGGCGATGCCGACAGAGGAGGCAAGCCCGGGTTTGGGCTTTCCGAAGCCCAAACTAGGTCGTGGGCTTGGGCTCGACCCAATGGGCTTCGGCTTATTGGGCTTGGGCCCGACATGGTTTGTGCACGGTGATTTTTTTATCCGTGGCACAAACCCGCGATCCAATATTTCGAAAACATTCAAATTTGATCGGTTTCGATAAACCGTTTTTCGAAAAGGTCTAGTTTCGATAAATCCGACCAAGCAACTTGGCAAAATTAAAACCGGAATATTGCATATTATTTGATGACATGTTTGTATGAAAACATGTTGGATGATGTGATGAAATGTATGATGCATTAATAGCCCATTAGAATTTTATCGCTTTCAAGGTTTGCACACCGTTAATATTAGCGTGTAATTATTCTTTCATTCAAGCCCTTAAAGTGTAATTATTTTTTATCCGGTCTACGAACCGAGTATTAATTGTAATTTCTACTCAAAGTCAAGAAGGATGGAAAATCGAGCATAATGACGGTCTTGGAGGAAGTCCAAGAGCTAGTGGGAGCCCGAATGGGGAAGACGAGAAGATGTTATGTCTCGTAGAATCTTAAGGATAGGATGGGCTATTGATGCATATTTAAACGCTTTAAAATGCTTGCTTGAATTATTAGATGATAATTTATATGCTTGCATGCTTGCTTATGAGATTATAAGCCATCACCTCACATGCAAAGATTAAAAACGATTTTATTTATTTGCATGTTTAAAGCGTTGTGAACCATCATCGCACGGGTTGTGATGGATGTGTTCAATTTGAAACGTGTTTGCACGGGTTGCAAATGACGGCTTCAAAAGAAGATAGTATGTGATACAATTAGAAACGTCATAACACGAGTTGTTAATGACGGGTTCATAATTGTACCAAAATACTTTCGAATTATTAAACACAACCAATCACAACATAATCTGAGTCATGTGAGATGCCACCCAAATTCACACCCATGTAGAAACATTCTCTCGGTGTCGTGCGCCTTAGCGAAGCACCGATAGAATGGGTTCTATATGGAATGGTAAACCTTGTGGGATGTCGTGAGCCTTAGCGGAACATCTGCACAAAACTGATGCATATGTGAAGGTTGGTTGACTCGACCACCATTCTCGGCCTGAGGTCGAGCTGGGGCATCAGAAGGGTAAGCCGTGTGTTTTTGCACATACCCTGACCAAGAATTACACAGGTTGTAATTGGATGAATGTCCTACCCAAATAGGTCAATTGGAGCGGTGCGCCTTAGCGTACTTCAATTAACAAATCAGGGATCTTGGTTCAAAGATTCTAAACCTTAGAATAAAATGGTTGGTGTTTAATTCGGATCTCCGTAAATTTATTCAACTTTTCTGATTAAATTTACTTTCTTCGTGTAGAAAATGGCTAGTAATTCAACAAACTCGTCTAATTTGTCATTGAGGGCTATACTTGATGCGTACCAAATTTGCGACTTGTGTTAAAGTTCTGATTAAATAAGTGTAAGCTCAATGGAACAAATTATCTAGACTGGAACAGAAATTTGCGACTTGTGTTAAAGTTGGAACGCAGGGAGTACGTCCTAGACAAGGCTATCCCGGTCGAACCAGCTGCCAGCGCAACGAGGGTCGTTAAGGATGCGTACCAGAAACACCTTAGAGATTCTATCGACGTTGCGTATGTCATGTTGGGTTGTATGGAGGTGGACATCTAGAAACAGTTTATGGAGCTATCCCATGATCCTTTTGCTATGTTTGCACAGATCAAGGATATGTTCAAGGAGAAAGTATGTATTGAAAAATACACTATTCTCCGAGAACTCATTGGCTGCAAAATGTCAGCAGGCAGCTCCGTAGGTCCACACGTCCTACGAATGAAAGGACATCTCGATCATCTAACTAGTCTCGGAATGACTACGGAAAAGGAGATGGCTACAGATTTCATTCTGCAATCCCTTCCTCATGCATATGGTGGATTCGTCATGAACTATCTCATGCATGACATGGACAAAACCGCATCGGAGTTGCACAACATGCTAGTGACTGTCGAGAAGAGCATAAGGGGCAGTGCGCCCAAAGGTGTTCTGATGGTAAAGAAGGGATCCGGTTTCAAAGCTGGTGGTGATAAGGGAAAAGGCCCAATGCACCTGGCAGGGAAGAACACACGACCTTTTGTTCCTAAACTTTCCAAGCCCATGAAGGGCAAGGAGAAGGTAAAGGAGCCGGTCTGCTTTCAGCAGGAATATTGTCTCAATATCCCTTCTTGATAAAGAAGGTTATTATTTTGATATTAAGAACGGGTTTTTTAATATTATGCGCAATAACATATATTATGGAAATGCTCACACAATTGGAGGTTTATACATATTAAATATGCAAAACTCGAAATCAAACATTCTCTATAATGTTAATGCTAAGAGGTTTAAAACTGATGATTTAGACCAAACTCTAATCTGACATTGTCGTCTAGGTCACATAAACGAGAAACGTATCTCAGCGCTTCATAAGTGCAGGCTTTTAAGTCAATTCGAATTCCAAACGATTGAAAGGTGCGAGGCTTGTTTAATGGGTAAGATGACTAAAGCGCCCTTCTCCGGTACATGGGAAAGGGCAGGTGATCTGTTGGGTCTAATACATTCAGACGTATGTGGACAAATGAGTACACCAGCCAGAGGTGGTTTAGGCTACTTTATCACATTTACTGATGATTTCAGTAGATATGGTTATGTCTATCTCATGAGACATAAGTCTGAAGCTTTTCATAAATTAAAAGAGTTTAGGACTGAAGTAGAAAACCAACTCGGCAAAAGTATTAAGGCACTCCGTTCTGATCGGGGTGGAGAATACTTATCCGAATAGTTTCTTAGTCATCTTACAGAAAGTGGAATACTATCTCAGTGGACTCTGCCAGGAACACCACAACTTAATGGTGTGTTCGAGCGAAGGAATCGGACATTGTTGGATATGGTTCGATCAATGTTAAGTCACACTAATCTCCCGATCTCCTTTTAGGGTTACTCTCTACAAATGGCCGCGTTCATAATAAAAAGGGCTCCGTCGAAAGTAGCGGAAGGGACATCATTTGAGAAATTGTACGAGAGGAACCCGTTTTGTCTTTCCTGGAAATCTTGGGTTGCGAGGCTTTTGTAAAACAGTTGCTTGCAACCAAGCTCGAACCAATGTCAGATAAGTGCACTTTCGTCGGATATCCCAAAGAAAAAAAGGGATACTACTTCTATAAACCGAGCGAGAACAAAGTATTCGTCGCCCGATGTGGGATATTCTTGGAAAAGGAATTTATTTCCAAGACAGTCAGTGAGAGGACTATTCATCTTGATGAAATTCTGGATGAGATAGTCACTAAGGAACCACTAGACGACCCGTTAGAAAAAGTAGAGCCAGAAGTGGTCGTTGAGCGAGAACCAATAGCTAGAGTTAATGAGGACGGTCCAAGGCTGTCTGAAAGGACCAGTCCAGCTACCTTTCGAGAAGCCATGGACGGAACCGACTCTGAGAAATGGCTGGAAGCCATGAGGGAAGAAATGCAATCCATGTCAGATAATCAAGTGTGGGACTTGGTAGATCATACCCCTGGCGTAAAAGTAATTGGGTGTAAATGGATCTTTAATATAAAGATACACATGGATGGTAAACCTCAAACCTAGTCCAATTGCTAGTAGTCTATAAATGTCTATGTATATAAATCATCGTTTGTAATAAATAAAACGGCTTTGTATTACTTATTTGTTGAAGTAATATGTTGAGCATGATCTGATTTATGGCCACTAACATAGTAGAACCATAAACCTGTACGGATCACACTTAACAAGTCCCTAGTCAATATACGATTCAACTGAAGCGACCAGTATGAGGATGGTTCTTAATGACGTAGTTCTGCTTATCATAGGGATGTGGGATCCCGGAATCATATCATAGATATCATGAGGTGATTGATATCGGATGACCCTCTTTGAATAGTGTTTCATAGATTAAGCCATGAACATATTCAAATGCAATAGCTTGTCACAATATCCTTAGACCAAGGAGTCTTTGTGATCGCTATGCGGTCGACGTACGGCTTTGACTTGCGCCTAACGCTTTCCGTAACTGGATTGCAATAACGGGCATGATTGGGTGACGGAACGGATTGCATGAGTGACACAAAAGACGGCTAAGGGATTTATCCCTCGTACTACGGTATGAAAAAGATATCCGTTTAGGCCGCTTGATCGAGAGTGACTAAGAGGAAGTGCCTGGCCTATGTGGTCGGATATTTTTTGGACATGGCACGCGACCGCATGGGCGAGCCCATTGGGCTCGGCCCATGAGGTTACCAAGCCGGCCCAACAAAGGCCCAAACAAGGCCCAATAAACCCTATGTGGCGGGCCACTTGATGGGTCCAAGTGTGGGGGCCACACACCATGCTTAGTTGGTGTTATTGATTATGATGAAGAGTAAATTAGGGGATTAGGTGATGACTTGCCTTTAACCCATGCCTTTATCATTTGTGAAATTCTGAATCGTAGCTGAGTCAAGAAGTCGAACACAAAGTCGTAACTTGTGTATCGACTACTTGCCTAAAACGTAAACCATAAGCAAAACAGTAAACAGATAATAATAACGACACCAGAGATGATTACCCAGTTCGGTGACTCCGCACCTACGTCTAGGGGCACTTTGCCAGTGGAAAGGTTTTCACTATAAGGTAGTCAATAGTACAACTTCAAGCACCAAGTAGCTATCACACAACCTATTGTCCTAAGCTACTATAGATCTCACCGTAAACAACCTCGACCAAGGGCCTCTCCCCCTGTTTTTGAGATCCTCTCAATTCCACCCTTCGAGCAAGCCTATGCTCGATGTCGTTGTCTTCTTTGACGGAGTTGTGAATCTTCAATCACAAACAAAAACCCTAACCGATCCAAACACTTAGTCTTCGCGAATTAATGTTTGATCGGAGCAAAGACCGTTCTAGCAAATATAATCAGCCTCTCAACACGCCAATGGTGCACGGTTAAGTGCTCTGAGAAATCTTGCAGTTTAGAACAAGAACGGATGACTGCTAATGGGAAGCTCAAGGCTTTTTATAGCAGCTTACATTCCTAATCCTTCTCGGATCAGGAACAGGAAATTTCAGACTTCCTGAACAAATTAGGCAAGTCGTTGCCGGCTGACGGGCTGGAAGTCGTCTTGCCTGTTCTGACTTCCTGAATAAATCAGGCAAGTAAAGTTGCCGCCAGTTGCTGACGTGTTGCTGACAGCTGGAGGTCGCCTGGCTTTTGTCGACGTCACTCTCTTGCGCTCCAAGTCTTCGTAGCGTCTTTCTTCTTTCGCTCCAGGCAATGCTAAATAGGAAAGCTTCAGACTTTCCTAATCTTCGGCGTAATCAGTTGCTCCACACGTCATGTAACATCGTACTGACTTCTTACATTTTCGCTAAAAAATTATTCCAACACTTAAACGTAGCAACAATCTCCCCCTTTG
This sequence comes from Geranium rotundifolium, assembly GCA_963920655.1. NCBI lineage: Eukaryota > Viridiplantae > Streptophyta > Magnoliopsida > Geraniales > Geraniaceae > Geranium > Geranium rotundifolium. The sequence continues at coordinate 24,653,355 of OY987313.1, read as the reverse complement.
GCAATTTTTTAGGCAAACACATTTTTAAGCACATCGTTCATCTTGTGGCAGTTACGCACAACAAGTGAGTTATCTTGTGGCAGTTACGCACAGCAAGTGATGTGGCTTTAAAACACATTTCAGGCACATCGTCACCACCTTGAGGCAGTTACGCACACAGCAAGTATGTGACTTCTGATGCGACTTCTTGTGCGGCTTCTGGTTTATCATCTGGAGTGGCTTCTGGAGCGGCGACTCCTGGCAGGGCTACTTCTGTGCGCAACTTCCGGTGCGACTTCTGGCGTAGCCTTTAGCGTAACTTATATCTATCTCCCCCTGTTTGTCTAACAATATTGCCAAAGGTAATCATACAATGAAATTCGACTAACAGCAGGGTATAAGCCAGCTCACACCATGAGCAATATAACCAGCTCAAACATGAGCAAAATATCTCAAAATAAAACAAGTGTCAAAGTGTGCAGAAAATGAACTCGGACATACCCCGAGTATTTAAGAGTGTGTAAGTGTTTGGAACAAGTTTATAGAGTAAATTCAGAGAAATACTTAAAATGAGTTGGAGTCATCAACATCATCTTCAGCAGTAGGAGCAGAGCGGAGGTCATTGAGAAGAGCTTCACAGGCGAGTTTGCGGGTTGATAGCATAGCAATTGACTTCTCCAGATCATTGATCATCTCCACCAACTCTTCCTCCATTCTAGTGCCAAGTGGTCCTGAAGGTCGGGAGCTTGAACCAGCTTCTGATGCTTTGGCCATAGGAGGTGCGAGGTCCCTTATATGCTTGCCTTCGAAGTTCTTGAGGCTGATAGCAAGGGGCAGTGGCTTCTTATCCGGAACATCCGTCTCTCGAACAATGTGAGGACATTGTTGGAGAAGGAGATCGGTGATCAATGAGGGAAACCCGATAGGAAGCTTGACAGCGCATGATTTGGCATGCTTGACTAGATGTTCAATGACATATGAGCCAAAATCAAGAGAAGTTTGCGTACCTATTTGGTGTATGAGTTTAGCCAATTCGGTTTTGATGCTCGACCCGTGTGTAGAAGGCGCCCAATTTGCCAAGCCAATGCGGTAGAGGATTGAGTATTTGACAGTAAGCTCAGTAGCTTCAATGGTGTCTTTGATGGGCCAGACCTTCTTCCGTCCTCCAGTGATCTCAACCGCCACTTTGTTCAAGTGCGGGACTTCTGGAGTGACTTCTGGGTCCTCTCTGCCAAGATATGTATTGATAGTTGTGGCAGATATTTCAAAGCATTCTCCCCAAACAAATACTTTCCGGTACTCAACATCTTCCGGATCATCAAACTCACTTGAGAGGTTGACAATAAACTCTTTGACTAACGCTGGGTAGAATGGCCCGATGTTTATGACCGTATTCGTCAGGCCTGCTCTTCAGAGAAGTTCCACGATTGAGTTTATCCCCTGCGCTTCTGTGGAAAGCTCTCTTTCTAGATAGATCTTGCGCTGGTATACATACTGCCATTTAACCGCATTGTCTACAAAGTGGAAGGAGACATTATCCGTAGGAGCTTTAGGAACATTCTTGGGAAGTTTCTGCCCTCCCATTGCCTTTTTGACCCGTGGTAGTATAATACGTGTGTCTTCTTCATCAGATTCCTCTCCCTTTGGAGCAGAGATTGCTACAGAAGTTAGTGACTTCCTTCTAGACTTCTTCGGCTGTTTAGAAGCCGAAGCTCCTCCTTTCTCATTTGTTTTTCTCTTTGGGGTTAATCTCCTTGGTATTTGGGGTTCTTCTTCTTCATCGACCAACCTTCTTGTTGGTAGCTTCTTTCTCTCAAGTCTTTTGGGCACAGCTTCTTCTTCCATGGCTTCTGCTGCATCTCCTTCTTCTATTCTGATAATATTCTCTACAGGTTGAGCAACTTCTGGAATGACTTATGTTTCTTCATTTATCCTAGGTTAACTGTCCTGGACTACAGGTGGGCTGTCGGCTTTTTGCAAGACTTCTGTTGGTGGGAATTTCTCTGGCGTAGGTGCAGATTTTTGGGGGTTAGATTCATCTCCACATACGGCATCATGGATCTCAGGGTCGAGAGTTCCTTGAGCCTCTTCAGACACCTCTTTGCTTACAGGATTTACTACAGAAAGGGTAGTAGGAGTACCTTGTAGGGGCGTCTGAGAAGTGTGAGAGCCTTCCTCTTCTAGGTTAGCAGCTTTGTCCTTCTCTTCAGTAGAGGTAATTGCCTCCATTGGAGCATCCTGAGGTTTTGCCGATCCTTCCCCAGGGATTTTTCCTCCTTGAATCCTTACTTCGTGTTTGTTTGTCGAGAATTTAGAGGCCGACAACTTTTTGGCAATTACCTTTACCCTCATTTTTGCTCGTAGCGTCTTGGACGTAGACGGTATTCGTCCACTACGGGTACCAACCATTTGACAGAAAACTTGATCGGATTTGATCTTGAGAGGAGAAGAACAAAATCTTACAGTTGCAGATTTGTGGTGCCCTAGCGGTTTTTGGGAAGATGGAGGGGATGTGCAGGCTTTCTCTGCGGAAGTTGAAGGGGGTCGAGAGCCGATTGGTTTGTCGTCAGTTTTTCAATCATTCCCCTTTTTGAATTTTTTAAACAAATCATTCCAACTGGGCTTCTGATAATGAAATTTGGGCCCGGCTAGATTTGGTGGACCCTGGCTGGTCCTGAGAGAGAGAGAGAGAGAGAGAGTAAAAATTCATTCAAAGCTCCCTCTCTTCTGTCTTGACTTCTGGTTTTTCCAGACAGCAAAGTCCAAGGGATGACCTTAGACTTTCAAATCTGTTAGCATCTAATGCTTTTGTAAAAATGTCAACGACTTGTTTCTCAGTGGGTAGGCACTCGAGCTTTATCTTCTTGTCTTCTATAAGCTCTCGAATAAAGTGGTGCCGGATATCAATATGCTTTGTTTTGCTGTGTTGCACTGGGTTTTTTGAGGTATTGATAGCACTGATGTTGTCACAGAACAAAGTCATGACTTCTTGCTTGACTCCATACTCTGCCAACATTTGTTTCATCCAAAGAAGATAAGTACAGCTACTTCCAGCAGCAGTATATTCGGACTCAGCAGTAGACAAAGCAATACAATTTTGCTTTTTGCTGAACCACGATACAAGATTGTTCCCCAGGTAGAAAAAACCTCCAGAGGTACTTCTTCGATCTGGTGTGCTTCCCGCCCAGTCAGCATCACAATATCCAACAAGAGTAGGAGAGGTATCAAAGGAATATAGTAGACCCAATTCAGAGGTTCCAGAGATGTACCTTATGATCCTCTTGCCATGAGCTAAGTGACTGACTTTTGGATTGGCTTTATATCAAGCACAGACTCCCACAGAGTACACGATGTCGGGTCGACTTGTTGTTAGATAGAGAAGACTTCCTATTATACTTCGATAAAGTCTTTGATCATCTGATTCTCCCATCTTGTCCTTTGTGCATTTGACATGTGTGGCAATAGGAGTTCTCTTGTGTGAGGCCTTTTCTAACCCGAACTTCTTGACAATGTTCTTTGCATATTTTCTTTGGGAGATAAATATTCCATCTGACATCTGTTTGATCTGGAAGCCTAGGAAGTATGTGAGCTCACCGACCATACTCATCTCAAATTCAGACTGCATATGTTGGACGAAGCGTTCCACCATCTTGTCTGACTTTCCTCCAAATACAATGTCGTCGACATATATTTGAGCAATCATGATGTCCCTTCCTTCCTTCTTCACAAAGAGAGTTTTGTCTACTCCCCCTCGAATATAGCCATTCTGAACTAGGAATTGAGTGAGACGTTCATACCATGCTCGTGGAGCTTGTTTGAGACCGTAGAGGGCTTTCTTTAGATCGTAGACATAATGAGGAGAGTCATGGTCTTCGAATCCCTTTGGTTGAGCAACATAGACTTCTTCGTTGAGATATCCATTGAGGAAGGCACTCTTTACATCCATCTAATAGAGTTTGAAGCGCAGATGGCATGCTATGCCGAGGAGAAGTCGTATGGCTTCCAGTCTTGCCACCGGAGCAAAGGTTTCTTCAAAGTCGACTCCTTCTACTTGTGTGTACCCTTGAGCCACCAGTCTTGCTTTGTTTCGAGTGATGTTTCCTTGCTCGTCAGACTTGTTTTTGAATATCCACTTTGTCCCGATGACATTGACATTGTCAGGCTTGGGTACTAGTTCCCAGACTTCATTCCTTGCAAATTGGGCCAGTTCTTCTTGCATAGCGTAGACCCAGTACTCATCATTGATGGCTTCTTGTATATTCTTTGGCTCAATTTTGGAAATAAAGCAAATATTACCTATCATCTCTTTGTAGTCTAGAGATGCCTTTTGTCGAGTCCGCACTCCCTCATTTATGTCTCCTATCACATCTTGGGGTGGATGATTCTTCTGAATTCTTCTTGACGGAGCTCTCTGTACTATAGGAGATGCCACTTTGTTCGGGATGATTGGGCTTTCGTCTTCAGATTCTTTGTTGTGCTCTTCGCTTCTGACTTCCGGTCTGACTTCTCTTCTGACTTCTGGTCTGACTTATCCTGAGAGATTTAGGACTTCTTCGTCCTTGTCACTGGGTTGCTCGTTATTGTCATCGATCACGACATTGATGGATTCCATGATAGTCCGAGTGCGTTTGTTGAATACACGAAAAGCCCGACTATTTCTGGAGTATCCGAGTGAGTGAAGTTTGCGTCGAGGTTCCCTATCTGCAAGTATGTAGCAGATCGATCCAAAGATATGGAAATATTTGACATTCGGCTTTCTCCCCCTCCATATTTCATAAAGAGTGAGTGAAGTTCCAGGGCGGAGGGTCACTCTATTATGAATATGGCATGCCGTATTCAAAGCTTCAGCCCAGAAGTGCTGCGGATGTCTTTGGTTAACATCATGACTCTTGCCATTTCTTGAAGAGTGCGATTTTTTCTTTCAACGATCTCGTTTTGTTGAGGAGTGATGGGAACAGAAAATTTGTGTGCAATTCCTTCAGCATCACAAAAATTTGCGAAGCTGATGTTTTCAAACTCCTTTCCATGATCGCTTCGAAGTCGGACGACTTTTCCAATGACTTCTCCTTTTTCTCGTTGAACTCTCCGACATAGGGCTTCAAAGACTGAGAAGGTGTCTGACTTTTCTCTAATAAAGTCTACCCAGGTGTACCTCGAGAAGTCGTCTACACAGAAAAATATGTACTTCTTCCCTCTTAGACTTTCTACTTGTATAGGTTTAATAAGGTCAACATCAAGAAGTTCTAGAACACGAGAAGTAGTAAGATGTTGTACCTTCTTGTGTGACGTCTTGACTTGCTTCCCAATCTGGCATTCTCCACAGATTTTTCCTTCAATGATCTTGAGGTTGGGAACTCCAATGATCGCCTTTTCAGAGAGGATCTTTTGCATGCTCCTCAAATTGATGTGACCAAGTTTTTGATGTCATAGCTTCGTCTCTTGAGCTTTGGATAAAAAGCACTTGGTTGGCAAGGTTATGACTGTCGGAGACCATAGATAACAATTATCAAGAGACCTGTGACCTGTCATGACTTCCTTCTGGTGTTCGTCCTTGACAGTGCACTTGTCACGAGTGAAGTTGACATCCAGATTCAGATCGCATATTTGACTGATGCTTATGAGATTGGCTCTAAGACCTTCTACTAGTAGAGCCTCTTTTAGACATGGTGAGTTGGGAAGGTTGAGTTTTCCTTTCCCGAGTACTCTAGCTTTTACTCCATCTCCAAAAGTGATGAAGCTATTTGTGCAAGGTATTAAAGTGACCAAGAATGAGCTATTACCAGTCATATGTCGAGAGGATCCACTATCAAAGTACCAATCGTTGCTGGTTGAAGCCTTTAGAGCGGTGTACGCGATATTAGCTCGATAGTTTACCTCCTTAACTCGCCATTACTTACGTGGTTGTGCTTTCTTGATGGTGGTCCTTTTCTTGACAAAGCTCCTCCCATATAGCTGATAGCAGAAAGGTCGAATATGTCCTCTTCGTCCATAGTGGTGACATACCCAGTTATGTCTTTATTCTGCGTCTTTGAAGCGGCCAAGGTAAGAGGCTGTTTGGTTGCTTGGTCAGCTGTGAAGTTAGGAGACTTTTGACGCGGCTTCTCGGGGACAACCTTTTGAGGGACGGAGACAGTGTGCGATGATGAGGCTTCTTTTGAATATCCAAGACCTTCCATATTTCTGGCTGGTTTTCCGATCGAGAGACTTTGGTCTAGGGTGTCAGTGCTTGGATTCATCATCTTTACAGACTTGGTGACCTGTTCTAACTCTCCTTTTAACCGAGCAACTTCCTTTTTGAGATCAACAGTGGTTTCGAGAAGTCGTGACTTGTCTTCATTAAGAGAGAATGAGAGCATTTTGTTTTTCAATTACCTGAGAGTCTTCAAGCAACTTGACATACCATTCGTTGTATGCATTGTTGAGAGTCTCATCGGATAGCTCATCATCAGAGTCATACTTCTTTGAATTCTCGGAAGGTTGCTCTATTGTGGAGGAAGTCAAAGCAACATAGTTACTTGTATGCTCAACGTCACTGTTCTCCTCCTCTTCATCGTCAGTTAGAGAGGCATTGAATCACTTCTTCTGTTTCTTTACGAAGTTAGGACATTCTTTTTGCATGTTTCCATACCCTTCACATTCAAAGCACTGGACTCCTTTTCCTGATCGTTCTCCTCGTCTTCCATCGCAATTTGTGTTTTCGAGCTTCTGGAACTTGTGTTGCGGCTTGTCTCTGACTTCTCGGGTGACATTCCTTCCTGTCATCTGGCTAAATCTTTTCATGACTTTATTGTAGTTTTTGGCCAGCATAGCGATAGTTTCCTCAATGTCACTATCCGAATCAGAGTGCGTCAAGTTCTTCTGCTTTTGGGTAGAACTTTTGAAAACCACACCTTTACGTTTCTTCTCGATGAGAGGTAAGAAGAGCTCGAAGGTCATTAAAGATCCCATGAGTTCATCAAACTTTAGTGTCTTCTGATAGCATTTGTGCCCTAGTCCAATTGATATTAGCCTGTAAACGTCTATGTACAAATATCATCGTTTGTAATGTATAAATATAAACGGCTTTATATTACTTATGTGTTGAAGTAATATGTTAAGCATGATCTGATTTATGACCACTAAAGTAGTAGAACCATAAATCTGTACGGATCACACTTAACAAGTCCCTGGTCAACCTATGCTTCCTTAAAAACGACCAGTATGAGGATGGTTCTTAATGACGTAGTTCTACTTGTCATAAGGATGTGGGATCCTGGAACCATATCATAGATATCATGAGGTGATTGATATCGGACGACCCGCTTTGAATAGTGTTTTCATAGATTAAGCCATAAACATATTCAAATGCGATAGCTTGTCACGACATCCTTAGACCAAGGAGTCTTTGTGATCACTATGCAATGAACGTACGACTTTAATTTCCGCCAAACGCTTTCTGTAAAAGGATTGCTATAAAGGGCATGATTGGGTGGCGGAACGGGTTGCATGAGTGACACGAAAGACGGCTAAGGGATTTATCCCTCATACTACGGTATGGGAAAGATATCCGTTAGAAGGCCTCTTGATGGAGACTGAATGAGAGAAAAAGCATGGCCATGCAAATGATACGGGTTATCATTTCTCAGCCATCTCGCATATCAAGTAACATTGATTGATTGAACAAGGGAGACGACTCTATGCCTTGAGATCAATCGGGATATCTAGAGATAACAGGATGGTGACTTGTACGGACAAAGTTTAAGTCGAATCATCGATCATCGTGCACCTTGGGTAATCATAATGTTTTACTAGAGACCACTTATGATGGATCGGACAAGAGCGATCTTTTGCGCCGATCTGCCAACGGTGGCATGAGCCTAGAGGGTCACACACATACAAGACGGATAACTTGAGACAAGGAAACATTGATGTTTCTTGAGGAGTAATATATGGACAAAACTGGAGGTTTTGTGCCATAGGTTCGGTTTGAGAGAATAATTAGCGAATCGAGAAAAATTGAGTTTTTCGTCGATATCGCGTCGGAGTTTGTTGGATAAGTAACGACAAAAGGGTCGGGCAACTTTTGGACATGGCATGAGACAACACGGGAGGGCCCATTGGGCTCGGCCCATGAAGCCTCATGGCCGGCCCATTAAGGGCCCAATAAGACCATAATGGTGGGACCATTGTGGGGGCCACACAACCCCATGCTTAGTTGGTGATTGTGGATTAAGAGGTGAGTGATTTAAGGGGGTATGAGTTAAAGCACCTTTAAGCCCATACCAATCACTTTTAACCCATACTTGTGAGTTGGATGATGAATTCAAATGCAAGACTTTAATTCATTATTCATTTAATCACAAAACTCACAAAAATATCTCTCTCTCTCTCTCATAGTGGCCGGCCACCCTCTCCTCCTCTTCATCTTGCTCTCTTGTTCTTCATTTAATTGTTCTAGTAGGCAATTAAGTGAAGAATCAACAAGATCATCCTCTTGGTGTGGACTTGCTTTAGAGAAGAAGATCCGAACGTTCTTCTTTATCGATTCATACAAGACTTAAAGGTAAACATCTTGTGGAATAGATTTTGCTTTGGGATTTAATGGTTTAATGTTCTTGGACAAGGTTTGGAGTAGATTATTTTTTAATGCTTCCGCTATCTCGACGATCTAGAACGCTCCAAAACCCTACAGTGGTATCAGAGCGTTGGTTACCCTCTTAATCTTTGTCTTGTTGAATTTATTTCGGTTTTGTGATTATTTGCATGCCAAATTGTTGATAACATGATTTTAATGCCTTTTGGAAGATTTGCATGAAATATGTTATTTTTGAAAAATATATTGAATTTGGAATTTTTCGGAAATTATTGGATTTGTCGGGTCCGAGAAGGGACTCTCGGGGAGCCGGATTGGAGGTACCGAACGGAGGTCACCGGAGGCCGGGGAGGCCGGCGGTGACCGAGCCCGTTCCCACTCTCGGGCGAGGCCGAGAGTGGCGGCAAGGGCGGTTTCGGCCTTCCAAGGCCCAAAACCGGCCCGTGCATTGTTAGGCTCGGCCCAATGGGCCTTTGGCCCATTGGCTTGGCCCGACTTGGTTCGTGCATGGTGTTTGATCCGTGTCACGAACCTGCGATCCAATATTTCGAAAACTTTCAAAATTTAATCGGTTTCGATAAACCGTTTTTCGAAAAGGTCTAGTTTCGATAAACCCGACCAAGCTACTTGGCAGAATTAAAACCAGAATTATTGCATATTATTTGATAACATGTTTGTGTGATAACATGTTGGATGATGTGATGGAATGTATGATGCATTAGTAGCCCATTAGATTTTATCGCTTTCACGGTTTGCATACCGTTAGTGTTAGCGTGTAATTATTCTTTTATTCGAGCCCATAAAGTGTAATTATTTTTTTATCCGGTCTACGAACCGAGTATTAATTGTAATTATTACTCAAAGACGAGAAGGATGGAAAATCAAGCACGATGACGGTCTTGGAGGAAGTCCAAGAGCAAGTGGGAGCCCGAATAAGGAAGACTCGTGGAATCCTAAGTTTAGGATGGGCTATAAAATGCATATTTAACGCTTTATGGATGCTTGCTTGAATTATTTAAATAATTGCATGCTTGCATGATTAGTTTATAAGTTTATAAGTCATCACCTCACATGCAAAGATTAAAATCAACTTTAATTGTTTGCATGTTTAAAGCGTTGTGAACTATCATTACACGGGTTGTGATGGATGACTTCAAATTTGAAACGTATTTGCACGGGTTGCAAATGACGGATTCAAATGAAGATAGTATGTGATACAATTAGAAACGTCACAACACGGGTTGTTGGTGACGGGTTCGTAATTGTACCAAATACTTTCGAATTATTAAACACAACCAAATTACAAGTTAATTTGAGTCAAGTGAGATGCCACCCAAATTCACACCCATGTAAAAACATTTTATCGGTGTCGTGCGCCTTAGCGGAGCATCGATCGAATGGGTTCTAGATGGGAATGGTAAACTTTGTGGGATGTCGTGCGCCTTAGCGGAGCATCTGCACAAAGTTAACTCGTTAGTGAAAGTTGGTTGACTCAACCACGATTCTTGGCCTGAGGTCGAGCTGGGGCATCGGAAGGGTAAGCCGTGTGTTTTACACATACCCTGACCAAGAGTTACACGGGTTGTAATTGGATGGACGTCCTACCTAAATAAGTCAATTGGAGCGGTGCGCCTTAGCGTACTTCAATTGACAAATAAGGGATCTTGGTTTAAGATTCTAAACCTTAGAATCGGATGGTTGGTGTTTAATTCGGATCTTCGTAAATTTATTCAACTTTTCAGATTAAATTTACTTTCTTCGTGTAGAAATGGCTAGTAATTCAACAAACTCGTCTAATTTGTCATTGAGGACTATACTCGAGAAGTGTAAACTCAACGGGACAAATTATCTAGACTGGAACAGAAATTTGCGACTTGTGTTAAAAATGGAACGCAGGGAGTACGTCCTTGATAAGGCTATCCCTGAGGAGCCAGCTGCCAACGCAACGAGGGTCGTTAAGGATGCGTACCAGAAACACCTTAGCGACTCTATCGACGTTGCGTGTGTCATGCTGGGCTGCATGGAGGCGGACCTCCAGAAGCAGTTTATGGAGCTATCCCATGATCCGTTTGCAATGTTTGCACAGATCAAGGATATGTTCAAGGAGAAAGTACGTATTGAAAAATACACTGTTCTCCGAGAACTTATAGCCTGCAAGATGTCAGCAGGCAGCTCCGTAGGTCCTCACGTCCTACAGATGAAGGGGCATTTTGACCATATGACTAGTATCGGTATGTCTATGGAAAAGGAAATGGCTGCGGATTTTATTCTACAATCCCTTCCTCATGTATATGGTGGGTTCGTCATGAACTATCACATGCATGATATGGACAAGACCGCGTCGGAGTTGCACAGCATGCTAGTGACTGCCGAGAAGAGCATAAGGGGCAGTTCGTCCAAAAATGTCTTCATGGTCAAGAAGGGACCCAGCTTCAAAGCTGTTGGTGGCAAGGGTAAAGGCCCAAGACACCTCACAGGGAGGAACAGACGACCATTTATTCCTAGACCTCACATGCCCGTACAAGGCAAAGGGAAGGCAAAGGAGTCGGTCTATTACTACTGTCAAAAGCCTGGTCATTGGAAGAAAGACTGTCAGCAGATGAAGGAGGACCAGAAGAAGGGCGGTGGGGCCGCTGCTTCATCAGGTATTCCATTAGAGCTATATCTTTCTACAATTAATTCCTGGGTACTAGACACTGGAGCTGAGTCTCATGTCTGTGCTGATGTGCAGGTGTTACACAGTAGAAGAGATATGAGGGAAAACGAGGTGGACCTAAGAGTTGGGAACAATACCAGAGTTGCCGCAACTGCCGTGGGTTCTGTGAACCTTGTTTTGCCCAGTGGGCTTGTAATTGAACTTAATGACGTGTTTTGCGTACCTGTTTTCAACAGGAATATTATCTCAATTTCTCTTCTTGAAATAGAGGGATATTATTTCAATATTAAGAACGGGTTTTTTGATATTATGCGCAACAACATATATTATGGCAATGCTCGCACTGTTGGAGGATTATACATATTAAATATGCAAAACTCGAAATCCAACATGCTCTATAATGTAAATGCTAAGAGGTTTAAACCTAATGATTTAGACCAAACTCGTATCTGGCATTGTCGTCTAGGTCACATAAATGAGAAACGCATCTCAGCGCTTCATAAGCGCGGACTTCTAAGTCAATTCGAATTCCAAACGATTGAAAGATGCGAAGCTTGTTTAATGGGCTAGATGACTAAAGCGCCCTTCACTGGTTTAGGTGAGAGGGCAGGTGACTTATTGGGTCTGATACATTCAGACGTATGTGGACCAATGAGTACACATTCCAGAGGTGGTTTAGGCTACTTTATCACATTTATTGACGATTTCAGTAGATATGGTTATGTCTATCTCATGAGACATAAGTCCGAAGTTTTTGATAAATTCAAAGAGTATAGGACTGAAGTAGAAAACCAACTTGGAAAGAGTATCAAGGCACTCCGTTCTGATCGGGGTGGAGAATACTTATCCGAGGGGTTTCTTAGTTATCTTATTGAAGGTGGAATACTATCTCGGTGGACTCCGCCAGGAACACCGCAACTTAATGGTGTGTCCGAACGGAGGAATCGAACATTGTTAGATATGGTTTGATCAATGTTAAGTTTCACTGATCTCCCGATCTCCTTCTGGGGTTATGCTCTGCAAACGGCCGCTTTCATAATAAATAGGGCTCCGTCGAAAGCAGTGGAAGGGACATCATTTGAAAAATGGTACGGGAAGGAACCCGTTTAGTCCTTCCTTAAAATCTGGGGTTGCGAGGCTTATGTTAAAAGGTTGCTTGCAACCAAGCTCGAACCAAGATCAGATAAATGCACTTTCGTCGGATATCCAAAAGAAACAAAAGGATACTACTTCTACAAACCGAGCGAAAATAAAGTTTTTGTCGCTCGAGGTGGGACATTCTTGGAAAAGGAGTTCATTTCCAAGACAGTCAGTGGGAGGGCTGTTCATCTTGATGAAGTTCTAGATGAGATGGTCACTCGGGAACCACAAGAAGACCCACTAGAAGAGGTAGAGCAAGAAGTGGTCATTGAGCAAGAACCAATAGCTGCAGTTAATGAGGACAGTCCGAGGCGCTCTGAAAGGATAAGTCATGCACCTGTCAGATACGGTTTCTTAGTAACTGAAGGTGATGGCTTAGTACTAGTGGACAATGATCCAGCTACCTTTCGAGAGGCTTTGGACGGAACCGACTCTGAGAAATGGCTGGAAGTCATGAGGGAAGAAATGCAATCCATGTCAGATAATCAAGTGTGGGACTTGGTGGATCACACCCCTGACGTAAAGGTCATAGGGTGTAAATGGATCTTTAAAATAAAGATAGACATGGATGGCAAACCTCAGACCTATAAAGCGAGACTGGTAGCAAAAGGTTATAGACAAATCCACGGAATTGAATATAAAGAGACCTTTTCTCTAGTAGCTATGGTCAAATCTATCCGCATTCTTCTTGCCATAGCAGCGTATCACAACTATGAGATATGGCAAATGGATGTCAAAACCGCCTTCCTCAACGGGAGGTTAGCTGAGGACGTTTATATGTCCCAGCCTGAGGGTTTTGAGGATCCAAAGAATAAGAGAAAAATTTGCAAGTTGCTCAAATCAATCTATGGTTTGAAGCAAGCATCTCGGAGTTGGAATCAGCGTTTTGATGAAGTAGTGAAACGGTTTGGCTTCGTCAAAAACGATGATGAACCTTGCGTGTATAAAAGGGCAAATGGGAGCAATATAATCTTCTTGGTGCTCTATGTTGATGACATACTGCTCATTGGAAACGACGTCCCTACCTTGCTCTTAACGAAGACTTGGTTAGGTGAGTGTTTCGCAATGAAGGACTTAGGTGAGGCCTCTTACATCTTGGGAATCAAGATATATAGAGACCGTGCCCAGCGGGTCTTGGGCTTAAGTCAAAGCACTTATATAGACAAGGTGTTGAGACGATTCTCAATGCAAGATTCAAAGAAAGGATTGCTTCCCATGCGTCATGGCGTGAAGCTTAGCAAGAAGCAGGGTGCTGAGACACCTGCAGAGCTAGCAAGAATGAATGAGATCCCATATGCTTCGGCTATAGGGTCCATAATGTATGCCATGATATGTACGAGACCGGATGTCTCGTTTGCCCTAAGCTGTACCAGTAGACATCAATCCAAACCCGGTGAGGCACACTGGATGGCTGTCAAGGCGATTCTCAAATATTTGAGAAAAACCAAGGACGCCTTTCTTGTATACGGGGGCAGAAATGATGATCTCGTCGTCAAAGGATATGTCGACGCTAGTTTCCAAACAGACCCCGATGACTTTAAAAGTCAGTTGGGATATGTGTTTATGTTGAACGGCGGAGCATTCAGCTGGAAAAGCAAGAAGCAGGATACCATTGCCGACTCTACGACGGAAGCTGAGTACATTGCCGCATGTGAAGCGGCAAAAGAGGCTGTATGGATCAGGAGTTTCATGGCTGGGTTAGGTGTAATTAAAAACTCGTCTAACCCAGTAGACTTATATTGTGACAACACCGGGGCCATTGCGCAAGCTAAGGAACCCAGGGCACATAACAGATCCAAACATGTACTCAGAAAGTATCACATCATCCGCGACATAGTTGCTAGAGGTGACGTGAAGATCCACTACGTTGCAACTGATGATAACACATCCGACCCATTGACCAAGGCTCTTCCTCAAGATAAACATGAAAAACATGTTAGGTCAATGGGTATAGACTGGGACTTAGATTGGAGCTAAGGGCAAGTGGGAGATTGATAGCATTTGTGCCCTAGTCCAATTGATATTAGCCTGTAAACGTCTATGTACAAATATCATCGTTTGTAATGTATAAATATAAACGGCTTTATATTACTTATGTGTTGAAGTAATATGTTAAGCATGATCTGATTTATGACCACTAAAGTAGTAGAACCATAAATCTGTACGGATCACACTTAACGAGTCCCTGGTCAACCTATGATTCCTTAAAAACGACCAGTATGAGGATGGTTCTTAATGACGTAGTTCTACTTGTCATAAGGATGTGGGATCCTGGAACCATATCATAGATATCATGAGGTGATTGATATCGGACGACCCGCTTTGAATAGTGTTTTCATAGATTAAGCCATAAACATATTCAAATGCGATAGCTTGTCACGACATCCTTAGATCAAGGAGTCTTTGTGATCACTATGCAATGAACGTACGACTTTAACTTGCGCCAAACGCTTTCTGTAAAAGGATTGCTATAAAGGGCATGATTGGGTGGCGGAACGGGTTGCATGAGTGACACAAAAGACGGCTAAGGGATTTATCCCTCATACTACGGTATGGGAAAGATATCCGTTAGAAGGCCTCTTGATGGAGACTGACTGAGAGAAAAAGCATGGCCATGCAAATGATACGGGTTATCATTTCTCAGCCATCTCGCATATCAAGTAACATTGATTGATTGAACAAGGGAGACGACTCTATGCCTTGAGATCAATCGGGATATCTAGAGATAACAGGATGGTGACTTGTACGCACAAAGGTTAAGTCGAATCATCGATCATCGTGCACCTTGGGTAATCATAATGTTTTACTAGAGACCACTTATGATGGATCGGGCTAGAGCGATCTTTTGCGCCGATCTGCCAACGGTGGCATGAGCCTAGAGGGTCACACATATACAAGACGGATAACTTGAGACAAGGAAACATTGATGTTTCTTGAGGAGTAATATATGGACAAAATTGGAGGTTTTGTGCCATAGGTTCGGTTTGAGAGAATAATTAGCGAATCGAGAAAAATTGAGTTTTTCGTCGATATCGCGTCGGGCTTTGTTTGATAAGTAACGACAAAAGGGTCGGGCAACTTTTGGACACGGCATGAGACAACACGGGAGGGCCCATTGGGCTCGGCCCATGAAGCCTCATGGCCGGCCCATTAAGGGCCCAATAAGACCATATGGCCGGCCCACATGGTGGGACCATTGTGGGGGCCACACAACACCATTCTTAGTTGGTGATTGTGGATTAAGAGGTGAGTGATTTAAGGGGGTATGGGTTAAAGCACCTTTAAGCCCATACCAATCACTTTTAACCCATACTTGTGAGTTGGATGATGAATTCAAATGCAAGACTTTAATTCATTATTCATTTAATCACAAAACTCACAAAAATATATATCTCTCTCTCATAGTGGCCGGCCACCCTCTCCTCCTCTTCATCTTGCTCTCTTGTTCTTCATTTAATTGTTCTAGTAGGCAATTAAGTGAAGGATCAACAAGATCATCCTCTTGGTGTGGACTTGCTTTAGAGAAGAAGATCCGAACGTTCTTCTTTATCGATTCATACAAGACTTAAAGGTAAACATCTTGTGGAATAGATTTTGCTTTGGGATTTAATGGTTTAATGTTCTTGGACAAGGTTTGGAGTAGATTATCTTTTAATGCTTCCACTATCTCGACGATCTAGAACGCTCCAAAACCCTACATCTTCAAGTCATGGACTTCTTCTATGGCGATAATCTTCATCTTGAATCTGGGACTTAGCGCTCTCAGCGTTTTCCTGACCAAATCTTCATCGGTCATAGGCTTGCCAAGTGAATATGATTCATTGGCCAGATCCTTGATGCGCACATTAAACTCCACAATAGTTTCGTCTTCATTCATGGTAAGGGCCTCAAAGTTGGTCGTGAGGTACTGTAACTTCTGTTCTTTGACTTTTGAAGTACCCTCGTAAGCAACAGCAAGAGTGTCCCAAGCAATTTTGGCACTTGTGCACGTGTTGATGAGTCGAAACACATTCTTGTCTACTCCATTAAAAATAGCATTGAGTGCACGAGAATTACCTAGGGCGGCTTCATATTCTTCCGCGCTCCACTCTTTTTCTGGTTTCATACTAGTTTGATTTCCATGAGCATCAGCATAGTGAGGTTCCTCCCGTCCATTGATGACAAACTTCCAGGTTTTACTGTCGAGGGACTTAAAGAAGGCACACATCCGTGTTTTCCAGTACCCATAGTTTGTTCCATCGAGCACTGGTGGTCAATTTACTAAACCTCCTTCCTTTGAATCCATATTGGCTATTAAGAAATTTTGCAAGAAAATCACCTAAAAGAAAAGCTGTCTCCTCTGATACCAATTGAAATTCTGAATCGTAGCCGAGTCAAGAAGTCGAACACAAAGTCGTAACTTGTGTATCGACTACTTGCCTAAAACGTAAACCATAAGCAAAACAGTAAACAGATAATAATAACGACACCAGAGATGATTACCCAGTTCGGTGACTCCGCACCTACGTCTTGGGGCACTTTGCCAGTGGAAAGGTTTTCACTATAAGGTAGTCAATAGTACAACTTCAAGCACCAACTAGCTATCACACAAGCTATTGTCCTAAGCTACTATAGATCTCACCGTAAACAACCTCGACCAAGGGCCTCTCCCCCTGTCTTTGAGATCCTCTCAATTCCACCCTTCGAGCAAGCCTATGCTCAATGTCGTTGTCTTCTTTGACGGAGTTGTGAATCTTCAATCACAAACAAAAACCCTAACCGATCCAAACACTTAGTCTTCGCGACTTAATGTTTGATCGGAGCAAAGACCGTTCTAGCAAATATAATCAGCCTCTCAACACGCTAATGGTGCACGGTTAAGAGCTCTGAGAAATCTTGCAGTTTAGAACAAGAACGGATGACTGCTAATGGGAAGCTCAAGGCTTTTTATAGCAGCTCACATTCCTAGTCTACAACCGCCGACCAAACACCACTGGCAATGACACGTCGACACGACACGCCCCCAAACTCCTAGTCAAAAGATCTAAACGCGTCCATAACCTGCACAAGTTGTAGGGGTGAACACGCTACCTCCAAGACTCAAACATCGCACATACACAAGATGATAACAATGCAAAAGTAGTTGTATAACATAATTAACTACACCCTAGGGTAACCGATTTCAGCCCAGGGAATCCACCCTTGCCTCGGTTCACCCTCCCTTAGGTAAAGGTAACCGATCTCGATCAAGGGAGTCCACCCTCAACTAGATTCACCTTACACCTAAATAAAGGCAACCGATCACAACTAAGGGAGTCCACCCTCAGCTCGGTTGACCTTTCCCACAAAGATAAAGGTAACCGATCTCGATCAAGGGAATCCACCCTCAACTCGGTTTACCTTACACCTAAATAAAGGTAACCGATCACAACTAAGGGAGTCCACCCTCAGCTCGGTTGACCTTTCCGACAAAGATAAAGGTAACCGATCTCGATCAAGGGAATCCACCCTCAACTCGGTTTACCTTACACCTAAATAAAGGTAACCGATCACAACTAAGGGAGTCCACCCTCAGCTCGGTTGACCCTTACCACAAATAAAGGTAACCGATCTCGATCAAGGGAATCCACTCTCAACTCGGTTTACCTTACACACCACCTGTAACACAAGTATCACACCATACTCATGCAGAAAACATACTAGGTGCAAGACGGAATAAATCATCGTCTGAAAAGCAAATAATATAATACCTGGCACAATCCCGTGCATACAATCAGTTCAGAGTTATACTAAACTAATTCACCCAACATTATCATGCAAATCTCACTATTCGCATATAATCACACCAAGCATATTCACGCCACTACCATAGTGCCAAATCATGCTCACACGTATATATACACACATATATAATCAAACAAAGGCATCAAGCCATATAGTCTAGGTAGCTATGTCCCCCTACCTCAAATTTCCAACGTAAGCTCCTAAGATTCTCGCGACGCCAAGCTATGCCTTTTCTTTCCCGCGGTCGTCAAAGGAATCTAAAAGTGACAAAATCACAAGTTTTAATAACTAACCGAAATCCGAATTTTCACGAAATTAAACCCAAGTGCTACCCCGACAAGTATCGCTCACTCCAACACTTCTTAATTAACCTAAGTTGTCAAAATGGGCCCGGAACGGCCTATTTTGCCCGCTAATTCGAATCTGCCCGGTTGTGTGAATTTGTCCCTCGGGACTCCGAAAATTCCCAAATTAGTGTCTAAATTCCTAATTATATTCGAGAGGACCAACGCAATTGACGGAATCGAATTCCGACACCCGAGCGATTTAATCGCGCAAATTAAAGTTTCGACACACATTTTCCGATTTTCGTAATTTAAATCCAAAAATCACCAAGGGTGTCAACTATTGATTCGAGGGTTACCCGAGACCTCCCGAAACTCACAAACCCGAATTCCGGGCTCGTGGGACCACCCGGGCCACTCACGGCCCGAGAGGCCCAAACGGCCCGCGGTCGCCATAGGCTGCCACGGCCAGCCCCTGCCGGACCACCTCCGGCACGCCACCACACTGGCCGGAGCTCCGGTGACCGGCCGGAGCTCCGGCGAACCCTCCGGCCGCCGGAAAATTCCAAAAACGTCCCAAAATGCTCCAAAACACCCCTACAACTCCACTCCATCATCATTTCACTCATTTCTCATCAACCCACAACTCAAACTCATCACGATGGAAAAAAAATGAGTTGCTCACCGTAGCCAATGATGTGAGAAACCCGAATACGCAAGAAAACGGTCGATCACGCGACCGGGTCGTCGGGAAATCGCCCCAAGCTTTTCTCCTCTTCTTCCTTCTTTCTTCTTTCTCTTTCTCTTTCTCTTTCTCTCTCCTTCTCTTTGATTCTGCCGAGAATGGCTTCCCCCCCCCCTTTATCAATTAAACCAAAATAATTAAACACTAAACTAATTAAATATACCTATTTCCCATTTTCTTTTAAATCTAAATTAAAAAAATTAATTTTTAACCACTCAAAAAGTCTCCCCCCCCCCTCTAGAATCATGCCAAGTGTAAAGTAGGGGGGTCCCACAAGCCACTTTCGTCATTTCGGACCCGAAATCGTCCGAAATGGACACGTTTTTCGAAACCGTCGGAACCGTGATGTTTCGCTAAATTTTAGCTTCCATATGCACCTAATATCCATAATATTACAATTTCAACTTAAAATGGCTCAAATAGTAGTCCTCGGTGACTCTCGAGTCAAAATTTGGTCAAATCGCGAATTTTTAAATTTTTATCCATTTTTCACAAAATTGACCCAAAATGACCGGGAGCGGTCCTTACACCTTATGAGGTTTCTTCACTCTCTCTTGCTAATAAATTGGCTAAGAATTGGACAAGAACCATAGAAGAGGGCGTAGAGGGACAGTCGGCCATGATAGGGAGAGAATGGAATGGGATTGCCGAAAATCAATTATGAATTAGGGAAAGAGAATATTGTGTAATTATTAAAAATATGATTTTGAATATATTTTAATAATTGCACAATAATTCCTTTATTCCCATAATTGCATTTAGGCCCCCATTCTCAAATAAAACCTATATGGGCTTTAAGCCCACTTAGCCAAATCAAAACTAAAACCCATTTAATTGAGTTCTAATTATGGTTTAGCTAAACCGGTTCAATCTCTCTAACTTGATTTCTTCAACCGTCTAGTTAATAAACCTAGGCCAGAAATCAACCGAATCATTTTCAAATTGACTAAATTAAAAAGCGGATTCTCCCAATTTCCATCCATGCTTGTTGTCACATATCATACTTAAAGTGTGTGACCCTCTAGGCTCACGACCTGTTGGCAGACTGGTAAAATTACTATTTTAGCCTTTCCATCATAAGTGGTCTCTAGCAAGACATTATGATTACCCAACGTTCGTGATAATAGATTATTCGACTTAACCTGTTATCGTACATGTCACTGTCCTTTTATCAAACCGATTTCAAGATTGACCAATAGGCATAGAACCGTCACCCTAATTTATCAATCACTGTTTCTTGATAAATGAGATAACTGAAAAATGATACTAAGGTATCACATGCACAGTCGTGCTATTCCATCAGTCATACTCATCAAGTGGCCTAAACAAATATCTTTCTCATACTCGAGTATAAGTGATAAATCCCTCAGACATCTTTCGAGTTCACTAATGCAATTAATAACCAAGTCAATCACAGCCGTTATGGCTACCCTTTTACAGGTAACGTCAGACTAGGTCAAACTTAGAGATTCATTACACACTGCACACAAAGACTCCTTAGTATCTCATGACAATATCTATGTTGCATACTCACAATCGGGTTGTCCGATATTATCGACATGATGATATCTATAATATGACATATGTAGATCACTTATATATTGGACTGGGGCATAACTCTAACAATCCAAACATGTACAGAGGCATTTCCACTTGATTTGTGAATACATCGAACAAGGTGAAATGAAGATTTGTAAGATTGCGACAGAAGATAATGCAGCCGACCTGTTGACAAAGGCTTTCTCACAGCCTAAACATGAAAGTCATGTAAGGTCAATGGGTTACGTTGGGATTTAGATTGGAGCTAGAGGCAAGTCAGAGATTGTAAGAGCTTGTGCCCTAGTCAAAGTCTTTTTCTATATAATCTTCTGTTTAGCAATGAATGACATTTACATTATTATTGTGTTATAGTAATGTGCCAAGCGATGATTTCTTCTAAAGTCATTAGTGTGTCATCAGTAATAGTGGAGCCTTTAGATACTATGAAATCGTGCTTGACGGATCTCTAGTCGAATACTTATACATAAGTGACTAGCATGAGGATGACTTACAATCATGTTCTGCTGACCAAGATGTAGAGTCATATCGCGAATATCGTCTGCGAGATGATATCGGATGACCCGACTTGGAGTATCGCGCATAGATTAAGTCACCAACGCATACTCTATCGTCGTGTGATTACTGCCTTAATACCTTGGAGCGAGTGTCTCACATGCATGTCACTCCAGTAGTTTGACATGCTCCAACGCTGCCTGTAATAAGGTAGTCATAATAGGCATCGTTGGCTATTGGACGGACTGTAGTGGGAGCCCACTTTGCGTTCCAAGGGATTTGTTTCCCCACGGTGAGAGGTTGTGAAGGGTATGGTTTTGGGCCCCTTGATAACCATGACTGAGAAAGTGTGCGGCCGCACCAATTACGTATCAGTCATCTCAGAATTCAAGGAACTAGATTGAATACATGAGGAGGATGACAATATGCCTCATTCGATCTCATACGCCTTAAAGCAAACAAAGGGTTAGTGATACGAATGACAAGAAGGAGATATCGAATCGATACCTCGTGGACATTGGGTTATCACAACGTCTTTCTAGAGACCACTTGTGATGGATTGGGTGAAATGGTGTTTCACGCCGATCTGCCAATGGGTCGCAAGCCTACAGGGGCACACGCTAGTGGTAACAACCAAAACTTCTCGATAGGACTCAAGAGGTCCGAAATGGGTGGAACAAAAGTGAGGCATGTGGGCGGTGATTGACACCTTTGTGGTGTCGATCGACGCATGCCACAGAGGGTGTCCATCGACATCTTGGTGGTGTCGATCGGGACCATCGCTAATAGGGCGTCTATAGACACCTAGGTGGTGTCGATCGAAGCCGTCGCCAATGGGGTGTCGATCGACACTTCTATTCTCATAGGAGTGTCAATCGACACCATAGGTGGACAGGATGAGCCCTAGAAGACCTCACCCAAGCCTATAAATAGAGGCTTGGGGTGAGAGCCGCCATAAGCTTCATAGAGCACATTTGTTATTCACCCAAAAGTTTTCTTCTAACTCTCTTATTGAGAATAGAAGAACAAGAGAGAAAGAGAGGCCACCAAGGAAGCTACTGATTCTTGTGGAGGTCTTAGCTTGGCAAGGTTCGTGCCCGGTTGTGTGTGCACACGTAGAGAGCATAAAGATCTCATCTTGTGGAGGACAAGCTTGCTAGATATTTCTAGAGGTAAAGTTCTCATCTTTCTCGTAGTTCATGACTTCGATCTTTATTTAAACGAGACCACAAGTCTAGGAAGGCCCTGATCGACTTGGGAAAGACGAAATGACACTCGAACTTGGATAAGAAGAAGCCCCAAACTAGTCGGGTCCATATTCAATGAAGTAGGATGTGCTAAGATGTTTCAAAGGCTTTATGGCTGATTTGACACATGTTCTGGGCCAGGGAGATTTCAAGGCCATGACTTGCAAGGAAATCCCTTATTGGCAAAGCCTCGTGCGCAGCCACCCAGCAGAAAGTTTGATTTTTGGAGGAACTTGAGGCTGCCAGATGATCATGGGGCCAGAAAAGCTCTCGCCGACTGAGGATTGCGCTAAATCATACATTGCTTTGGCTGAATAACCTTTGTCATCATGAATCCACGTCAGTTTGTACGCCTTTGCAATACTAGGAGAAAAAAGATGGAGAAAAGCTTGTAATTCACCAAAATATTCCCAGTGTCGCCCGACAATTCTGCGCGGCGACTGAGTATTCCAAGTACTCTATTCCCAGGGGTCAAAAACAGAGACATTTTGATCTGTGGCTAGCACATAGACACAGGGAAAGCGAGATGCTAAACTGAAGGTGCCGACCTAGCTATCTGTCCAGAAGCAAATAAGCAATCCAGAACCAAATGTCCACTTCAGAAGACTTGCACCCATCTGAGTATTGAGAATGGGATCCGAGCCAAGAGAGAAGAGATGCTGCAGAAAAGAAGAGCATGTGTGAGAGGCAAAGCTAAATAAGTCCTATTCCTTTTCTTCCCATTTGTACTTTTTGCATACTACAGATTTCCAGAGAGACTTAGATTCAGTAGCAAAGCGCCACCACCATTTTCCCAAAAGGAACTTGTTCATGACACCTAGATTCTTAATTCCCAAGCCACCCTGCCTCTTTGATCTGCATGCTTTTTCCCAACTTACTTTGTACATGACCTTTTTCTCGATGTTTGGCGACAATAAGAAATTATTTTGTTCCTGCTCCATTTTTTTTATGATTTTCTTGGGGGCTCAAAAGAGAGACATGTAATACAGGGAAAGGGATGTCATTGAGGATTTTATTAGAGTGATTCTGCCACCGAAGGATAAATATTTCCCTTACTGGAGAGCAAGCTTGTTCGAGAATTTGGCCAAGATCTTACTCCACGATGCCAGTGCTGTTAGGGCTGACTCCAATGGAGAAACCTAGGTACTCGATAGGTAGGCATCCTGATTTACAGCCGAAAGCAACAGCAAGAACCTGTTTGGAGAATTGCAGAGAGCCGAGAGTGTAAAGCTTGGTTTTCGCAAAGTTACCTTCAAACCTGCAATGCATTCGAAGCCAATAAGAACTGATCGGGCATTTACTACTGCCTTTAGATTAGCTTTTATGAAAAGAATCGTATCATCTGCAAATTGCAGATGATACAATCAGACCATTCTCCGAAGCATTGTTGTGAGGTAGCCCCAATCCACATTATCGAAGGCCTTCTCAAAATCGAGCTTTATGATTGAACAATCAGACCTTGTCCTCTTGATTTTTTCTACTATTTCATTGGTGATATAAATATTATCAATTATTTTCCTTCCACCCATAAGGCGGATTGGGTGTCACTGATGATATGATCAATGACAAACTTCAACCTTGCTGCCAGGATCTTTGTTAAGATTTTGTATGAGGGTGTGATTAGGCTAATAGGCTGCAGGTCAGAAGAGGTTTGAGGAGAGTGAGTCTTAGGATCAAGGCAATGAAACTCGCATTAAGACCCTTCCCAATATTCCCTGAAAGTAGTTTAAGAATGCTATTAAATATGCCTTTATAATCTCCTAGCATTTTGAAAGAAAAGTATTAAGAATTCATAAGACTGGACGCCTTTGCTCCATCACAATCTTTTATGGCCCTCAGAACCTCCTCTTCTGAGAAGTTAGCCTCAAGAGTTAGAGCTTCTTCGTTTGATATTATGTTGACCGACAAGTGAGGGAAAGTCGGCATGTTCATGTCTGAGGATGTGTATCTCTGCTTGAAATACCTGAAGAGTTCATTTCTAATCTGGACCGGATCAGAGGAAGACAACCGTGTACATTTGATGTGTTCATGGCAATTGTTTAGGTTTAGGCTGAAATGAAGACCTGACAAACAAAAGGAAGCTCAAAAATCGAAATTAGAGAAATCTAGATGGAGGTAACTTCCCCTCTTCTTAAATTGAAAAGATGAATTTCCATGTACATAAGTGTGTTAGTTAGGATTGCATAATAGTTAGGATCATTTGTGTGACTTGAAATGATATTACTTGTTTGATGAGGATTAAAGTTTTGTTGAGCCAGGTGTCTAATTCCCGATGATGAGATTCCTACTTAACTTGAATGCTTTATTGTGCATGATTATTTATAGAGGGCCAGTGTAGGAAATGTGCCCTAGCCCAATCGATATAAAAAAATTCTATTAGTAGCAATAAAATCGACATTTTATTACAACTATGTTGTGGTAATAAGTCAAGTATAATTTCATCTAAGATCATCGAGTATGTCATCGCTGATAGTAGAACCCTTAGATACGAACGTAATTATACTTGACAGGTCCCTAGTCAAAAGCTTATAAATCGACCATTATGAGGATGACTCTTGATCACGCTCTATTGATCATAGGTAAGGGTTTACCAAGTCAGATCATAAATACTACTTGGGAAGTGATATTGGATGACTCGACCTGAGTATGGGACATAGATCCAGTCATGAACATACTCAAGTTGGCGTAATAACATTGAATCCTTACGGACCTTGGAGTCTTCGTGGATTCCTGTATGACAACTCTCATAGTTTGACATGCTCATCTACGTTGTCTGTAACTGGCTATAAAAGAGGTATGATTGGTTATGTGACGAATCATATGAGGGATGCAGTTGAAGGTCAAGGGATTTGTCTCTCACACACTAGTGGGAACGATATCTGTTTAGGCCTCTTGATGAGAAAGACTGAGAGGAAGTGTGCGACCGCACCAATGATAAAGGTAATCATCATTCTCAGTCATCTCAGGATCAAGAAAATGGGTTTGAATGAAATAAGGATGACGGCTCTATGCCTTATGTTCAAATGAGATATCTAGCAACAAAATGATTGTGATAGTTAGAACAAAGGTTAAGTCGAATCACCGATCATCATGATCATTGGTTAATCATAATGTCTTACATGTGACCACTTATGATGAATGGACCGAATGGGAGTTTGGGTCATTTGCCAATGAGTCATGAGCCTACATGGTCACACACAAGCACTGAGAGAACAAGTCGATAATAGGACACGAGACCACAATGGGCCACGGGTACGTGACCAATGGTTGGCCACATACTGCACAAGTGCCACGGTCCCTTGGTAAAGGTTTACCACAGGACACTCAAGAGGGGCCACGCACCGCGACCATGGGGGTCAGCCACCGGATGGCCAAATGGCCACTGTCACGGGGCGGATCCATGGCCAAACGAGATGGCCACGGGGTGGCTAATCGGCCACGGCCCCGTGGCGGGTCTGTTACGACGACATTATTCTGTTTCCAATTACCTAATACGAATTAGATTCGTATTATGCAATTGGGATTTATAGGGCAGGAATTTTAGGAAAAATTATGAATTGGAAATTCACAATTAAGTAGAATTTTATTATGGAATAAAATCTCTACTCCCTATGGCCTATGTATATGTTGCATCGGTTTCATAAAACTCTAATGCGAGATTCGTAACATTAGCAATTCTCCTAAAATTCCAGATCTGATTATCAGTTAATTAGATCTGATTTGAGAAGAACAATTATAGTAGATTTTTTTTCGTCAAGTTTCGATCAAGACTTGTTCGTGTGGATACCGGTAGAGAGCACATATCGAAGGAGACGCTTTGAAGTGATTCGTGAAGAACCTGTGCACTGTCAAAGGTTTTGAAATTTTGAATCGTAGCCGAGTCAAGAAGTCGAAAACAAAGTCGTAACTTGTGTATCGACTACTTGCCTAAAACATAAACCGTAAGTTTAAACAGTAAACAGATAATAACGACACCAGAGATGATTACCCAGTTCGGTGACTCCGCACCTATGTCTTGGGGCACTTTGCCAGTCGAAAGGTTTTCACTATTAGGTAGTCAATAGTACAACTTCAAGCACCAACTAGCTATCACACAAGCTATTGTCCTAAGCTACTATAGATCTCACCATGAACAACCTCGACCAAGGGCCTCTCCCCCTGTCTTTGAGATCCTCTCAATTCCACCCTTCGAGCAAGCATGTGCTCGGTGTCGTTGTCTTCTTGACGGAATAGTGAATCTTCAATCACAAACAAAGACCCTAACCGATCCAAACACTTAGTCTTCGCGACTTAATGTTTGATCGGAGCAAAGACCGTTCTAGCGAATCTTAATCAGCCTCTCAACACGCCAATGGTGCACGGTTAAGAGCTCTGAGAAATCTTGCAATTATTAGAACAAGAACGGATGATCTGCTAATGGGAAGCTCAAGTCTTTTTATAGTAGCTCACATTCCTAATCCTTCTCGGATCAGGAACAGGAAGTTTCAGACTTCCTGAATAAATCAGGCAAGTCGTTGCCGCCTTCCATGACAACTGGAAGTCGTCTTGCCTGTTCTGACTTCCTGAATAAATCAGGCAAGTAGAGTTGCCGCCTATTGCTGACGTGTTACTGCCAGCTGGAAGTCGCCTGACTTGTCGACGTCACTCTCTTGCGCTCCAAGTCTTCGTGGCATCTTTCTTCTTTCGCTCCAAGCTTCGTCGAAATAGGAAAGCTTCAGATCTTTCCTAATCTAGATCGCAACAAGTCGCTCCACATGTCATGTAACATGTTGCACGACTTCTTCCATTTGCGCTAAAAAAATTATGCCAACAATTAAACGTAGCAACAAGTTTGATAAAGCCGGATCTACAAGAGGTAATTCAAAGATTATATCCCTTTCATCGATTAGTCTTAAACATACAGTAGATCCTTGTGAAGGAATGTGGTTAATTTTTGTTATATTGCTTCCGCTGCACATGTATGAGATATCGCGTTCCCCAACAGTTAGCGAACTCATGTAAATGGATTAGCGTGAGAGGATGTATGTCTACCTTTGATATGGTATTTATTTGAATTGTTGCACATACTAAAACACTATTTGTGTCCCCCCTGTTGTTTCGTGGTTAGAACTAGTGGTTCGACCATATTCGGCTTCGGGCCAAGGACTAGTGACCATGGGAGAAAATTTGTGGGCCATCATTGGATCAATTGAGCCAAAAGCCCACCATGTACTCTAATCCTTAGTACCTATTTGGGCCAAAAAGTCGATTTTTATGTACCTACAATACAAGCCTATGTGCCCTTTCTTTCTTATATACAACGCTTGTTTGAGCTAGTGCATCCACTGCTTACTTGCTTCATTAAGTGTGGGTTAACATATTGGGTTTGCTAGAATCACGTATAGGAATGAATTGCACAAACACATTGTAAAAAGTTGGCATATCTCTGATTTAAAAACCATGATGGTTCAGGAAAATTATTTTTCCTACATATATTTTGTTCACATCAGTCGCACTTGAGCTTGGGGCAAAAAAAGAAGAAATGAAAACAAAACCCCAAGCTCAAGAATTTGAGCTTCAAGGAAAATTTGAACAAACCACGCTTAAAAGAAACTTCGCAAAAACAAATATTTTTCAAAAAAAAACAAATAAGAGCCACTACTTTATCTGCACATAACTGGGAATGGGTTGAGTGAGATGAGGGGTAGAGAATATTTTAGGAGAGAATACAGTCGGGGAGAGAGATTGTAATTGGGCACTGGTGAGGAAGCAACTACGTGGTTATGCACCATAATTACACTATTTTTATCATCTAGAATGACCACCCTAGCCTAAGCCCAACATTACAAACGGAGAACAAGTCCTACACATATTGATTCACTCATGACACTAGTCAGGTGATCATATTTAACTACTATCCTATGAGCACCAAAGCACCAGTGGCAAGAGACCTTAGTGATGAAACATGTGCAAAGGTGGGTGATGGAAAGGGTATTGATTCGGTGAAAATTGTACAACATGCATTGTCGCATGTTTTGCTATTTGCATGTTTTTATGAGCCTATATACCTATTTTTGCATAGATGAGTGTTTCTGTTAGTAGTTATGAGGAAATTTGTCGTTGTAAGTGCTGGAGAAAACTTTATGAATTCAACAAGTGATGTCATGGAAGTCACAGTTTGAGTTCTGAAATAAAGTACATGCATTTTAAGGTTGAGGGATCTTTCTTACAAAACCCTCAAGAGATGTCGAGCTCCCACTATCAGAGTTAACTCTAAGGTTCTTTAACTCGGTACATTTTGAACATGATTTATATTTCTTATCAAGGACGATAAGGCTTTAAGTATGGGGTGTTAATGTGGGTTCATTCGGTGCCAAAGATCGACACCTCGTTACCCACAGTTAGTGCCGAATTTTCCTCGTTATGTAACTATTTAGAGTCGTTTGTTCCACTTTACGCCTTCGGGTATGTTTGGTGCAATTGTTCAAAAAACAGGTGAAAATAGAGAAAAATGGACAAAAATCGCAACAGAATGTTTTGGAGAGTACATCTTTCTAGTACATAAGCTTATTTAATCCAAAGTTATATCAAATCGAAGATATCTGGTTGATAAACAAATCTTTAGAAGGAAGTTTTCTCTAATTCCAATTGGAAGAAGCTCAAAAATGCAATCAAAGAAAACACCAAAACAGTATCGGAATTGCAGAGTAGCAAACTTGCGAGCACCATAAATCTCACATCTGAAATCCAAATCGAGCAAATGATATGTTTAAATTGAATAGGACGAAAAGATGAATAGTTTTCTTGAAGAAAGTTTTTGCATTGGGGATCTGGAAGAGTTAAAAAATTGAGCAATAAAACATGTGTTGATTTAGGTGGTGATCGACACATGATCACCACACCAAACCACCAGCTTACAGAGCTTTGTGTCGATGAGGTGGTGATGATGTGTCGATCGACACATACCTTTAATTTTCAGAAAACTATGAAAGCCAATCTCGACCTAGAAGTAAGGGTTCCAAAAATTTTAGTTTTGCCACCACTTCTATAGAGAAATACTAGCGCCCAATTCCTCCTTTGGATGCCAATTTTGGCTTTCCAAGGGAGAGGCTTCATCACCACCTTCGCGGGACGAAGTAAAGGAGACATGAAGCTACAAGAGAGATCGAGATTGGAGAGTTTGTAAGCTCCCACATTTTTTTGTCGATGTTGGGTTTGTTTATTCTCTTTCATCTTCTTGAATCTAGTAATCTCTTATTTTCGAATGCTTGAACACTATGGTTTGGGGCTAAAACCCTAGGTCATGGGTGCTAAACCTTATAACGATTTAACAGTCTGACTAGTTAATTGATGCGTGTTAAATTTACTTTGCTTTGTGCTTATTATATGGACGTTAAATTGAATGTTTGATGTTTATACTTTGAGTTCAAGATAAAATTTGAGAGGAATGGTCAAGAACAGATCTAAGTCGGGTCGAGAGGTTGGTCTCCTAAAGTAGATGTCTCGGTTCGAAAATTGTCGTGCTTATTGTTGCGGAGGTTCGAATATAATTTTAAGAGTGTTTTTTCGACCCAAAATTAGACGTTACTCAATGCCCAGAGGCGAATAACGTTTTTATAACATAAGCCAATTTATGCATGATAGAGTAACTGAATAATTGAACTTGAAATTGTGGACATCTTGTGAATGATCGATGTATTATGTCTGATGGATGCAAGTTTTTTAAATTTTATTTTGTGTTTTACTTTGAATGCTAAGGTCGCTACTTAGGATTCAAAGTTATAATTTCCGATCGATACTGAGAGATGGGTTGGGAGTTAACCTAAATAAATTGTGAGAGATGTGTCTCCTAAAGTCTTTCTCTTGGTTCGAATATTTGTTGTTTGTAATGTGGTTAGCTTACGGTCGTGAATTCGCGGGATCATGACACGTGTGTATAGAGTGACGTTGTGTACGTGTGATATCGCCCGTGGAATCACATGACTCGGGTTAATTAGGCTCTGCCAGTGTCGAGAGGCGAGTAAAGTAATCAAAGCATAGGCCAAACAAATTGCATGCTTAAGACTTAATTATCGGTTAATTATTAGAGAGTTTTTGGTTTAGTGCACTTGGTGGTTCGACTTCTTGTGTGAATCCCTCGTTTTATTATTTTGCATTTTGCTTAGTTTCCCTTTTGAACCGAAAATCCCAATATTTGCATTTATTTTTTTTTGTTTGTGTCGGGAAAGAGACCACGAAATTTCAAAGTATGAGAAACCTATTTAGTCCATGTGGATTCGACCTGGATTTCAGCCGAAATATAAGTTTACATGATAACGATCGTTTCTGATGTGCGAAGCCCTGAGGTGTCTGCGGTGCGTGTGCGCTTCTCGACCTGTCAATATCTTTATCGAATCAGGCCCCTAACAAATATGAAGTCGGTTTGGGTTTGACTTGCTTATAGCCTACTTGCACCTTAATAAGATTCTACAACAATATTTCATAAAACGAGAGATGTAGCTAAGAGTAAGTCGGTGCTAAAGCCAGGGCGGTTCCAATGCTTAGCGAAATAAGCCTTCGCTTTAGGCCCACCATAAATCAAGGCCCATATATTATGAAACTTTCATAACGTGGAGCCATATTAAAATAATTACACAACCCAGAATTTATCAACTTTCTTAACAATATAAAGCCTTATAAGAATAATTTGAAGGCCCACTCAAATGATAATGTCAAAGGCTCATTATATTGGGAAGGACTCCACTACAAACCCCTTTTATAATACAAATGTTAGAACATATACCATCCATTGGATGGTTTAAATCAACGATTATAATAAATATCCCATTTTTTAAATGAAATAATACTTAAAAGGGTAATATAGTAAAACACTACCCTAATTTATTATTAAAACCCTAATCCCCTTTCATAGCCATTAGCCACCCAACATCTTTATACCCTCTCAGCATCGCAAAACGAAGCCACCTCTCTTCAGATCGCGGCAATCCGAGCTTGACGGCGGCGATTCCAGATCTCTTGATGCCGACCGTCTACCCGTCACGCTCCAGTCGTCGGCTTCCGATTTGTACCGTTTGGGGATGAAACCACCGCGAAATTGCAGCCACCGTCAAAACACGAGCTGTCGACTATACTCATACCTTCTCTACGGTGAGTGTTTTATCGAAATCATAATTACAATTATATATATATATATATATATATATATATATATGTATGTATATATGTATGTATATGTATATATATATATGTATGTATATATGTATGTATATGTATATATATATATATGTATGTATATATGTATGTATATGTATATATATATATGTATGTATATATATATGTGTATATATATATATGTATGTATATATATATGTGTTAATATATATATATATATATGTATGTATATATGTATGTATATGTATATATATATATGTATGTATATATATATGTGTGTATATATATATATATATGTGTGTGTATATATATATATATATATGTGTGTATATATATATATATATATATATATATATATACACACACTTGTGTGTGTCTTTATATATATATATATACACGTCTTCTCTTCAATATTATTTAGGATTGCACTTATGCATTAGATTATTGTTATTGTATTAGTCTGTTTTGGTATAAATTTTCGATTTGAGAAGGTTAATTGTTTATTTAAGCTATATGAGACAATAAGATTGGTACAGTTTGGGGATGTAATTTACAGTTATAAGATAAGGTGCATAACTGGTGAAAGACCTAAAGTTTCATTTGAATTGTGCTTTATATGGCTACAAATCTCTGTTACATATTCATTTGGTGAACATGTGTTTTTTTGGTTAATTAGATTTTATTTCATTTACTGTGTTTTCATAGTTTGGTTACTTTTGATATTGATTTGGATTTTTTTTGTTCACATGCAGTGGCCTTGGAGCTCCTCTACATCCCAATCAGTAATAAGGATGATATGATTACTCCGATTCATAAAATGTATTTTATTTTGGCCCTAATTGCTCGTTGAGAATTGATGAAATTAGTTTATGATATGATTTTAAGAATTTTTACTACTCAACTTCAAATTTTATGAAACAATTAATAGAAAAATGAAATTACTATAATATAGTGAAAACATGTCATTTCAACGCTCAAAACATACTAAAAATGAACTTATGAAACGATGAAACATATCATGAATTCATGAAATGAAACATATCATGGACTCATGGTTTCATGAAACATATTATGAGCTTATGAAACGATGAAACATATCATAAACTCATGGTCTCATGAAACATATCATGAGCTCATGAAACGATAAAACATATCATAAACTCATGGTTTCATGAAACATATTATGGGTTCATGAAACGATAAAACATAAACTCGTTTCATGAAACATATTATGAACTCATGAAACTAAATCATGGGTAAACTATAAAACTAAAAGTATTAATGACTGAAATAATTATTCATTAAAAAAAATTGGAAAAATTATTAAATAAGGAAATTAGATTGTTGTATAAAAATACTAAATTACCCCTTTGTTGATGTCAAATGACCAAAATAAATTAAGAATTAATTCATAATTACATTAATGAGCCATTGATGAGTCAGCGTAAATCTCATCCATTGATTACACCATCCAACGATTGGTGGGTGTTCTAACATTTGTATAGCAAACATGGGTTTGTACTCGATTACAACCCCATTATATTAACATCTATTTTGTCAAACATCTTTGATGGCAACGTAATTATTTAGTTGTATTTTTATCTATAACCAACTGAGTGTTGCCCTGTCGTTTGGGGCCTACTTGCTTTCTTGGACTCAAGTCCTAAGTTTGAGGTTTAGTTGGTACCCGTAAGAGACTATTATTTATATTTAATATGTTTGTGTTTATTTGTTTGTTTGTTTATTAACTTGTTTGTAGTCTTGCTGTAGGCGTTCTATATTGAATTGCGGAGTCTCTCCAACCCTCCCTTCATGGTGGAAGTCGTGGCTTGCATTATACTTATCGTCGAGTGACAAAAAAGTGCTTGAAAAGATTACTTAACATTAATAATGAATTTTTTAAACTTTTTTCCGAAAATATCTTTTAACTAAAATTTATATAATAAAAAGATTCAAACTGAGCATGTTTTTGCAAAAGTCTAATAAAATAGGGGCATATTTTTACCATTTTTTTAAATTAAAAGCCTCATTCGCTGGCTAGCTTTAGGGCTCTAGAAGGATCGGGTCGGTCCTGGCTGAAGCATGCCCAAGAGAACCACTTGTGGGTTAAGATGAAACTCGCATTATTAATTAATTGAGCTTTAGAAACACCTGCATAAAATCAAGCTTATGTTATTGCCAAAGTAATGCTAGTATATTACACCATTTGTGTGTTAAGATGGATATTCGCCGGTAAGCTTATGGTCAACGTTTTAATACATACATTTTTTTGGGGAGATATTGATCAAAGTTTCGCAGGCTAAGTTTTTACAAGTTCGAATTTATATAAATGATCCCTAAACGCTAAACCCTAATCATTAAAGCCTTATTATTTTGAAGCAATATCTACACCACAATTTTATAATTCAATTATTAAATTATAAATTTATATCTAAAATTATAAAATTTAATTAAAAATATTTTTAAATATAAACACCTTACCGGCGAGACTTTGATAAATGTCTCGCCGACTAGGATGTAATACTTTTACAATATTAAAAGTTATATAATTAAATTCATGTTATGAAGAGAAGGTTTTCTAAAAAACAGAAAGTTATAGATAAGATATTTTCTATTATAGATAAGACACTTTCGAAGGTATGGAAGTTTGTAAACGAAATGGTACAAGAAAGGGCTCGAGTGAAAAGCGAGAAACGCTTGTTTGACGGAATAGTAGAACCGGAAGAGGAAGAGGATATAGAGGATGAGCCTTATCACGATCGTCTTGCTCGTTATAAAAAAGAGACAGAATTACTTGAAGCTATTCAAACACGCAAGGGTGAAATCTATGGTCTTCCCGTACTATTTGGGTCTACAGAGTTTGGGTTTATGGGGGGTAGCATGGGATCCATAGTGGGTGAGAAAGTTTCCTGCTTGGTCGAATGTGCTACCAGTGCATTTATGCCTCTTTTTCTAGTATGTGCTTCCGGGGGGGGGGGGGGCGTATGCAAGAAGGGAGTTTTAGCTTGATGCAAATGACTAAAATATCTGGTACTTTATATTATTTTCGACAAAAATCAAATGAAAATAAAAAGCTATTCTATGCATCAATCCTTGGATCTCCGACAACTGGTGGGGTGCTAGCTAGTTTTGGTATATTGGCTGATGTGGTTTTGTCCGAACCCAACACTTGCATTGCATTTGCAGGTCCAAGAGTAAATGAAGCAGTATTGAATGAAAAAAGTACCCGAAGGTTCACAAGAGGCGGAACCCCTAATGGAAAAGGGTATGCTCGATGGAATCATAGAGTGTAAGCAGTTAAAGCATTGTGTCATTTTTTTATTAGATTTTCACTGTTTGTATTCTTTTCTTTACGGAAATTCCCACGACTAATATTTCTATTAATACGATAAAAAAAGAACTTTGGAAAAATGAAGCAAGGCAAGGAGCGTTAAATTTTCTTTGCCTTGCGTATCTATATATAATGTATAATTTGGAATTTATAATTTAAAAGTCTTTCTATATCTTTCGGGTCTCGAGAATCCTCATTTTTAGTAAGAATCTTTCTTGGTGGATTGCATTCTTAGATAAGAACTTTTCTCGAATGGGTAATGGTAAAAAAGCTCTTTCTTTAGAAAATAAATTTATTATATTCAAATTAGAAGCCAAGAACAAAGCCAAAAATAAGAGAAGAAGGATATAATAGATATAATAAAAGAAGAGCACTAAGAAAAATAACGAACGAAAGTGGATTATTATACATAAATTTCGTGTAGAAATATGACAAAATCCTTTCTTTTATTTAGTTCCTCCAAACCAAGAACAAACTTTTTTATAACATAAATTTATTTTCTAATCCTAAACCCCAAATCTCAACCCATAACCCCAAATTTCAAAACCCCAAATCCTAACCCTAAATCCCAAATCTCTAAACTCTAAATCACAAATTTCTAACCTTAACCCCTAATTATAAAATTTAAATTTAATTTTAAATTTAAATTGGAAGCTTTGAATGACTCAATTAATATCATTCCTATTGCTGAGCAAAAAAAAAAATCTAAAATTATGAGCCCTAAACCTAAATCCTAACCATATACCCAAATTACACTTAACGATAAACCTAAACTCCGAATCTATAAACCCTAAACCCCAATCCCTTAACTCTAAACCCTAAAGCCTTATTTTTTGAAGTAATCCCTAAACCCCAATTGTATAATTTAGTTATAAATTTATAAATCTATATCTAAAATTATAAAATGTAATTATAAAAATATCTTTAAATATAAACTTTTTACCGGCGAGACTTTGGTTGATGTCTCGCCGGCTAGGAGGTAATAGTTTTACAGTTTTATAAAATATATAATTAAATTCATGTTGTAAATCTAAATCATAACCCTAACCCTCAACAATGAAAAGTGTAAATACCTCATATTGTAAATTAAACTTATGTTATAAACAAAATTGGTTGAGGGTTTGAGGTTAAGTTTGAAATAGTTGATGGTGTATGGTGAGATTTAGGGTTATAAATTAAATTCATGTTATAAACCGTATCCCGCAACATTCAATCCTAAAACAATCACCTTTATAACATAAATTTATTTTCTAATCCTAAACCTCATATCTCAACCCCTAACCACAAATTCCTAAACCCCAAATCCTAACTCTAACCCCTAAATCCCAAATTCCTAAACCCTAAACCCCAAATCACAAATTTCTAACCCTAACCCCTAATTATAAAATTGAAATTTAATTCTAAATTTATATTGCAAGCAATCCTTAAACCTCAATTGTATTTAATTATAAATTTATATCTATAATTATAAAATGTAATTATAAAAAATATTTTTAAATATAAACTCCTTACCGGCGAGACTTTGACCAATGTCTCGCCGGTTATGTGGCACATGTTCAATTTATATGCACGTGGCCTTCTAGCCGGCGAGACATTGGTCAAAGTCTCGCCGGGAAAGAGTTTCTATAAATTCAGCACTTACTGGATTTTTTCTCACTTTCCCTCTTGCTCTCGCTCTCTAAACTCCCCTCTCTGTCGACGAACTCTGCCCTCGCTCCTCTCCAGACCGTCGACGTCCTCTCCAGACCGTCGTCGTCCTCTCCAACCTCGCCTCGCTGTCCTCTTCAGACTGTTGCTGTCCTCTTCGACCTCGCCTCGCCTCAAGCTCACCTCGCCGTCCAGGTCCAACCCAAGCCCAAGATTTTCCCTCATTGGCTCCATCTCTCGCATAATCTGCCTCAGCTCCGGTCATCGCCTCCTCGCCAGAACACCTTGACTCACCGGTAAGTCCTCATAATTTTAGGGTATAGGGTTTGATTTTGGAATTTAGGATTTGATTCACTGATTTTGGTATTTAGGGTTTGATTCTCTGATTTGGGATTATTCATCGATTTCTTGATTTGGGGTTTGATTCTCTGATTCAGGGATTTAAGAGAGTTGTGAAATTTGAGAAATTATGCTGAATTGGGATTCGTTATATGGTGGGTGAGTTCTCTTTGAAATTGATGAATTGAAATTGATTTAGGGATGAATTGAAATTGATTTAAGCAACTGGATGACTATCAAACGTGCTTTGCAACATGTTGGTGAAGATATATACTGACACTGCCAAGTATTTTTCTTCCTGATAATGCTTTCTTCTAGTATTCAGAATAACGATCTAAATCTTGAAGCAACCATTTAAGGATTACATATTTTATTTTTTGTATTGCGCCACTGCCCTTACTAATTCCTTTAATGATTATCTTCAACAGCCCCAACGATATTGCCTATGTCTTTTCTGGTTATGCACCTATAACCATTCGTTTAATCCAACACGCTCTTCGTTCAGGATGGTGAGATTAACTATTTACTCGTTAAAGTTCCCCTTAATTCTTTTGTACTGCAATTCACAATATTGTTTTAAACTATTATATTTCACTTTTAGTTAAGTGTTGCACATTTTTAAAACACCCAAATCTGTAGTTATGCTTACCTACTGACGAAGAGAGGGAAAAGGTGAATAAGCTTAAAGTGATTGGTTAGAAACAGTCCTTAAAGAGTAACCCATATGAAGAAGACCAAGATTCACCATAAGCTCCTAGTTTTCTACAATAGATGTATGATATCTCGTACAATGATATCATCTACCTTAAACTTGTATTTTTTGAGCTCTCAACTTTTCATATATGAATAATTTCTTAATTCTGTTTTTAGTGAAGAGTGCCTAATATAGAGGATATTAATTACCAATTTCTGGTTTTTGTATTGGCAGATGTCCAAGAACTTGAAAATAGTCTACTCAAGCTTGGACAACTAAAGCAAGAGCTACAACAAGCACGTGAGCGGGTATGAGACGTGATTGTTATGTTAATTTACTTCTCTTTCTTCATATTTTCTGGTAATATGATATGCTTATAGGGGAATTAGATAAGACTTGAGTGAGCAACTAAATCCTTTGTTTGAACTAGTCCGTTTCGTTACTAAATATAT
Source organism: Geranium rotundifolium (assembly GCA_963920655.1). Classification (NCBI taxonomy): domain Eukaryota; kingdom Viridiplantae; phylum Streptophyta; class Magnoliopsida; order Geraniales; family Geraniaceae; genus Geranium; species Geranium rotundifolium. Next base: position 24,615,304 of record OY987313.1, on the reverse strand, counting down.
GTTGGTTATGTTATTTAGTGAAATTTAGACAAGAAAATTAGAAGAAATAGTAGCTTGGATTTTATGTTCTTTCTAGTTTCTAAGACATTGCTTTCTAGATTTGTAGTTTAGTTGGTTCTTTATGATAAATTGCTATTGAGGATATGTTTTTTTTCATTCTTTTTAATTATCATGTTACACTAGTTGAATATTGAAGGAACTTGATAGGGAGTTCTTTGATTCTTATGTATATATTGTGGTAAATGATGGACATCAAATTCAATATCATTATAATTATATGCCTATTGATGTTGGCTTGAGCTTTAATTTTTGGTTTTGCACTTATGTTTTTTCAATAAAAAAATGTATGAGAAAATTTAATATACATGTTAAATTGTATTTCAAATATTAGAGATAATTTGGTTATTTGTAGTATGTCGATAATATTTAAATTATGGTTCTTGATATTATACAATTCCAATCGGAATTATATAATTTCAAAACGCGTATTTTTTTTATTAAAAAAATACATATTTCACCTAGTCGGCGAGACTTGAGAGTAGGATCTCCAGCCTACCCGGCGAGATATTGACCAAAATCTCGCCGGGTATGTTTTCAGCATGCCCGACGAGACTTTGAAAACCTCGTCGGATAAGATTTTGAGGTTTATCAACCTGGCGAGATATTGATGCAATATCTCGCCGGGTATGACCATTCTCGACGAGACTTGCCCAGTGAGAATCAAGTCGACGAATTTTGGGCGAAAATCTCGCCGGCTTGGCCAAACCGGCAAGACTGAATTTTCTGTCCGGCGGGAGCAAAATCTCGCCAACTTGGAGGCAATTTTCAATGGTGTTAATACTCTTAGTTCCAAACCCGATTGTGTGCATGAACCCGTAAAAGATGAAGGGAAGGCACCAACCAACCAACAGCATAATCAGGTGGAAAATCTCTTGCTCATTAACATTAATATAATATATCACCAAAATCAAATCCATGAAGACAATGGGAAGGTTTTAATATTGTTGTTGGATACTGTTGATTCTGCTGCTCGTATATGATTTTAATTTCTTGATGTATACAAATACCTTGGCTACTTTTGTCTCTGACACACCAATAATACAAAATCACATTTATATTATAATATTAGTCTGATGAGTGAGAACAATTGATTGCGATCCCTAACCTATTGCTTGCTTATCAGGCATTAAACTGTAAAGCACTTCAAGTTATATATAAAAGTTGCAGGGCATCCATTTTACCCACCCAGTGTACATCCAATGCATCTATGGCTATGAATTGATCCAAATCAATGTATCTAATCCTGTGTATTAATTATGATTACTTTCGCTTTAATCATCTATATATGCCCAATTTCATAGCTTCTTGGTCTATTTAATTTATATTATCCTCTTAATCCCTAGATGATGCTTCATCTAAAGCTTATACGACGGTGTAGTATATATAGCATTACGGCTTTTATTTCCTAACTATTCCCAACCGATGGATTCTTAATTTGCCTATGTATATGTATATAAATAGTTTTCACTTTTGAGCAACTCTAATCTAAATATGTCATTACATACGTAAAATTCTGGTTAGATGCAAGATGTTTATCATAATGACGAGAGTAAGTGTGAGACATCTTGCTGGTGCAAAGTCAATGATAAAAATAACGAACAGAAAGTAAACGACACATGAGTTGGTTACCCAGTTCGGTGCAACATCACCTACGTCTGGGGGCACTCTGTCAGTGAACAATTTCTACTATATGTTATCAATCACACATACAAATCTTTATGATTATCACACAAATCTAAGTCCTATGGTATTATTACTAGTGTGAACTTAACCCAGGGTCTCACCATGTCTCTGAGCCTCCGACTCAAGTCTACTCTAAGAACTTATCTCACAGTTTCGTCTCCTCCTTTGTCGTCGTCTTCAAAGGTTTGCACATAGTTTCACTGGCGCGAGTTCGTTCAAAACATCTAAACAATATTTATGCGATTCTTTGTTTAGAAATCACAAGTTATATTCTCAGCTACAACATACAGCTCCCTAACATGCTCGTCCAACACACTTAGGAACTCTGTATATTATCAACTAAGAAATAACTACACAACACCATTCTCTACCGAATGAAACGAGCATCTATTTGTAGAAGATGGACGAGAATCTATTTAGGGTTTCCTTAAAGACCTCGAACGCACCTTGCCGATTACGTCTCTTCCAAGCAATGTTGTTTTCTTCAGAGAGCTTTCAGTGAGCTCCATCTTGGCGTTCTTCTTGTCCTTCTCCACGTGAAACTAGTCTCAACTAGCCATATCCCCCTGATTGCCTCAAAAATATGCCAAAAAAGCATATGTAATCAAACCAAATATGCTCACAAGGAAAAATATAACAAGAAGCGAAGTAAGTACCAAACCATAAGTACCAAGGCTTCAACTCCAGCCTTACATCAATTCTACTCGGACATCCCCCCGAGGTTAATAAGTTTGTAACTATTATCCTAAAACAAAAAATATAAATTGTTCAAGAGCAAGGTTCATAGAAACGGTAACCAATTAAATGTTGTCGGAGCTTGACTCCTCATCATCTTCTTCATCAGCAGCGTCTTCTTCAGCAGGTATGTCCTCAACTTTCTTGTTTCCCTTCCTGTCTTGCAAGAGATCCTGGAGCACAATCTTACTAGCGTTGTGTGTAGAATCGAACTAGAACACCAAGGATGGTGGAAGTGGGAGGGGCGGCAAGGAGAGAGGAAGAGGGGCCGAAAATCTTAGGGTTTTTGGAATAAAAATTATGTGATTAAAAATCTGATTTTTAATAAATTATTAAATCACATAATTAAACCCCTTTAAAACCCTTATTTACACTTAAGCCCCATTCTTAATTAAAACCAAGAATGGGCTTTAAGCCCGCTTAGATAAACCTAATTAAACTCATTTAAATTGAGTTCTAATTAAATGGTTTAGATAAACCGGTCCAATCTCTTTAATTTGATTTCATCAACCGTCTGGTTAATAAACCTAGGCCAGAAATCAACCAAATTGTTTTCAATTTGACTAAATCGAAAAGCGAATTCTACCACTTACCATCCAAGCTTATTTTGCTACATACTATACTTTAATTGTGTGACCCTCTAGGCTCACGACCCGTTGGCAGACTGGTAAAATTACTATTTTACCCTTTCCATCATAAGTGGCCTCTAGCAAGACATTATGATTACCCAAATTCCGTGTTTATCGATGATTCGACTTAACCTGTTATCGTACATGTCACTGTCCTTTTATCAAACCGATATCCAGATTGATCAATAGGCATAGAACCGTCATCCTAATTTATCAATCACTATTTCTTGATATCTGAGATGACTGAAAACTGATACAAAAGTATTACCTGCATGGCCATGCTATTCCTTCAGTCATACTCATCAAGTGGCCTAAACGGATATCTTTCCCATACCGGAGTATGAGTGATAAATCCCTCAGACGTCTTTTGAGTTCACTAATGTAATTCATAACCAAGCCAATCAGAGCCGTTATGGCTACCCTTTTACAGATAACATTAGACTAGGTCAAACTTAGAGATTCATTACACAGTGCACACAAAGACTCCTTGGTTTTAGGATATAATGACAAGCAACGATATGTGAGTATCTCATGACAGTATCTATGCTACATACTCACCATCGGGTCGTCCAATACAGTCGTCCAATATCTAGACTGGGACAGAAATTTACGACTTGTGTTAAAGTTGGAACGCATGGAGTACGTCCTTGACCAGGCTATCCTAAGGGAACCAACACTTAACGCCATAAGGGCCTTTAAGGATGCATTCAGGAAGCACTTTAGCGATTCTGAGAATGTGGCGTATATGATGTTGGGCTGCTTGGAGGGAGACCTCCAAAAGTAGTTTATGGAACTGTCGAGGACCCTTGTGCCATGATGGCGCAGATAAGGGTTATGTTTAAGGAGAAGGCTCGGATCGAAAGATTCGAAATTCTCAAAGAATTCCTCTCCTGCAAAATGTCAGCAGGCGGCTCTGTTAGTCCTCACGTCCTAAAGTTGAAGGGACATCAGTCTTGGGATGGGACAAGAGATGGCATTGTAGACTTCGTTCTGCAATCCCTTCCTCGTGCTTATGTTGGGTTCTCTATGAAGTATAATATGCATAATTTGGACAAGATCATCTCAGAGTTGCAATGAAAGCATGTAACGGCTGAGAAGAACATCAAGCTTATACCAAGGGATGTTCTAATGGTCAGAAAGGGATCTAGCATCAAAGCTGGAGGTGACAAGGGTAAAGCCCCTATGCACGCGGCGGTAAAGATGAGACTGGCTCGGGTTCCTAAACCTCCTAAAATCAGGGAGGCTAAAAGGAAAGGGAATCAGTCTGCTTCTACTGCAAACAGTCCGGTCATTGGAAAAGAGACTGCAAGAAGTTCCAGGATGATCTAAAGAAGGGTGGTCGATCCACGCCTTCTGGTATTCTCGTTATTGAGCTTAATCTTTCTACTTCTAATTCTTGAGTATTTATACCGGGCATGAATCTGTATGGATGAACAGAAACTGAAAAGTAGAAGAGATTATGGGAAACACGAGGTGGACCTAAGAGTTGGGAACAGAATCAGGGTTGCCGCAACTGCTGTAGGCTCCATTACTCTTGTTTTGGCCAGTAGACTTGTATTAGTACTTCATAAATGTGTATTACATACTTTTGTAAGCTCTAACAAAGTCGGTGGTTTACACATATTGAATATGAAAACTTAAGCTCATAATATAATGTTATCACTAAGAGGTTTAAATCCGATTATTTAAACCAAGCTCTAATATGGCACTGTCGTTTGGGTTGCATAAATGAGAAAGTGCATTTCAGCACTTTACAAGTGCGGACTTCTAAGTCCATTCGAATTCCATTCGGGGAAAAATGTGCGAGGCTTGTTTGATGGGCAAAATGACTGGAGCGCCCTCCATCAGGAGAGGTGAAAGGGCGGGTGACCTATTGGGCCTGATACAGCGGAAATGTGTATGGGCCAATGAGTTCACTTGCTTGGAGTGGTTTTTGCCACTTCATCAATCTTACTGTTGATTACAGTAGACTTGATTATGTCTATTCAATAAGACATAAGTCGGATGCTTTTGATAAATTCAAAGAGCTTAAGACTGAAGTACAAAACCAACTCGGGAAAAGTATTAAAACGCTTTGTTTCGGATCGAGCTGGAGAATACTTGTCCATAGAGTTTCATAATCATCTTGTGAGAAGTAGGATATTATCAGAGATACTCTGATCTCCCAAACTCATTCTAAGGTTATGCTCTAGAAACAACCGCATTCATTTTGAATCGGGCTCTGACGAAAACAGTGGGAGGAATGTACATCTTGATGGTATTCAGGATGGTACATTTTCTTAGGAACCATTAGACAACCCTGTAGAAGTGTTTGAGCCAGAGCTGGTAGTAGAGCAAGAACTGCCTATTGCAGTTATTCCTGACGGTCCAAGGCAGTCTGAAAGGACCAATCGTACACCTGCTAGATACAGGTTTCTCGTGTCTAAAGGTGACGATTTGGTTACAGTGGATCGGGATGGTCCAGCTACCTTTCAAGAAGCCATGGACGGCCCTAACTCTGAGACATGACTGGGTGCCATGTAGCAGAATTGGAATCTAATGTTTTGATGAAGTTTGGCTTTATCAAGAACGTAGATGAGCCATGTGTTTCAAAGAAGGCGAATGGGTGGAAGATTGTCTTTCTGGTGCTGAATGTGAGAATGACATTGGAAACGACATCCTAACCTTGCGCTTGACAAAGGCTTGGTTAAGGGAGTGTTTCTCAAATGAAGGACTTAGTCGATGCTTATATTCTTGAGATCAAGATATAGAGAGATCGCATCAAGCATGTCTTGGGATTAAGTCAGAGCACCTATGTAAACAAATTTGAGTGGGTTCTCAAATGCTTGACTCCAAGAAAGCATTCTTACCCATTCGACATGGCATAAAGCTCAGCAAGATTTAGTGTCCGGCGACACCTGATAAGCTGAAAATAATGAGTGAGATCCCATACGCTTCGGCTATAGGATCCATCATGTATGCCATGATATGCACGAGACCGGATGTCTCGTTCGCCTTAAATTGTGCCAATAGACATCAGTCTAACCCCGGTGGACAACACTAGATTGCGGTCAAAGCTATCCTCAAGTTCTTGAGGAGAACTTTAAACGCCTTTCTTGTGTGCAGGGGCCACGATGATGTTGAGCTAGTAATCAAAGGTTATATTGACACTAGTTTCCTGACGAATCCTAATGATTGTAGAGTTAGTCAGGATACATATTCATGTTGAATGGTGGAGCTTCAGCTGGGAGAGCTGGAAGCAGGACCAATTGCCAATTCTACGACGGAAGCTGAGTATATAGCTGCGTTGGAGGCAGCAAAGAAGGCTGTATGGATTTGGAGATTCATGACTGGATTAGATGTAATTAAAAACCCGTCTAACCCATTAGGCTTATCTTGTGACAACACTAGGGCCATTGCGTAAGCTAAAGTGCCCAGATAAAATAACAAATCCAGATATATACTCAGACATTACCTAGATAACGAGAAGATCAACTACATTATGACGAATTAAAACACAGCCGGCCCTTTTGACGAAGGCTCTCTCACAGCCTAAACATGAAATTCATGTATAGTCAATGGGTACAGACTGGGACTTAAATTAGAACTAGGGGCAAGTGGGAGATTGATAGCATTTGTGCCATAGGTTCCAATTGGAATAGTCTGTAAATGTCTGTAATAGTTTGTCATCGTTTGTAATGAATAAAACGGTTTTGTATTACTTATGTGTTGAAGTAATATGTTAAACATGATCTGATTTATGACCACTAAAGTAGTAGAACCATAAATCTGTATGGATCACACTTAACGAGTCCCTGGTCAATATACGCTTCAATTGAAGCGACTAATATGAGGATGGTTTTCAATGATGTAGTTCTGCTTGTCATATGGATGTGGGATCCCGGAATCATATTATAGATATCATGAGATGATTGATATCGGACGACCCGCTTTGAATAGTGTTTCGTAGATTAAGCCATGAACATATTCAAATGCGATAGCTTGTCACGATATCCTTAGACCAAGGAGTCTTTGTGATCGCTATGCAGTCGACGTGCGGCTTTAACTTGCGCCTAATGCTTTCCGCAACAGGATTGCAATAACGTGCATGATTGGATGGCGGAACAGATTGCATGAGTGACACGAAAGACGGCTAAGGGATTTATCCCTCGTACTACGGTATGGGAAAGATATCCGTTAAGGCCTCTTGATCGAGAGTGACTGAGAGAAAAAGCATGGCCATGCCAGTGATACGGGTTATCAGTTCTCAGTCATCTCATATATCAAGTAACAATGATTGATTTAACAAGGATGGCAACTCTATGCCTTGTGATCAATCGGGATGTCTAGAGATAATAGGATAGTGACTTGTACGCACAAGGTTAAATCGAATCATCGATCATCATGCACCTTGGGTAATCATAATGTCTTACTAGAGACCACTTATGATGGATCGGGCAAGAGAGATCTCTTGCGCCGATCTGCCAAAGGTGGCATGAGCCTGGAGGGTCACACACATACAAGACGGATAACTTGAGACAAGAAAACCTTAACGTTTCTTGAGGAGCAATACTTGGACAAAACTGAAGGTTTTGGGCCATGGGTTCGGTTTGAGAGAATAATTAGCGAATTGAGAAAACTGAGATTTTCGTCGATGTCGTGTCAAACTTTGTTTGATAAGTAACGACAAAAGGGTCGGACAACTTTTGGACACGGCACGCGACCACATGGGCGAGCCCATTGGGCTCGGCCCATGAGGTCACATGGTCGGCCCAACAAGGGCCCATTTTGGGCCCAATAAGCCCAAGTGGCGGGCCACCTTGGTGGGTCCAAGGGTGGGGCCACACACACCATGCTTAGTTAGTGATTTTTGATTAAGAGGTGAGTGATTTAAGGGTAATGGGCAATGACACCTTTAAACCCATGCTTTCACTTTTTGAGCCATGCTTATGAGTTGATGAAGTAGAAAAATATCTCTTGAATTAATCACTCACACTCTCAACCTCATTTACTCTCTCTCTCACACTCTCCCTCTCCTCTCTTCTTGCTCTCTTGTTCTTCACATAATTGTTCTAGTAGGCTCTTTGTGAAGGATCGTAAGGATCATCCTCTTGGTGTAGACTTTCTCTAGAGAAGAAGATCATATAGTTCTTCTTTCTTGATTCAACAAAGAGTAAAAGCAAAAATGGAGAAATTGTCCAAATTATCCAGTTCCGGCGACCTACATTGCGTGAACCATAGACATTTTGTCCGAACTCCGGTTGACCTGAAACCGGTGGCGTTAGAAAGATAGGTCAAAGGGCTACAACTTTTGTGAAATACTGATTTTCCAAAAGAGCGCTGGTTTGGGAGATACAAGGCCGAGAAGCTGACTAGTCCACAGAGTCTGTCTAGCGAGATGGGAAAAATGTTTTGCTCCAGACGGAGGTCTTCTCGTCCGAACTGGATTCGGATCAAAACACAAAAGATGTAGAGAATTGGCGGAGGTTTAATCTCCAATGAGAACTGAAGTAATTGGAGATCTGTAGCTCGAGATATTGAGCTTCAAAGTCTCAGTTTTCTGCTGGGCAGATTCTGGTAAAATCCGAAAACTCGATTTCCTAAGGATCTTACTTGGTAGTCGATCTTGTGCAGGTTAGGGGTGGTTTATAGGTTTCTTCCACTGTCATGAACGTGATTAGGATGCCCCGGAACCCAACAGAATATCTATGTGCTTCGTCTTGCTGTGCTGGACAGGGTTCTTAGATATGTTTATAGCATTGACATTGTCACAGAATAATGTCATGACATCTTGCTGGACATTATACTCTGACAACATTTGCTTCATCCAAAGTAGTTGAGTGCAACTACTTTCAACGGCTATATATTCTGATTCAACTGTAGACAAGGCCACACAGTTTTGTTTCTTGTTGAACCATGAGATTAGGTTATTTCCTAAGTAAAAACATCCACCTGAAGTACTTCTTTAATCGGTGGTATTTCCAGCCCAATCAGCATCACAGTACCCAACAAGGTTAGTTGTTGTATCAAACGAGTATAATAACCCCAAATTTACAATTCAAGCAACATACCTCAAGATTCTCTTGGCTTGAGAAAGATGACTCACCTTTGGGTCCGCCTGATGTCTGGCACATACTCCGACGGCATATGTTATGTCAGGACGACTTGATGTGAGATATAACAGACTTCCTATGATGCTTCTGTATAGGTTGTGGTCTACTGATCCATTTTCATCTTTAGACATCTTTGTGGTTGTGGCAATGGGGGTCCGTTTGTGAGATACTTTTTCCAGACCAAACTTCTTTACAAGATTCACAGCGTACTTTCTTTGAGAGATGAAGATCCCATTCTCCATTTGTTTGATTTGGAACCCCAGGAAATAGCTAAGTACGTCCACCATGCTCATCTCAAATTCTGACTGCATGTGACTCACAAAATGTTCCACCATCTTGCAGACATCCCTCCGAAAACTATGTCATCAACATAGATCGGGTGCATGAGGGTCGACAAATCCCTTGGGTTGGGCCACATAGACTTCCTCATTTAAGTCTCCATTTAAGAACGCACTCTTCACATCTATTTGATAGAAATTGAACTTGAGATGACACGCCATTCCCATCAACAGTTGAATGGCCTCTAGTCTGGCTACTGGGGAGAAGGTTTCTTCGAAATCTACTCCTTCTACTTGAGTATACCCTTGAGGCACCAATCTTTCTTTATTCCGAGAGATGTTTCCAAGTTCGTCTGTTTTGTTTTTGAAAATCTATTTCGCTCCTATCACATTGATGTTTTCTGGTTTTGGCACCAGATCCCATACTTCATTCCTTTTGAACTGTCCAAGCTTTTCTTGCATGGCATTTACCCAGTGTTCGTCATTGATTGCCTCTTGAACATTCTTTGGTTCCACAATTTAAGACGAAGCAGGCATTTCCGATCATTTGACAATAGTTGAACTCCATCGTCAAGATTCCATATCACTTCTTGGACAAGATAGTCCTTTTGAACCTTTCTAGAGGGATTTTTGAGTTCTGGAACAGTTATTGGACCATTATCAGGCGCAATGTCGCTTCCTGTGTCTGCGACTTCTTCGGATCCATTATCAGGCATATCTGTCTTGAAATCCTATGTCCCGACTTCTTGCGAGACATGTGGCACGGTAACTTCTTCACCGCCGATGTTTTCAAAAATATGGTCAGTGTCATTTATGACCACATTGATGGATTCCATAACCGTTCTAGTGCGATTATTAAAGACTCGATAACCTCTGTTATTTCTGGAATATCCCAAAAATACCCCTTCATCACTTTTTTGATCAAATTTTTGACGAGGGTCCCTGTCAGCTAATATGTAACAGGTGGAGCCAAAAACACAAAAATACTTGAGGTTGGGCTTTCTCCCCCTCCATATTTCATAAGAGGTAGTGTTCGTACCTGATCGAATACTGACACGGTTGAGAATATGGCAAGCGGTATTTATCGCTTTAGCCTAAAAGTGTGTAGGAAGATTTTTGGCGAGAATCATAACTCTAGCCATCTCTTGTACGGTTCTATTCTTCCTTTCCACTACTCCATTTTGTTGAGGAGTTATAGGAGTCGAGAACTCATGTGTGATTCCCTCCTCATCACAAAAATCAGAGAAACGGCTGTTCTCAAATTCTGTACCATGGTCACTACGTAGTCTGACGATTTTGCCTATGTTCTCTCTTTGTTCTCGATGAATTCTGTTTCATAAGCATTTGAAAATAGAAAACGTGTCAGACTTTTCACGAATAAATTCGACCCATGCGTATCTGGAGTAGTCATCAACACAGACAAGTACATATCTCTTGCCGCCCAGGCTCTCTGTTTGCATTGGCCCCATTAGGTCTATATGAAGAAGTTCAAGTACTCTGGATGTCGTACAATGTTGCAGCCTTTTGTGGGACATCTTCACTTGCTACCCGATTTGACATTCTCCACAGATAAGTCCTTCGATTATCTTTAGATGAGAAATACCAGAGATAGCCTCTTCAGATATGACTTTCTTCATGCTTTTAAGGTTTAGATGACCCATGCGTTTGTGCCATAGTTGGGCGTCATCTTCTTTCGTGAACATGCACGATGTACTGACATTGTTTGGTGACGATGTCCACAGGTAACAGTTATCTTTTGAACGACTTCCTTGCATTAGCTCGACCTTGTTTGCTTTGATCACAGAGCATTAGTTACGAGTGAAATTAACAATTAGGTCAAGATCACATAGTTGGCTAATACTCAAAATATTAGCCGTTAGTCCTTCCACGAGAAGTGCTTCCTTTAGGCAATCAATACCAGGAAGTTTGCATTGTCCCTTCCTGATGACCCTAGCCTTGACACCGTCGCCAAAAGTGACATGTCCAACAAAGCACGGTTTGAGATTGATTAGCAAGCTTCTGTCACCTGTCATATGTTTGGAACATCCAATATCAAAATACCAGACTTTTCTAGGTGAAGCAGTTAGAGTGGTATAAGCAATATTAGCTTTGTACGATACATCTTTTACCTTTCAAACCTGCTTGAGAGCTTTCTTATGTTGGGAGCATTTGACTTGAGTAGATGCCTCTTTGTGCATGCAAAAACAGAAAGGATGGATGTGACCCTTTTGCCCACATTAGTAACATGCCTATTGATTTTGTTGTCGAGGAATCAATTGTGGTAACACAATTCTTTGATTTCGTCTCGGGGCTGGCATAGCACGAGAGTGCTGATGATACTGTCTAACACCTTGAGGTTGTTGATCGCGATATTGAATAGGTCCCTGTCTATACAGTTGAGAAGCTTGTTGTGGCCTATAACGTTATGGAACATGTTGCGTCTAATGATGTTGGTGACCTTGTGGGACACCAGATGGCATGGACATTTGAATAGACAGAGGCTATTTGTCCTGCTAAGGAACAAATATAGTTTTAGATGTGGAGGCTTCTGAGGAATAGCCTAGTCCATGCATGTTTTTGGCCGGTTTCCCCATGGAGAGTAGAGTGTTCAACATATCAGTGTTGGGATTCATCATTTTTACTTCCTTCTTCAAATTCACTATGGTTTCAAACAACCTAGTCTTGTCTTCTGAGAATGCCAGAATTATATCTCTTTGTTTCTCCATGACTTTGGATTCCTCTATATATTGGGTGAACAGCTTGTCGAAGGCACTGTTCATCACTTCATCTGGTACGAGTGTCGATTCATCTATAGCAAAATCTTGGTTAGAAGAATGTGCAGTAAAAGCTACGAAGTTGATTATTTGTTCTTCTTCGCTGTCTTCTTCTTCTCCGTCAGACATGGAGGCTTTGTAATCCTTCTTTTGTTTCTTCACAAAATTCGGGCATTCTTTTTTGATATGGCCGTAGCCTTCACATTCATGGCATTGGATGCCTTTGCCTTTTTTCGTTCAATCAGATCTTCTAACTTCTTTGATGACGACATCCTTCTGAAACTTGGTTGGCACATTATCTTTAGGGTTCTGATAGACATATTTCCCAACTCTTTTCGAGAATCTTTTCATGATCTTGTTATAACTTTTTACCATCAAAGCAAGAACTAGATCAGTATCTTCTTCAAATTCAGAGTCTACCTGATTTCGAGAGGGACACGTTGAGTTTGTCAGGGCGAGTCCCTTGAGTTTTTTGTCTGGAGCGGGAAATGAGAGTTCAAAAGTCATTAACGAACCCGTTAGTTCATCAAATCGAAGAGTTTTTAGATCGTGCATTTCTTCTATGGAAATCAATTTCCTTTTGAATCTTGGACTAAGAGATCGAAGCGTTTTTCGGACCAAATCTTCGTCTGTCATGGGTTTTCCCAGCGAATAACCTCTGATACCAATTGAAATTCTGATCACTCAGTCGTGCAAGATGCCACACACAAAGTTACACATAATGCTATAACGTTGTGTCTGACTTCTTGCGTAGACAATGCAGGACGGTAAATATAAAGCTCTAAGTAATGACACAGCAGATTGTTTACCCAGTTCGGTGCCACGTCACCTACGTTTGGGGGCTCTCAGCCTAGTGGAAAGATTTCACTTATCAGTAATCCGTCAGAACATACAAGTACCTGTGATCCCTCCTAGATCTATACTTTATGCTACGTCTTACAGTGCAATCTATCTCAGGGTCTCCCCCTGAATCAAAGAACGTCTTGATTCCACTCTTCGAGCAATCGCCTTGCTCTGTCGTCTTCAAGTCTTCTTCAAACTTGGTGGTTGCGTGCAGTCTTCAACTCACGACTTTCAGTAAACCCTCAATCACCTAACTCTCTATAGTTATGTGATACACAAAGACCTAAGCACAATCTGCAATTTCTCAGCCCGCAAACCTTCACGTCTAAGAACCTTGCAAATTGATGCTAGGAAACAAATAAAGAACCACGCAATTGCTAAGGGGGTAGCCTAAGCTTTTATAGCAATCGTGGATGAGTACTAACCCTAAAGGGTTTCCTCTTAATTGTCGTCTTTCTTCTTTTCAGATTAGGAGTCGTTCTGCTCTTTCCTAATCGTTTTCTTGCTGCACTGCCGAACCTGCACTTTCCTTATTTCTGTCGATCAGGATGCTTGCCGAGATGTCGTCAACAATGTCACACAAGATGTCGTAGAAGATGCTTCGACATTCTTTGTAACATGTTTCTTCAGTTCCTTCAAAATCAGCCAATCTCGAAAAACGTCGTAACTACAATCTCCCCCTTTGGCTATTTTTAAGGACAGCATTCTTCGTCGCATTCTGCGTCGCATTTGTCGTCTTCGTCGATCGGCAGTGTCGTCGCGCGTATCGTCGCGTCTTGTGTCTTTGCGTCGCGTCGTCTCTATCTTTCTTCCTTGTATCATCGCGCGCGTATATGTATATTTAATTTAACCTTACTCCCCCTTGCTGGCTCAAAAAGAGCCAAATTATAAACAAATATTGTAACAAATCCGGGAAATAAGCAAAATAAACCCAAACATAACTCACACTTGCTCTCGATTAGCTGTCGAGAGAAAGCGTGATACAGTGTTCACAAAATATTACAAACCATAAAAGTTGTTCAGTAGTTCAAGAGTCAGAGAATTTCATAAAACTTTTCAAATAGAGCTGCTGTTGGAACTTGCAGTCTCTGTAGCTTCTGTGGAGGCTTCTTGGGTAGCATCTTCTGGATCATTTGTGGGATCATCTTCAGAGCCTGGAGGAGACATTGAGTGCAGCAGGCTGGCGCAGTGAGTTTGGCGCTGCGAGAGGTGCTTCAGAGCAGTCTTTAAGTTTGCAATGTCCTCATCAAGCACTTCAATTTCTTGTTTGAGCATAACAGCATCCCTGCTGGTAGTCCTTGTGAGAGGGACGGCACTTGTGGCTCTACTGGTCTTTGCCGTGGCTTCCGGCCTGACAAGATCAGGAGCATGCCTTCCTTCAAACAATTTGTGGCTCACCACAATTACTCCTCCTCTTTTCCATACCTTATCCGGCGTTTTCAACACGCCAGGGTGTTGATGTACGAGTAATTCAGAGATAAGGGATGGAAAGGCTATGGGAATTTTCACAGCAAGAGATCTAGCATGGCGAACAAGATGATCAATCACAAATTGTCCAAAGTCAAGTTTAGATTCAGTACCTATTTGGTAGATAAGGATTGCTAGCTCAGGTTTGATCGATGATGCGTGAGTTGAGGGCGCCCAGTTTGCAACTCCAATCCGAAAGAGAATGGAGTACTTGGAAGTCAGGTCTGAAGCTGCCACTGTCCTTTTGGATGGCCATGTTCTGCTCTTATCTCCGGTGATTTCTTGGAGGACTTTGCTCAGATCGGGTGGTGGCACAGATCGAACCCTTTTCCTTCCCAGGAATTCATTGATGATGTCGGAGGTGATGTCAAAGCGGATGCCTCTTACATATACCTTATCAAACTCTGGAGCATCTAGGGTACCAAATGTGGTAGGCAGATTTGCAATGAATTCTTTAACCAGAAGGGGATAGTGGTTGCCAATGTCGAAGACGGTTCTCATCAATTCTGCCTTCTCCAGGAGCTGTATGATGGCCTTTAGCCCAAGCAGCTCCGACGACAATGTCTTCTCTGGGTACACCGTTCTCTGAAATACAAACTCCCACCTCTTTGCGCCTTCTGCTGAGTGAAACGACACGTTGTCGTAAGTTACACTCATGGTGTTCTTGGCCATCTTCAGGGCCTTCTTCTTCTTTTCTTCCTCAGCAGGGACCTCTTCAATGTCATCATCAGTAGATTCATCTATCAACCTCCTTGTTGCAATTACTTTCTTCCCCTTTTCTTTGACAAGCGATTTTTTCCTTTTGTTGCTGGGACCTCCAGCCTCCTTTCCCTCCTTCCTTTTCCTTGTTTCTTTCAATTTTCCAACCATGACAGCCAAACTTTCAGTTTCTTCTAGGACTTTTTCCTTCAGGGTCGACAGCACTGTGTGTGCCGTCTCAGCAGCTTCTTCCATGACATCTTCTCTGGCATTCAGAGTGTTTTCTTCTGTGTTGTTGGTGGTGGCATCCTTGTTCTTCTCAGCTTCTTCCAGATCGGTCTCTCCGTTTCTGGTTTCTTCTTTCTCTTCTTCTTCTTCCTCGGCTTCTTCCGAGTCAGCTATTTCTTCCTCTTCTACAGCTTTTTCAGTGGCTTTCGGTATGACATCTGTTCCTTCTTCTTCTCCTCCTTCTCCTTCCACAATGCGTTCCAGCCCATGACTGACCGGAGTTAGATCCTCCTTTTCTCCTTCCGGACGTATCAGTTCTTCTACCACACCTTCTTGAGGCGGGTCCTGGTTTTCCAGTAGTGATTCTAACAGATCACTGTTTCTAGAAGTATCGGCAGAGAAATTGTTACCTGTTGGTGTTGGAACTGCGACGATTTGCATGGAGGCCTCTCGGTTTTCTTGTCCAAGATCATTCTCTCTTTCTGGCCCAGTTAGGTCAGACATTGAGAAAGCAGCACTTCCGGTCCGGGACTTCTTGGGAACTCGAGTAAAAACTGGTATTGGGGCTTTCTCTGGTGAAGCCTCTTTGATAATTTCTTCTGACTTTTTCAGGGTTTTTGGCCCTTTGATTCGCACTCCATGCTTGTTTGTCTTCGCTCTACTGCTTGTGGCGCCTTTTGCTTCAGCTTTCTTTGAAGTGGTGGCTTCCTTTGGGGCTACTGTGCTTCTAGTTTTCACCATTGTTGTTTGAGAGATTTGCAGAGAGTGAATGGTGAAGGAGATGAGAGAGAGCACAGAGAGGAGGCAGACTAGGTTTTTGAAAATGATTCAAATCTTCTTTAGCGTCTGACTGTATCTTTCCTTCTCTTTTATATGGGCTTTTGATATGTCTGGCCCAATGACATTCGTTGGTTTTTAGACCGGTTCATGAAGAGGTACCAACACTTCCTCTCAACCGTTTCTGTATCTCCTTTACTGGTCGTTGATGGAACACAGACCAAGTAATGATCTGAGATCCTCAAATCTGCTTGCGTCTAGAGCCTTCGTGAAAATATCAGCTAGTTGCTTCTCTGTTGGGATGTGCTCTAGGATGATCTTCTTGTCTTCGACCAATTCTCGAATGAAGTGATGTCTAATATCAATGTGTTTGGTCTTGCTGTGTTGGACAGGGTTTTTGGAGATGTTAATAGCACTGACATTATCACAATACAAAGTCATGGCATCCTGTCTGACATTGTATTCAACTAACATCTGTTTCATCCAAAGTAGTTGTGTGCAGCTACTCCCAGCAGCAATATATTCCGATTCGGCAGTGGACAAGGCAACACAGTTTTGCTTCTTACTAAACCATGATATGAGGTTGTTGCCAAGGAAGAAGCATCCTCCAGATGTGCTTTTCCTATCTGATGTGTTCCCAGCTCAATCGGCATCACAATACCCCACCAAGGTAGAGGATGTGTCGAATGAATATAACAAGCCCAAGTTTGTAGTCCCAGAGATATATCTAATAATTCTTTTGGCTTGGGATAGATGACTAACCTTAGGATTAGCTTGATATCATGCACATACTCCGACAGAGTAGGCAATATCTGGTCGACTCGCGGTGAGATAGAGGAGACTACCGATGATGCTCCTGTATAGGTGTTGGTCGACGGCTTCTCCTGGATCATCTTTAGTTAGCTTGACATGTGTAGCTGCTGGTGTCCTTTTATGTGAGGCTTTCTCTAGCCCAAACTTCTTGACAATATTCTTCGCATATTTGCTCTGAGATACGAAGATGCTATCCTTTTGCTGTTTGATTTGGAAGCCTAGAAAATAAGTAAGCTCTCCTACCATGCTCATCTCGAATTCTGATTGCATCTGTTGAATAAATATCTCTACCATCTTGCTTGACATACCTCCAAAACTAATGTCATCGACATAGATTTGAGCTATCATTAAATTTCCATCTTCATTCTTCACAAATAAGGTCTTGTCGACTCCCCCTCTAGTGTAGCCGCTTCGGATGAGGAATTTTGTGAGCCTTTCATACCAAGCCCTTGGTGCTTGTTTCAATCCATAAAGAGCTTTCTTGAGTTTATACACATGATCTGGATAGTGAGGGTCAACAAATCCTTTGGGTTGTGACACATATACTTCTTCATTGAGATCCCCATTCAAGAACGCACTTTTGACATCCATCTGGTAGAGCTTTATCTGTAGATGACATGATATCCCTAGCAGGAGACGGATGGCTTCAAGTCTTGCCACAGGAGCAAATGTCTCATCGAAGTCGACACCCTCAATTTGAGTGTACCCTTGAGCAACTAACCTTGCTTTGTTACGAGTGATGTTGCCAAGCTCATCGGATTTGTTCTTGAAGATCCATTTGGTGCCTATGATGTTTCCTTCACTTGGTTTGGGCACCAGTTGCCATACCTGATTCTTCTCAAATTGAATCAGCTCTTCTTGCATAGCATTGACCCAATACTCATCATTGATGGCTTCATTGATGTTTTTGGGTTCTGTCTTTGAGACGAAGCAAATATTTCCTATCATCTCGTTATAATCTTCAGGAGCTTTTGACCGAGTCCGTACGCCTTCATTCAGGTTTCCAATAACTCCAGAGATAGGATGGTTAGTCTGGACTCTTCGTGAGGGATTCTTGTTTCTGGTTTCAGAAACTACTTCGTCATTGGCGACATCATCTTCGGTTTTGCTGCTAGCATCTTCTCTGACATCTGGGGTAGCATTTTTCCTGACATTGTGGGCGGATAGGCTCCGTCTTCGTCCGTCGCATCTTCTGAGGCATCTTTACAGTCATCGTCAACAACAACATTGATTGATTCCATCATGGTCTTGGTTCGTTTGTTGAAGACTCGGTATGCACGACTATTCCTTGAATAGCCAAGGAAGATGCCTTCATCGCTTTTTGGGTCAAGCTTTTGGCGAGGCTCTCTATCCGCCAGTATATAACAAGTGGAGCCAAAGATATGGAAGTACTTAACATTGGGCTTTCTCCCCCTCCATATTTCATAATGAGTTACTGACATGCCTGGTCGGAGAGTGACTCGATTGTGGATATGGCAAGCAGTGTTAAGTGCTTCTGCCCAGAAGTGAGTTGGTATGTCTTTAGCCAGCATCATAACTCTCGCCATCTCCTGTAGAGTCCTGTTCTTGCGCTCAACAATGCCATTCTGTTGAGGAGTGATTGGCGCTGAGAATTCATGTGCTATCCCTTCTGAGTTGCAGAAATCTGCAAACTTGCTGTTTTCGAACTCTCGACCATGATCACTACGGAGGCGGATGATTTTGCCAATTGTCTCGCCTTTTTCTCGTTGGACTTGGATGCATAGATTCTTGAAGATCGAGAAGGTGTTTGATTTGTCACGAGGGAAGTCAACCCAAGTGTATCGTGAGTAATCATCTACACATACAAAAACATATCGTTTCCCTCCAAGGCTTTCAACTTGCATTGGTCCCATGAGGTCAACATGTATCAGCTCAAGTACTCGAGAGGTGGTGATATGCTGAAGCTTCTTGTGTGACATCTTGGTTTGCTTTCCAATCTGACATTCTCCGCAGATCTTTCCTTCAACTATTTTTAGGTTTGGGATTCCGGTGATAGCCTGCTCTGAGATTGCCTTTTGCATACTTCTAAGGTTTAGATGTCCCAGCTTTCGATGCCATAGTTTGGTTTCTTCTGCTTTGGAGACAAGGCACTTGGTTGCTTCTGTATGTGTCTCGGGAGACCAGATATAGCAATTATCTGTCGAGCGAACTCCTTGTAGAATAGTGACCTGATCGATGTTGTTAACTATACAGGCTTCTTTAGTGAATTTCACTACCAAATCCTGATCACAGATCTGACTGATGCTAATCAGGTTTGCTTTAAGTCCTTCTACAAGTAATGCTTCAGTCAGACAGGTGGCTTCTGGATGCTTGAGCACTCCTTTTCCAATAATTCGAGCTCGGATCCCATCTCCAAACGTAACAAAGCAGTTTGTATATAATTTAAGATTGGAGAGGAACTCTGGAGTACCTGTCATGTGTCGAGAGCATCCACTGTCGAGATACCAGTCCTTGTTCGTTGAAGCACTTAAAGATGTATATGCAACATTAGCTCGATAGATCAGGTTCTTAGGTCTCCATTCAAGGCGAGTTGTCTTCAGAGGAGATGGGAGATGCCTTTGGTATTTCTGAGCTTGCTTCCTCTTAAGAAGTTGAAAACAAAAAGGTCTAATATGACCTGGTTGACCACAGTAATGACATATCCATTGATATTGATGAGCTGGTCTTCTGTAGCTTTGTTGTCTAAGTGGAGGATGTCTTCTGGCAGTTACTTGACAAGAACAGGTTGTAGACGATGTTATGGCTTTTGTTGTAGGTCGTCCTGTAGGATGAGTTGGGACATCCTGTTGTTTCTTGTCAGCCAAGGCTTGTTGTGGGACAAACTTCGTCCCTGTTGTTGAGGGGCATCATGTGTGTACCCTAGTCCCGTCGTATCTTTGGGCTATTTTCCCACTGATAAAATCTTTTCAAGGCTTTCTGTGCTCGGATTCATCATCTTTACCGATTTAGTCATGAGACTAATTTCTCCATTAAGTCTGGTGATTTCTCGTTTTAGCTCCACGATCGTCTCCAGAAATCTAGACTTGTCGTTGGTAAGACTAATGATCCTTTCGCCTTGTTGATCAAGTATCAGAGTTTCCTTGATCCATCTGGTGTGCAAGCCTTTGTATGCCTCGACTAGTTGCTCTTTAGTCCAATTCTCATTTGGAGTTGGATCATTATTGATGTCGACAGCATTATCAACATTACATGTAGGAGTAGTAGTAGTGAATGCAACAAAGTTGCTTACCTCTTCAGATCCACTATCTTCATTGTCATCATCTGATAGAGTGGCATTATATCCTCGTTTTTGTTGTTTGAGGAAATTTGGACATTCTCTACGGAGGTGGCCGAATCCTTCACATTCATGACATTGAAGTCCTTTGTTTTTGTTTTCTTCCCCACTCCTGTTTGGTCTGTCAAGACTACCTCCAGCTTGAGCTTTTTGTGGAGCATTGTTTTTGGCATTTGCTGTGACATTCCGTCCACCCATTCGACTAAATCTTCTCATGGCTTTGTTGTATTTTTTTGTAAGAAGGGCCATTGTAGCATCAATATCTTCATCAGAATCCGAATCCTCAGGATCTGGTTGTTTGTGTGTTGAGCTCTTGAAAGCAACTCCTTTGTTCCTTTTGTCGATGTTGGGTAGAGACAACTCATAGGTCATTAGAGACCCCATCAGCTCATCAAATTTCAAGACCTTGAGGTCATGAACTTCTTCAATTGCTGTGATTTTCATCTTGAACCTAGGGCTAAGAGCACGTAGGGTTTTTCTTACCAATTTTTCATCAGACATTGGTTCCCCCAGAGAATAGGATTCATTGGCTAGATCACGAATGCGAACATTGAAATCGGCAATTGATTCATCTTCCTTCATGATGAGGGCTTCGAAGTTGGTTGTCAGGTATTGCAGTTTCTGTTCTCGAACCTTAGTTGTTCCTTCATATGCTACGGCCAGGATGTCCCATGCTGATTTGGCAGTTGTGCATGTGTTGATTAGTCTGAACACGTTCTTGTCAACACCGTTGAAGATAGCATTCAGAGCTCGAGAATTTCTCAGTGATTCTTCATCTTCATCGTCGGTCCAGTCTTTTTCTGGTTTTGGGCCGATAGGATTGCCATCACTGTCACTGAGTTGTGGTGCATTCCAACCATTGAGTACAGCCTTCCATGTCTTGTTGTCTAGTGACTTCATGAAGGCACACATTCGAGCCTTCCAATAGCCATAGTTGCTTCCATCTAGAACAGGTGGTCGATTTATGGATCCTCCTTCTCTGGTATTGTCCATCTTTGATCAAAATATTTGTTTAGGAACTCACCTAAAGCTATAGGTGCCCCCTCTGATACCAATTGAAATTCTGATCACTCAGTCGTGCAAGATGCCACACACAAAGTTACACAGAATGCTATAACGTTGTGTCTGACTTCTTGCGTAGACAATGCAGGACAGTAAATATAAAGCTCTAAGTAATGACACAGCAGATTGTTTACCCAGTTCGGTGCAACGTCACCTACGTCTAGGGCTCTCAGCCTAGTGGAAAGATTTCACTTATCAGTAATCCGTCAGAACATACAAGTACCTGTGATCCCTCCTAGATCTATACTTTATGCTACGTCTTACATTGCAATCTATCTCAGGGTCTCCCCCTGAATCCAAGAACGTCTTGATTCCACTCTTCGAGCAATCGCCTTGCTCTGTCGTTTTCAAGTCTTCTTCAAACTTGGTGGTTGCGTGCAGTCTTCAACTCATGACTTTCAGTAAACCCTCAATCACCTAACTCTCTATAGTTATGTGATACACAAAGACCTAAGCACAATCTGCAATTTCTCAGCCCGCAAACCTTCACGTCTAAGAACCTTGCAAATTGATGCTAGGAAACAAATAAAGAACCACGCAATTGCTAAGGGGGTAGCCTAAGCTTTTATAGCAATCGTGGATGAGTACTAACCCTAAAGGGTTTCCTCTTAATTGCCGTCTTTCTTCTTTTCAGATTAGGAGTCGTTCTGCTCTTTCCTAATCGTTTTCTTGTTGCACTGCCGAACCTGCACTTTCCTGATTTCTGTCGATCAGGATGCTTGCCGAGATGCCGTCAACAATGTCACACAAGATGTCGTAGAAGATGCTTCGACATTCTTTGTAACATGTTTCTTCAGTTCCTTCAAAATCAGCCGATCTCGAAAAACGTCGTAACTATATGGTTCATTTGTCAAGTCTCTAATCCGCACATTGAAGTCGATGATTGTCTCATCATCTTTCATGGATAATGCTTCAAAGTGTGTCGTGAGGTATTGAAGTTTTTTCTCTCGAATTTTAGCCGTCTCTTCATATGCTGTGGCCAAAATTTCCCAAGCCTCTTTTGGTACTACATACGTGTTGATCAACCTGAACACATTCTAATCAACTGCATTAAAAATGGCATTTAGTGCACAAGAGTTACCTAGGGCATCCAGGTCTTCTGCATCAGTCCAATCACTTTCTGCCTTGATGCGAGAGACGTTTTGATCATCGGTAATGGCTGGAGCTACCCATCCATTGATCACGGATTTCCAATCCTTGTGATCTAGTGTCTTGAGGAATGTTCTCATACGGGTATTCCAATACCCATAATTTGATCCATCTAGCACAGTAGGTCTATTGACGGAGCCTCCTTCTCTGGATCCAGACATGACTTAATACCAGAATTTGTCAAACATGAACACACATAGTGAATTAAAATGCCTGCTCTGATACCCATTGAAATTCTGGTTAGATGCAAGATGTTTATCAAAATGTCGAGACTAAGTGTGAGACATCTTGCTGGTGCAGAGTCAATGATAAAAATAACGAACAGAAAGTAAACGACACAGGAGTTGGTTACCCAGTTCGGTGCAACATCACCTACGTCTGGGGGCACTCTGCCAGTGAACAAGTTCCACTATATGTAATCAATCACACGTACAAATCTTTACGATTATCACACAAATCTAAGCCCTATGGTATTATTACTAGTGTGAACTTAACCCAAGGTCTCCCCCTGTCTCCGAGCCTTCGACTCGAGTCCACTTTTAGAACTGATCCCACAGTTCCGTCTCCTCCTTTGTCGTCGTCTTCAAAGGTTTGCACACAGCTTCACTGGCGCGGGTTCGTTCAAAACATCCAAACAATATTTCTGCAATTCTTTGTTTGGAACACAGAAGCTATATTCTTAGCTACAACATACAGCTCCCTAACACGCTCGTCCAACACGCCTAGGAACTCTGTATATTATCAACGAAGAAATAACTACACAGCACCACTCTCTACCGAATGGAACGAGCATCTATTTGTAGAAGATGGACGAGAATCTATTTAGGGTTTCCTAAAAGATCTTGTATGCACCTTGACGATTACGTCTCTTCCAAATTTCCTTTTGCTGCTGCACAACTGATGAGGAAAGAATGCTTCTGATATTCGAAAATCTTCTAATTAAGGAAACTCCAGAAAGTCTTCTGGCGAGATGTTCGATCGTGATGTCCGAGGTTTCTGGATAGACATCTTCTGATTTGAGCATTGGCGTCTTAGGTCGCGACATATAGATGGACATCTTTCCATCATATGAAATAGCCAACATCCGTAGGAACCACAATATGAATGTTATATTTTTTCAAACTTGATCTCTAATCTCTTCACTCGCGCTCCAATCAGAAACATATTGTCTCCTCATTTTCATAAAATCATTCTGCATTGGAACTTAGAAGAAGAAGAATGACAATTAATAGCAACTTCAACCTAAATCTCTAAATTTTTAAAATTATTATGCAATAATAATCAAGTCCTTAAGGAAACAATCAGAGATTTGAGGCACGCACCTTCTTATAACAGATTGAGGGTTAAAACCTTACTTAGATACAAGGGAAAAGAAAGGATTTTTAAATTTTCAAAAGCATTAAGTCTTCAGCCACATCAATCTAAATCTCTGCATATTGCTTGAAATGTAACAACAATATAAATTTTAATATTTTGATCACAAAAATTTAAGTATTATTTTATTCATTTATGATATATTTAAGCTTTAATAAATTATTACTATAAATGAATCATTTTCATTTATGATGGTTTATTATTATTAATAATGTCTGTATCGCGGTGCTCAATAGTGTCAAATGGTTTTGATTATATTTCGAGAGAATCAGTGTGCTTTTGTTTATATCAACCCAATCCTAACACAACAAACATCCTAATCGCTCTCTCTATAAAATCTCACTCTCTCTTAATCAGTTTTTCTTTATTTTGCTCATCCTCGTTCTTTTTCAATGTTTTGTTTTTCAGAGGCTCGTGTCAAGACACAACGAACCCAAAAGATATGGCTTTGGTTGTGTTTATATTCTTATAATCTTTTATTACTAATAATCAGTACAGCACAAAGTGTATTTAATTTTCTTACAAATTGTCCCTCTATTTTTTAAATTTCTTACTGGGTTTATTTATTGAATGTTGTTTATAATATTTTTCGTGAATCAGATTAAATTTATTTTGGTATCTGAGACCAAATAAGTTATATCCAAATTCAAAAATATCTATGTTCTATCGCCACACAACAAGTTACAAATTAAATAGTTATGCATGTGATTGGTTTTGAGAAGAACTAAAATTTAATATATCTGATGGTTTTTTTATTTTTTATTTAAATTCTTTGAGTTAAAGTTATTTTCTTCTCAATGTAGGCCGATCCACAGCTATTAATATAATATTTAATATATTTATTTTTATTGAGGTCTTGTATCTTGTTGAAAGAAATTTTAATTTATTACTATTTTTTCTAATACATGTTAAGCTACAGGGTTTCAATCAGGGATAAATCTATTAATCCACTACAAATCTTAAAATACTTGTGGTCCATTAGATGAAATAATTAGTTGTTAGATTTAATGGTGATTAATTAATGGCATACTAACGTAAAAGTGAATTAACTATAAATTTAATTTTGTCATTTTATACCATAAGAGGGGTATAAACGTATTTTTATACCCATCTTTATTTTTAATATTATTTCCTTACTTGCAAATTTTATTTTATTAGTTGAATATCTTTTAATTTTGGTTTATTGTAATGGTTTAATCAGTTCACTTACAACGCGTTTCATCGGTTTAATGAAATAGTTTCATCAGTTCACATGATATATTTAATTATCAGTTTCATCTGATATGTGTCATCTAAATGTGTCATCTGATATGTTTCATCAGATATGTTTATCTTGTATGTTCATCTCATATGTTCATCTTATATGTTCTATCGGATATATTCTATCAAACCGATTTCATAAATATGTTTCATGTCAAATAGACCCAAATTAACCAAATTCACACCAACAAAAACAAAGCAACTAATTCACTAAATGAACATTTGAAATACATAAACATTTCATCGACCAATTTACTAAATCTCTCAATATTTACGGTAAATTGACAATGAACATAACCTTAAATTAAAGCGAATTGATCACAAAACTTTCTCAAATCTTTGAATGAGTACGACAGTTGTTACCAATATGTATTGAACAATTGTAACATATTTAAAAGCAACATATATCCACCCAAATTAGAAATTAGAATCAAAGTTTTGATACATCACAATCGTAAAATTAAAATCAAAATCAATTTATAATACATACACCAACCAAAATTTCTGAAGCACGTCGTTGATTTGAGCTTCCCCGAATTGGTTCGATATCGTTGCATGTGGAATAATTTGAGCTTCCCCGAGTAGGGTTGCAGCCGTCTCATCGGATTGTCTCATCGGATTTGTTTCATTTGTATTGTTTTATTCGTATTGTTTCACTGGTCTCGTTTCATCGGTTTTGTTTCATCGAACCCGTTTTGATGTTCACTAGTTCTCGATTTAGATGTCAGAGAGTCTCATATGACCCGTGCACATTGACAAACATAAATCTAAATTAATATCAAAACAACCAAAATAAGATAATTGGCTTTCACCAATTAAATGAAAAAATTGGATTTTAGCCTCTTCAAATTGAAATTATTCGCAACCACAAAAACGCACACAAATCAATCAAATTTAAAATCAAAACGTTAGAAAACAATCTGAAATCACATAATTTACGAACAAATCTATCGAAAAACATATTATACAACCAAATCAAGGTCTACCTTCAACGCGTCTAAATCGTAACCAAATCTAGAGACCGAACCGCCACAGAGCTCTAAATCCTGTCGTCAATTTGAGCCTTTACGAACTTGATCGAGGTGGCGATGGATGCGGCGTCACAGGATATGCAGGCGGGTGAGGCATGAAGCTTGAACTGACGGAGGCTCGGTTGTTGCTCGGATGCTCTGCGACTCGATTGTAGATTGACGGAAGCTCACGAGTCTTCGTGTGTTTCCTGTTGTCGTCACGACACGAAGGCTATGCAACTCGTCACCGTGGTCGTCATCGCCTGACATCCTTACCGTCGTCGTCGTCTAGAGCCGGAGCTGGAGCTGGAGCTGTCGTCTGGAGCCACAGCTGGAGCTATCGTCTGGAGCCGGAGCCTAGATGCTCAATGCATCTGAGATCGGGAATTCATGAAGCGGCGCTGCATGATTTGTGGGTAAGTGAAGCATTAGGTTTAGGTTATATATATATATAGTATTTATGGAGAGAATGACCAAAACACCCTTTTCTATTTATTTTTATTTGTTTCATTTACTAAATAGTGTCATCAATTAGAACCGTGGATGACACTAATGTAATGGATATTAATGGTTCTAAGATTTGTTGTGGATAGATGGTTTGTAGCCGATCTCTTCCTTAAGTCATAATGGCTCATATTAAAAGTCTTATTTGTTTATGAGTTTTATTTATTATTACAAGACTGCTCATCTTTATCAACTATATTACATATTTGTTTGTGTCTAGGGCTAATTACAATCCACTTATATTAGAGTAACGGTTTTTACACTTTACTTACTTCTGTCCAAATTTTAATATAATTTTCTTTTTAAATTTAAATGTAAAAACTGGAAAAATGTTATAGTTGTGCCCTAGTCCAATGTAATAAGTTATCTACACGTAATGTTTTATCATCTTTTCGAATAAATAAAACGGCATTATATTACTAATGTGTTGTAGTAATATATTAGATGTAATTTGATCTATATCATTATGTGTGTCATCACTAATAGTAGAACTGTAGATCATAAAGAATTACATTTAATGGGTCCCTGGTCAGTTAAGTTTCATTAAGAAGCGACCAGTATGAGACTAACTCTTTATGATCACGCTTTACTGATCACGGCAAGGCGAGTGCCGGATTTAGATCATAGATATGATTCGGGGAATGATATTGGATGACCTGAAGGTGAGTATGTAGCATAGATGTTTTCATGAGCATACTCACATATCGTAGCTTGTCATTGTATCCTTAGACCGAGGAGTCTTTGTGATCACTATGTAATAAGTATATGAGTTTGACTTAGTCTAACGTTGTCTTTAAAAGGGTACCTATAAGGCTCTGATTGGCTTAGTTATAAGTTATATGAGTGAACTTGAAAGTTGGCTAAGTGATTTATCACTTATACTGCGGTATGAGAATGATATCTGTTTAGGCCACTTGATGAGTATGACTAAAGGAAATTGCATGGCCAAGTAGGAGATACTTAGTATCAGTTTTCGGTAATCTCATATTTCAAGAAACAATGATTGATAAATAAGGATGACGGTTCTATGTCTTATTGTTGCTACGTTCAATATTGGCAGATTTTTTAGCACAAGGTAAAGATGTCAGTCAACATATCACAACATGTGAAGTGTGACAGTATGCGCGCAGAATTAGTCAAGTACCGCAACGTTCTTGTTTTAGACAGAGAACATTAGCGTGCGTTATTTAGGCAACAACAAAATCAGGCAATCTCTAGCTAGCATCAAAACACATCAGCAAGGCCTATAGGCGGCAACGCCAACTTGCCAAACTTGCCAAGGACGGCAATAGTTTGAATTTCCTAATCGGTATTGGAAACCGATTAGGCTACTCGAGTTGCTATAAAAGCATATGCTTTACTCCTTAACAACTCGTCTGCTTTTAAGTCCTTTCTTGTACTAAATACTTAGAGCTCATGACCGTGTAAGACTAGTGGATCAGAGGCTGTTTTATTTAGAAGGAAATTGTCGATCATAAACATCAACTCGGAAGGATTTGAGTGTTTGTGATTTGAAGGTATTTGTTCGTGATTGAAGTCTCACAAAGATATTGTCGAAGACAAACTGCACCGAGCATAGGCTTGCTCGAAGGGTAGAATTGAGAGGATCTCAAAGACAGGGGGAGAGGCCCTTGGTCGAGGTGGTACACGGTGAGATCAATAGTAACGTAGGACAATAGTTTGTGTGATAGCTAGTTGATACTTGAAGTTGTACTATTGACTACCAAATAGTGAAAACCTTTCCACTGGCAGAGTGCCCCGAGACGTAGGTGCGAAGTCACCGAACTGGGTCAACATATTGTGTGTCTTCTATTTATTGTTCCATTATTTACTTATCTGTGATCAGACAAGTTGTCGAACAAATTGTCTCAACATTGGGTTCGACATCTTGTCTATACCACAACTCAGAATTTCAATTGGTATCAGAGGAAGCAACTTATCTCTTAGGTGAGATTCTACAAATATTATGAGTAGCTAAGATGGAGTCAAAGGAAGGAGGATCAATCAATCGACCCCCCGTACTCGACGGAACAAATTATGGGTATTGGAAAGCACGCATGTGTGCCTTCATGAAGTCCCTGGACAGCAACACCTGGAAGGCAGTGATCAATGGCTGGGAAGAGCCCCAATACTCTGATGGATCTGGCAGCATTACATGCCTTAAACCCGAAAAGGAGTGGAGCCCCGCTGAAGACGAAGCTGCCCTAGGAAACTCCCGAGCACTCAATGCAATATTTAATGGAGTTGACAAAAACGTCTTCAGACTCATCAACACATGCACAAGTGCAAAGATAACCTGGGATACCCTTGTCGTAGCATATGAAAGAACCTCTAAGGTACGAGAGCAAAAACTACAATATCTCACCACCAACTTCGAAGCTCTCACCATGAACGAGGATGAAACAATAGTCGAGTTCAACGTTCGAATTCGAGATCTAGCTAATGAATCCTACTAGCTTGGCAAGCCTATGACTGATGAGGATCTGGTGAGAAAAACCCTAAGGGCTCTGAGCCTTAGATTCTAGATGAAGATCACTTCCATAGAGGATGTGCATGATCTAAAAATCTTGAAATTTGATGAGCTTATGGGATCCCTAATGACCTACGAGCTTTCTCTTCCAAGTTTGGAAAAGAAACAAAAATGCATAGCTTTTAAGTGCTCAACTCAAGGATAAAAGGAGCATATATTCTCTGACTCAGACAGCGAATTCGATGAAGCAATTGCCATGTTGGCCAAGAACTACAACCGAGTTATGCGAAGGTTCAACTAGATGGAAGGGGAGAATGTCTCTCGAGATGTCAGAGACAAACCTCCACAACGGTTCCAGAAGGTTGAGAACTCTCCCAAAGAAGGCAGACAAGAATGACAAGAAAAAGAAAAAGGAGTTCAGTGCTTTGAGTGTGAAGGTTATGGACATGTGTAGAGGGAATGTCCCAACTTCCTCAGGAAACAGAAGAAGGGGTTCACAACCTCATTGTCTGATGAAGAGGAAGACAACGATAAAGAGCAGACAAGTAACTATGTGGGCTTTGCTGCCTCCACATCCACTAAAATCTCAAAGAAACTTGCCTCGGATGATGAGCTATCTGATGAGACTCTCAACAATGCCTACAATGAGTGGTATATTAAGTGGCTCGAAGACTCTGAAGTACTGGAAAAACAAAATACAATTATTCTCGCTCTCAATGAGGACAAGATGAGACTTCTAGAAACCATCATTGACCTAAAGAAAGAAGTTGCACGCCTAAACGGAGAACTGGAGCTCATGACCAAGTCAGTCAAGATGATGAATTCAAGCATTGACACTTTGGATCAAATTTTGTCCATTGGAAAGCCATCAAAGAACATAGAAGGTCTTGGTTACTCAAGAAAAGTCTCAACTTCAAAGACTGTTTTCGTCCTCCAAAAAGTTGCGTACGACATGTCACAGTAGATGTCACAAACATCTGGCAATAGTCAGTCACAAAAGAAACACCATCATGACAGCTCAAAGGAGAACATGCATAACTGGGTCTGTCATCACTGTGGACAAAGAGGTCACATACGACCGTTCTGCTATCGCCCCTATGGAAAAAGCTCGGTCAACCAAAAGACGTCTATCAAGAAAACACAACCTCGACAAGAATGGCGAGTAAAAGAGGTACATTATCGAGCTAATATTGCATATACCTCTTTAAAGGCATCTACCAACAACGATTGGTATTTTGATAGTAGTTCGTCTCGTCATATGACTGGTAGTCGCTCATTCTTGACTACCATAACGTCATGCTCGAATTCCTATGTTACCTTTGGTGATGGTGTAAAAGCCAAAGTCTTGGGAAAAGGAAAGCTAAACTTCCCTAACTTACCTTGTCTAAAAGAGGCATTACTGGTAGAAGGTCTTACAACCAACCTGATCAGCATCAGTCAACTCTGTGATCTGAATCTTTGAGTCAACTTGAATGTCGAAAAGTGTGTGGTACTCGATTAAAAAAAGGAAGAACTGATGAAGGGTCTCATGTCACAAGACAATTGTTATCTATGGTCTCAAAACTCAGCCCCTGTAACAGACAAATGCTTTATGTCTAAGGCACAAGAGACAAAAATCTAGCATCAAAAGCTTGGACGCATCAACCTGAGGAGCATGCAGAAAATCCTTTCTGAACAAGCTGTCATTGGAGTCCCAAATCTAAAGATCGTCGAAGGCAAGATTTGCGGGGAATGTCAGATAGGCAAACAAATCAAGACGTCACACAAGAAGGTACAACATCGTACCACTACTCGAGTTCTAGAACTTTTACATGTTGACCTGATGGGACCAATGCAAGTCGAAAGCCTTGGAGGGAAGAAATATATCTTTGTATGTGTTGATGACTTCTCAAGGTACACATGGGTAGACTTGGTTCGAGAAAAGTCAGATACCTTCTCCATCTTTGAATCCTTATGTCGAAGAGTTCAACGAGAAAAAGGAGAAAAGATTGGCAAGATTCTCAGGTTAAGAAGTGACCATGGACATGAGTTCGAGAACATCACCTTTGCCAACTTTTGTGATGGAGAAGGAATAGCCCATGAATTTTCTTCCCCCATCACTCCTCAACAGAATGGAGTAGTGGAAAGGAAGAATCGCACTCTTCAAGAAATGACTCGGTTCATGATGCTAGCCAAAGACGTTTCTCCTCACTTCTGGGCAGAAGCTCTAAACACAGCATGTCATATTCAAAATAGGGTCACCCTCCGACCAGGCATGACAGTTACTCTTTATGAGCTTTGGAGGGAAGGAAGCCTAATGTCAAGTACTTCCATGTCTTTGGCTCAGTGTGCTATATCCTTGCTGATCGAGAGCCGCGACGCAAGTTTTATCCTAAAAGTGACATAGGGATCTTTCTTGGGTACTCTAGAAATAGCCGCGCTTTTCGGGTATTCAACTAACGAACCAAAACCATGATGGAGTCCATAAACGTAGTCATTGATGATGACAGCACTGAACAACCCAACAATGATGATGCAGAGATTCTGACTGCTCCGGATGTCAAACGAGATGTCAGTGAAAATGTATGCGACTTAGAGACTGATGAAGAAAACGATGTTGATCCTAACAGAGAGACTTCTCCGACAACTCGGCAAAGAGTCCCTTCTAGAAGAGTCCAGAAGAATCACCCAGCTCATGATGTAATTGGGGATATAAGCAAAGGAGTTTGAACCCGAAGTAAGACTCCTGTAAATTACCTGGACATG
Source organism: Geranium rotundifolium (assembly GCA_963920655.1). Lineage (NCBI taxonomy): Eukaryota > Viridiplantae > Streptophyta > Magnoliopsida > Geraniales > Geraniaceae > Geranium > Geranium rotundifolium. The sequence goes on along the minus strand of OY987313.1, from coordinate 24,583,357 downwards.
ATAAGCAACATGTGCTTTGTCTCCAAAATAGAGCCCAAGAATTTGCAAGAAGCCGTAAAAGATGAGTATTGGGTGTGTGACATGCAAGAGGAACTAGTACAGTTCGAGAGAAACGAAGTATGAGAACTGGTACCCAAACCTGACGATGGCAATATCATCGGGACAAAATGGATCTTCAAGAACAAATATGATGACAAAGGAAACATCACCAGAAACAAGGAAATACTTGTGGCACAAGGCTACACACAAGTCGAAGGAGTAGATTTTGATGAGACATTCGCTCCAGTTGCCAGACTTGAAGCCATCATGTTGCTGTTAAGCATTGCTTGCCATTTAAGATTCAAACTCTACCAGATGGATGTTAAGAGCGCCTTCCTAAACGGATACCTAACCGAAGAAGTTTCTGCCACTCAACCAAAAGGGTTTGAAGATCACAGTTTTCCTCATCATGTCTATCGGCTCAAGAAAGCCCTCTACGGTCTCAAACAAGCACCTCGAGCCTGGTATGAACGTCTAACACAGTTTCTAATTCATAATGGATATACTCGAGGGGGAGTTGACATAACTTTATTCTCGAAGAAAGAAGGAAGCAACATTATGATTGTTCGAATTTATGTTGATGACATTGTGTTTGGAGGAATGTCGGACAAGATGGTGCATTGTTTTGTTCAAAATATGCAGTCAGAATTTGAGATAAGTATGGTTGGCGAACTGACTTACTTTCTAGGCTTCCAAATCAAGCAAATGAATAATGGAATCTTCATTTCTCAAAGCAAGTATGCCAAAAACATTGTAAGAAAGTTCGGTCTAGATAAAGCATCTCACAAAAGAACACTAATCGCTACTCACACGGAGATTACCAGAGAGGATCAAGGAGATATTGTGGACCAAAGTCTCTATAGAAGCATCATTGGTAGCCTCTTGTATCTCACTGCAAGCCGTCCAGACATAGCCTTCTTTGTGGGAATCTGTGCACGCTGCCAAGCAAATCCTAAACTAAGCCATCTAGTCCAAGTCAAGAGGAACATCAGATATATCAGGGACAACTGAGCTAGGCTTGTTATATTCTTTCGACACATCCTCTACTCTAGTTGGATACTGCGATGTTGACTGGGCCATTAACTTATCGGATCGAAGAAGCACCTCAGGTGGATGCTTTTATCTCGGAAACAATCTGGTTTCATGGTTCCAACAAGAAACAAAATTGCATCGCGCTATCCAGAGTTAAATCTGAGTATATTGCCGCTGGAAGTAGCTGCACTCAACTCCTTTGGATGAAACAGATGCTTGCTGAGTATAATGTCAGACAAGATGTTATGACATTGATTTGCGACCACATTAACGCAGTCAATATCTCAAAGAATCATGTTTACACAGCAAAACCAAGTTTATAGATATCAGACATCACTTCATCAGAGAGCTTGTGGAAGACAAGATTATCAAACTAGAGTACATCTCGACTGAGAATCAGCTAGCGGACATTTTTACCAAAGTGCTTGATACAAATCGGTTTGAAAGTCTAAGGTCCTCTCTTAGACTATGCTGCTTGGAATAAGAAAATTAAGGAAATAGAGAGAGTTTTTTTTATTTGTTTTTTTTCTCTTCTCTCTCTCTAAAAAGACCATTTAGGTTCCACAAAATCAAATCCGAGTCCACATTATCCAATGCCCGTTTTCAGTTTTGACGGTTGACAAAGGAGGAGTAAAATCAAAAAGGAGAAACAAAATCTTTTGTTTTGGCAAAAAGATACGCAGCCAACTTTCACGTCTACCTAGGCGACTCAGCGCGAAAATAAAGGAAAAGGAATAATTAAAGGACGACTCTTCACTATTCTCACGCCACTTGCTCCATCATCTCGAAAAACTAGGGTTTCTTCGACTACAATCCCTCGCTCTCTACAACCTATTCCAAATCTAGCGAGAGCTTCTGCAACCACGGTGAGAATTAAGCATGTCGTGAAGAAAATCAAGACCTCGAGAACGACCTACAATCAGCATGGGGTCAAGGTGCGTGGAGTAGAACTTACTGAAGAAAAATCTGAATTACAACATTCAAAACTATTCTCTGTACCAATGAATGTCTCGGAGGGAGAAAGTGACAAAGAGATTCCTCCTCTCAGAAGGAGATCAGGTAACCCTGAAACTTCATCTAAGCCTTCGATTCCAACCCATGAGGAATCTTCACCTGAGAAGCTAAGGAGAGAAGAGCAACCTAAGGAGCAGAACGCCCCAACGTCTCCAACCATTCCTGATAACTCTGTGGAAGACATTGGTGGAGATTCGTCAGAAAAGTCGGAATCACCAAGTGAGGACAATGTCCCTCTTAAAAAATTGTTGACCAAGAAAAATATAGAAGTGACACCTGATAGGAGAGGAAAAAGAAAAGTCTCATAAAAGAGTGAAGCATCTGTGCCAACATCTGGCAGAAACAAGAAGAAGAGAACTGTCGATTTGGAGGAGCCAGAAGAAGAAGAGGGGCTGAACACCCTCAGTGCCAAGAAAAGGCTGAGGCTACCAAAAGACATTCTTGACGTACCCATAGAGAATGTTTCGTTCCACTACGTTGAAGGCGCTAGCAGATGGAAGTATGTATGCAGTCGCACAATATACCAAAAAAAGGAACTGTCTACTGATACTAAAGGAATGAAAGTTATCATAGAGCTTCTACAAAATGCACAACTCATGAAAACTGTCTCAGATGTCGGGCCATACTATCCAGCTCTTGTGCGAGAGTTCTTTGTTAATCTCTTCGAACAATCCAGCCAGTCCTGAATTCAGACATGTATATGTAAGAGGGAACTGCTTCGACTTCTCTGCCAAAGCAATCAACATCTACCTATGAAGAGAAGTGACATACAAAGCTCAACATAGTCCATCCATGGACCACATTGCACAAGAAGTCACTGGAGGCAGAAAGAAGGCATGGCCAGCAAAAGGGGTCATAGCTTCCTCAGAGCTCACAACCAAATATTCCATTCTCTATCGAATCGACATGGCGAACTGGGCACCTTCTTCTCACGGGTCAAGCATTCGGGCAGATTTAGCTAGGCTAATCTACCAAATAGGTATGGACTCTTCTCTCGACTTCGGGTCTTTTATTGTAGAACATCTCTCTAGAAATGCAGGATCCTATGCCATTAAGTTACCCATCGACTTCTTATCCCTTATATGCGGTATGATGATCCAACAATGTCCTAGGAAAGAAGCCTTTGGAGCTTAACATAAGCCCGAAGATGTTCGAAGGGAAACATGTTAAGGATGTTCCACAATCTTCTGCAAAAACCTATGAAGTCGGAAGCAGCTCAAAAGTGCTAGGGTCCATCAGAGATAGGACTGTGCATGAGCTCATGGAAGGTATTGTTGATCTGGAGAATTTCATTGCCACTCTAACAAGCCGAAAGGCTACCTTCGAACAACTCCTCCATGACTTGTTGGCTGCTCCAACAAAAGGTCCCGATGCTGAAGAAGATGATGCTTGCTCCTCCTCCTTCTGAAGTCTATCTAGTTTACCTATGTTTTTGAAAAACTTATTGGTCATGCACAACACTTAAATCCCCGAGGTTTGTCCGGGTTAACTTTTTTGGTTTGTAAGGATATTTGCCTCGTGTTTAGAGGATGGATATTTTCTCTCTTCGTTAGAGCTGGACATTTTTTTTTAGCTTTAATTCTTCTCTGCTTACCCTTTTCCATTTTTGAGGCAATCAGGGGGAGATAATTTTGACCTTACATGGTCAATCTATGGTCATCAAATAATGGTGATCTGTAATAGTGGCTGGTCTGGTCTATAACATGTGTAACAACATGTTAAAGACTTGCGTCATCTGTCAACTTTAACATGTGTAACAACATGTTAAGGTAATGTTGCCTGAAACGTGTGTAACAACATGTTTCAACTTACTTTGTGACATGAGGAACGACATGATTAGAACATGCGTAACAAACATGTTGCAACTTGTCGGTACGTCATTAATTGGAACATGACTCACAAACATGTTGCAACATGATGAAGACTCCTTACCACAAAGAGACAAAAGACAAAGACTTGCACTATGTACCTTGCTGATGAAGGACGAAAATACTCAACAAGAAGACATGATCCGCTGCAGTGCACAGAAGTCAAAAATTAAGATTGACAACGGCTGAAGAAGATCGTCCCAAACTGGAGATAGAACTCGACCAAAGATTGCAAAGAACATAAGTCATATCATCAAGATGTGCTTGCCTAAAAACTTGCCAAAGGGGGAGATTGTTGTTACGTTCAATATTGGCAGATTTTTTAGCACAAGGTAAAGATGTCAGTCAACATATCACAACATGTGTAGTGTGACAGTATGCGCGCAGAATTAGTCAAGTACCGCAGCGTTCCTGTTTTAGACAGAGAACATCAGCGCGCGTTATTTAGGCAACAACAAAATCAGGCAATCTCCAGCTAACATCAAGACACGTCAGCAAGGCCTATAGGCGGCAACACCAACTTGCCAAACTTGTCAAGGACGGCAAGGGTTTGGATTTCCTAATCGCTATTAGAAACCGATTAGGCTACTCGAGTTGTTATAAAAGCAGATGTTTTACCCCTTAACAACTCGTTTGCTTTTAAGTCCTTTCATATGCTAAATACTCAGAGCTCGTGACCGTGTAAAACTAGGGGATCATAGGCTATTTTATTTAGAAGAAAATTGTCGATCACAAACATCAACTCGCAAGGATTTGAGTGTTTGTGATTTGAAGGTATTTGTTCGTGATTGAAGTCTCACGAAGAAATTGTCGAAGACAAACTACACCGATCATAGGCTTGCTCAAAGGGTGGAATTGAGAGGATCTCAAAGACAGGGGGGAGAGGCCCTTGGTCGAGGTGGTACACGGTGAGATCAATAGTAGCTTAGGATAATAGCTTGTGTGATAGCTAGTTGATACTTGAAGTTGTACTATTGACTACCAAATAGTGAAAACCTTTCCACTTGCAGAGTGCCCCCAGACGTAGGTGAGAAGTCACCGAAATGGGTAAACATATTGTGTGTCTTCTATTTATTGTTCTATTATTTACTTATCTGTAATCAGACAAGTTGTCGAACAAATTGTCACAACATTGTGTTCGACATCTTGTCCCTACCACAACTCAGAATTTCACTTATGATCAATCACGATAGCAGGTGATAAACCAAATGATCGATAATCATGGACGTTGGGTAATCATAATGTCTTGCTAGAGGCCACTTCTGCTGTAAAGGGCAAAATGGTAATTTTGCGCTGGTCTGCCGATGGGTCGTGAGCCTAGAGGGTCACACACTTTAAGCAAGGTATATAGAAAAGGGACTTGAAAAGTCAGCATTCGAGAAGCATTAGAATCTGGGGAATTTGCCTTTCAGTTTACTTAAATCGGGACGATTTAGATTAAACTAGTTAGTTAAGGAAATCGGTTTAAGAGAATTAGGCCGGTATAGATAAACCGTTTAATTAGAACCCAATCTAAATGGGTTTAATTAAAAGATTTCTAGAATGGGCCATTAGCCCATCTTAATTATAATTATTTTATAATTATAAATTAAGATGATAATAATGAGAATTAAAAGTATAAATTCATGATTTTGAATTTTGTTTTAATTCCCATTTAATCACCATAAATGGCCCATCCTCTCCCTCTCCTTCATGTCATCCCCTTCTTCTTCTTCTTCTTCTTCTTCTTCTTCTTCTTCTTCTTCTTCTCCTCCTCTAATTATTCTTCACTTATTCTTAATTACAATACTAGTAAAATTGTTTGAAGAATCTTTGAGAACTAAAGAGCCTTGCTTGTGTGGATACGTCTGGAGAACACAAAATTATTTTGTGTTAGATTGATTCGAACTTGGGAAAGGTATTTTTCCAGAATTTCCATACTTTAACCTTGTTGAAATTTGTATCACATTATGATCTGTATTTAGTTTACTTGAATCTATGGTTAAATTCGCTTCCGCTATGCATGAGTTTAATTGTTTGGACCTAGTGGATTTCTTCAGTGGTGTCAGACCATGTGTTGATATGTGATATTAATTTTGAGCATGTTAGGATTAGATTTAAATCCTATAAAAATTCATGTCCTTCGGTATTTGAATGACATGAGTATAAAATAAAATTGATTTTTGGAGTTGATTTTGAATGCTGAAAAATTTTATTTTTGGGGCTGTTTTTGGTTAGCCATGGTTAACTAGGGTCAAACCCTTTGGTGGAACATGGTGAGCATTGTGGCCGACCATGGTTAGCGCTAAAGGCCGACCAAGTCGTCTCAGGCGACCATGGATGGCTTTCGGGCCAACCATGGTCGAGCCCGTGGGCAACCACGGTCGAGCCTTGGGCGCGTCCATGGATGGCCCTCGGGAGCCCATGGTTGTGGCCCTTGGCCAACCAGGTTGAGACCAAGGCTCAACCATGGGAGGCCCTCGAGTGCCCATGGTCAAGCCCTTGATGACCAGATCGGAGGCCCCGAGCACGCCCACCGTTGCCCGCAAGCAACGTATGGGCAAGTCGGGTTTGGCCAATCAGCCACGGGGCATGGGCCGATCCTTGGCCCGTGTCGGTTCCTGGGGAATTTCCCAAAAATTCGTATTTTTCAGACCCGGTCCGGTTTCGATAAACCGGGGGTAAGCCAGTTCAATTTCGACTAATCAATTTAAACCGTCCGGTTTCGATAAACCATATTCTTTCCCACTTTTAAGCAAGATAAAATTTGGAATTAATTTTTTTGTTTCATAACAGTGCTTGATAACATGATGTTTGACAACATATTGATTTCAATATGATGTGTAGCCAAACCTGTCTAGGTTTCGGTTTATTTTGCAACATGTGTAGTTTCTTTGATTTGTAATTTAATTATGGCATGCATGTCGTTGTTATTTGTAACTTTATTTATTTATTTACTTACGAAAACCGACGCAAGAAAGAAGTCAAGACGGAGTTGGTGGAGTTCCTAAGTAGGCTCGAAGCCAGTTGGAGTCCACGAGGAAGAAGCGAGCATAAATCTGAAGATTTATTTTTTAGGTTTTGTTTGTCGGGATAGGCTATAGATGCTTATTTACATTTATATTGAATGTATGTTTAGTTTAAATGCATGAGTTTATGTAGTTTAAACTATCCCCTACATGTGGAAGATTAAAACCGGAATTTAATCAGTTATGCATGTAAATGGACTTGAAATCATCTTTACATCGATATGTAGTTGATGATTCCAATTAAAATTGTATCGATATACCATCAGAGAGCATTAAACACTTAATTTTCAAATAATTACAAGTCAAGAAAGATATCACCCAAATTTTAACACCAAAAAGCATTCGAACATGTGAGTGGGTGGTGCGCCTACGCGGAGCATTTATAGGGGAGAAGGGTCGGATGAGTTGGACAGTTTAATACAGATGTGTGCGCCTACGTGTAGTAGCCATATTAAACTAGGTAATAGATGAGTTTTGGTAGACTTGTCTACGATTTTCAGCTAGGACTGACCTAGGGTATCAGATAGGGTATGTCGTGTACATTTTATGTACAAACCCTAGTCAGGAATTACTTGAGATTATAACTAGATGAGTTATCGTACCTTGGTACCATCGGTTGGAGCGGTGAGCCTGTGTTTACTTCAATCGAGGGTATGCGAGGGTCCTGGTTCAGATTCTAAAGTTTAGAATTAGACAAGTGTTTTAAAGATCAATCATTAACATGAATTTTAAACAAATAATGATTAAAAAATTTTACTTCGTGTAGAACTAAATGGAAAAAACAACACATTCTGGTAACAACACACTAAGGGGCCTAATCGAGAAAAATAAGCTTAACGGCGTTAACTTCCTCAATTGGGACAGAAACTTGAGATTAATTCTCAAGCATGAACGTAAGGAATATATCCTTACCCAGGACCCACCTGTTGAGCCACCGTTGAACGCCACTAGGGCACTTAGGGATACTTATCAAAAGTTCCTTAGTGACCAGATCGACGTATCATGCATGATGATGGGCAACATGGAGCCTGAGATGCATAAACAGTTCACGGACCTTTCAGATGATCCTCGTTCCTTGATGGCAGAGATCAAGGAAATGTTAAAGGAGAAAGCTTGTGTCGAAAGATATGATACTTTCAGAGAACTTGTTTCCTACAAGCTCAAGGCGGGAGCCCCTGTCAATCCACATGTCTTGAAGATGAAACGTGTTCTGGAACACCTAACCAGACTCGATTTTGCTGTTCAGAGAGAAATAGCTGCGGACTTTGTGCTGCAATCATTTCCAAATGCATATAGTGATTTCGTAGTAAATTACAATATGCATGACATGGACAAGACTGTGGCAGAGCTTCATGGGATGCTTGTGGCTGCTGAAAAGAACCTCAGGGCAAGACCAATGAGGTCCTTATGGCCAGTAAGAAGGTCAGCTTCAAGAAAGCTGGGAAGGGTAAGGATAAAGCCCCTGAGCACCTTGAATGGCAGATCAGACACCCCAAGGTTCCAAAGGTTCAAACAGCTCCCAAAGCTATTGTGAAGGCTAAGGAAAAAGTGGCGGAGGTATGCTATCACTGTAATGAGACAGGAAACTGGAAGAGGGATTGCAAGCAATACAAGGATCATGTGAAGAATAGTGGGGATCCACGTCTTCAAGATCAGTTATTTAAGTTGTTGAGCTTAATCTCTATCACGTAAATAAGAAAAGGCTTAAATCTGATGATTTAAACCAAACTGTGATCTGGCATTGTCATTTAGGGCACATAAGCGATAAATGCATTTCAACACTTCACAAGTGTGAACTTTTAAGTCCGTTTGAACTCACTCAAATTGAATGATGTGAATCTTGCCTAATGAGCAAAATGACAAAGGCACCTTTCACGGGTTTAGGTGAAAGAGTGAGTGACTTGTTAGGTCTAATACATTCTGACGTATGTGGACCTATGAGTACTCAGGCCAGAAGAGGGTTCAACTATTTCATCACATTTACTGATGATTTCAGTAGATTTGGGTATGTCTATTTTATGAGGCATAAGTCTGAATCCTTTGAAAAGTTCAAAGACTTTAAGAATGAAGTACTAAACCAATCTGGGTAAAGTATCAAGGTACTTCAATCTGATCAAGGTGGTGAATACTTGACCCTGGAAATGACCGCATTCATTTTGAATCAGGCTCCGAAGAAGACAACGAAAGTACACCTTGTGACAGTCATTCTGACTCCCATTACAGTGGATGTGGATGCCAAATAAGAATTGGACCAGAGTCACGGAACTGGACCACATGACACTCATTGTTAGAGTTATGCCCAGTCCAATATAAAAGTGATCTACAGATGTAATGTTTTATCATCTTTCCGAATAAATAAATCGGCATATATTACTAAAGTGTTGTAGTAATATATCGAATGTAATTTGATCTATGTCTTTATGTGTGTAACCACTAATAGTAGAACTATAGATCAGAAAGAATTACATTTGATGAGTCCCTGATCAGCTAAGCTTCTTTATGAAGCGATCAGTATGAGACTAACTCCTTGTGATCATGCTCTACTGATCATGGCAAAGTGCGTGCCGGAGTTATATCATAGATACCATCAGGTCGATGATATCGGACAACCCGATTGTGAGTATGCTGCATAGATCCAGTCATGAGATACTCACATATCGTAACTTGTCATTATATCCTAAGACCAAGGAGTCTTTGTGTACACTATGTAACAAATACCTAAGTTTGACCTAGTCTAACGTTATCTGTAAAAGGGTAACTATAACGGCTTCGATTGGCTTTGGCATTTATTGCACTAGTGAACTCGAAAGGCGTCTGAGGGATTTACCACTCATACTTCGGTATGAGAAAGATATCCGTTTAGGCCACTTGATGAGTATAACTGAAGAAAGAGCATGGCCATGCAGGTGATACCTTAGTATCAGTTTTCAGTCATCTCAGATCTCAAGAAACAGTGATTGATAAATTAGGGTGACCATTCTATGCCTATTGATCAATCTGGATATCGGTTTGATAAAAGGACAGTGACATGTACGATAACAGGTTAAGTCGAATAATCGATAATCACGAATATTGGATAATCATAATGTCTTGCTAGAGGCCACTTATGATGGAAAGGGTAAAATGGTAATTTTACCAGTCTGCCAATTATTCATGAGCCTAGAGGGTCACACGCATTAAGCACAATACATGACAATAATTATGGATGAGATTTGAGAACGATTCGGTAGTTTTCTGGCCTAAGGTTTTAACCAGACGGTCGAAGAAATCAATTCGAGGAAATTGAGCCGTTTTGACTAAACCGAAATTAGAACTCAAGTTAATGGGTTTAATTTGGGTTTTAGTTAAATGGGCTTAAAGCCCATTTAGGGTTTAAGATAAGAGAGGGGTTAAATGCAAATAAGAAGGATTAAAAGGATGGATAATGCAATTTTTATTTTGAAATTCAATTTAATTTCAAATTAAAAATCACATAATCTATAATTATCTTATCCTTTTGATTTTTTCAGCAACTAACTCCCACTCTCTCTCTCTCTAATGGCTGAAAATTCTCTCCCTCTCTTCCTCCATTGTTGCTCTTGTTTTCTCTCAAAATTTCTAGCAAAAATTAGAGAGAAAAACCATTTCGGTTGTGTGTTTGTGTGGACTTGATAGAGAGGACACTACGCTTGTGTTCTTGTCGATTTCAAGAGGTAAAATATCAGATTTTAATTGAGTTTATAACATGTTCAAATAGCATTAAGATCAAGTTTTAATCGATCACCACGGTTACATATTGTCCGCTGCATGATTTTCAATCTTTGGAACCCGTGGTGATCTCTTTCACTCATTACGACTCTCGTTACCGTGGATGTGTGCGCCTTCGCGTGGTATTCATTAGGATGCGAGCGGGATGAGATGGTCAGTTCTATTTGGATGTGTGCGCCTCCGCGTAGTAGCCAAATAAGAACTTGACCATAGTCATATAAGGTGTGGGAAATATTCTATTTTTTTTACTAATGATTTAGGTTGCAGTGTTGCTTGAATCCAAATCAGATAAGTGTGTCTTCATAAGGTATCCCTAGGAAACTAAGAGATACAACTTCTACAAACTAAGCGAGAATAAGGTTTTGTTGCTGGAGGTGGGGTGTTTTTGGAAAAGGGGTTTATATCCAAAACAGGTAGTGGGAGTGTCGTGCATCTCGAAGAAATTCGAGAGGGTATGGAACAGCCTAAAGTAATTCAGGATCCCACAATGCAAGATGTAGAAGTGCAGGAGCCTTAGATGATCGTAGATGAAGAACCAATCCATACATAAATTCTAGATGGTCCAAGGAGGTATGAAAGATCTCGTCAAGCTCAAGATAGTGACATGGACGATAAGAGGTTAAATCGAATCGTCGATAATCATGGATGTTGGGTAATCATAATATCTTGCTAGAGGCCACTTATGATGGAAAGGGCAAAATGGTAATTTTGCGCTGGTCTGCCAGGTCGTGAGCCTAGAGGATCACACACTTTAAGTAAGGTATAGAGAAAAAGGGACTTGAAAAGTCAATATTCGAGAAGTATGAGAATCGGGAGAATTTGGCTTTCGGTTCACTTAAATTGGGACGATTTAGATTAGACCAGTTGGTTAAGAAAATCAGTTTAAGAGGATGGAGCCGGTCTAGCTAAACCGTTTAATTAGAACCCAATTTAAATGGGTTTAATTAAGGGATTTCTAGAATGGGCTATGAGCCCATCTTAATTAAATTTATTTTATAATTATAAATTAAGATGATAATAATGAGAATTAAAAGTATAAATTCATGGTTTTGAATTTTGTTTTAATTCTCATTTAATCACCATAAATGGCCCATCCTCTCCCTCTCTTTCATGTTGTCCCTATCTTGTTCTTCTCTAATTATTCTTTGCTTATTCTTCATTACAATACTGGCAAAATTGTTTGAAGAATCTTTGAGAACTAAAGAGTCTTGCTTGTGTGGATACATCTACAGAACACAAAACTATTTTGTGTTAGATTGAATCGAGCTTAGGAAAGGTATTTTTCGAGATTTTTCCATACTTTAACCTTGCTGAAATTTATATCACATGATGATCGGTTTTTAGTTTACTTGAATTCATGGTTAAATTCGCTTCCGTTATACATGAGTTTAATTGTTTGGAACCCATGGATTCCTTCAAAAATATCCTTCATTGACTATCAAAATTTCAAAATAATGACACTTGGTTTGAGGAAAATTGGATCGGGTTAGACTGGAATTTAATTGGGCTAAGATTAGACCGGTCCATCCCCTCCCCTAATTGTTTATTGCATCCATCGTCGTAGAAACAGAGTTGGGTTGTTTTGTTACTGGAGTTTGGTCCTTGCCAGAGCTTGGTTCTCCACCTCTGATTTGTCTCTTTCCATGAATGAATTCACGAGATCGGAAGTGAACCACATCGCCTCCTCCTTGAACTCCGCCGCAGCCCTCCTAAACCTCACTGTAATCTTCATAATCGACTTAGACCCTCTCGGCACCGACGAAACCACCGCGAAGAAGAAGAAGGCCCAAACTATCACGCGCGAGTTCATCTCCAAAACGACCTACTCTGCTCCGTCATCCCATACCATCTTTGAATAGGCTCCGCTCTCGCTCCCTAGCGGTATATTTTCAAATCATACGGAAGGCGATGAAGGGCGAATCATACGGCGAATAGTCGTCCTCGCGCTTGAGATCGGGGAGGGAAGGCAATGAAGGGCGAAGATCGGCAAGGGAAGGCGATGAAGGTCCGATGAGGTAGAATATTGGGGCACAACAAAAATATTGACGACGATCGGGAACAAATTTGAGAAGAGAGAGAGAGAGAGAGAGAGAGAGAAAGAGAGAGGTGGGTTCTTCGAATCTCAATCTAGGGCCGACGAATCAGAGAGTTGGGGCTGGCGAATCGGAGTGTTGGGTTTGACAAATCAAGAGATGCCACTGGATGATGGTTTCATCGGCGTCAAGGAGCTCACTAGAGTGGCTCTCCGATATCCTGATTTGAAAAGGAGATGGATTGGTCGAACGGTGCAATTGCCTAAACCAAATCCAATTATGGTTTATTATTGGTCAATGCCAAACAAAGCTCAAATCAATTTAGAGGTATATTTTTATTTTTTAAAAAAAACTTTAAGTTTTCCGTCCAAATTCTACTGGTACTAGAGCAAACTGTAAAAAGAACACAATTAACTGACCTGAGATTAAACTTTTTGTTATAGTTTTAGTAAAATGTAAAACGCGCCATTATAAAACTAGTAAATTGTAATCAACCATTGTATTTACAATCCCATTTTACATAATTAAATAAATTTTCTTTAATTGTAAACCCGTTGGATGTGCCTGATATATTGCCAGCGACGCCGTCGGTCCTCCCACTGCCGTTTCTTCCGCCGCCTCGACCCCTACCGGAACCGGAGCTCCGATTTCCATAGTTTTCCGGGTACCCAATTAACTTGTACCACTCTTTCGCACTATGCCCTATTTTCCCACAATAAAACAATGCTTGTTTACCTGATTTTCTCCATCATAGTATGTTGTGCTATCATGGCGGATTCGTGGGTTGGACCTCTTGTTGCGCAGGTCGACCGCTGTGATTCCTCTCATGCGTCAACGGAATACACTCTCTCAAGTCCAGGAAGTGGGTAGACGATGAGTATCTGTGAACGCAAGGAAGTGTATTCATCATTCAATCTGATTTCAAAAATCGCATACCTTATCTTCATCACGGATCGCCTGAATTCGCTCGTTAATGTTGCAGGCGCACTTCCCACAAACACACATCAGGACGAAGCCCTTGGAGTTCATCCCAAGTTCCCTAAAGAAGGTTGAGACTGATTGGTATCTTTGTTGGAGGAAGGCAATAGCTCTGTGTAGGGTGTATACACGTGGTGTGACATTCTATGTGAATTGCTACTCGAGATCCTGCCAAATTTATCTGGCTAAAGTAGTGTGCGCTGCACTTGATTTCAGCTCCTTGGAGAGAGAATTGACAATCCAAGATTTCACCAAGACGTTGTTTTGAATCCAAGGTCGCATGTCTTTGGATTTATCGTCTGGACGAGGTAACGATCAGTCAATGAAAAAAGAGTTTGTTTTGAATAGCATCGCACCATACATTGCCTTTTTCCATGTATGATAATTGTTTCCTCAATCGCTTAACAGGATTACGGAAGATACATAAGGATCATTTCTGGGTTTTCTGATTTTTGTAAAAAAAAGGGCTAATCGGAGTCGTTTGTGACACGAATAGTCGACCATGTTGTCATAACTTCTTTCCATGCGGTTTCTCCCATTCTTCTTGGTATTATTGATGAGAAGTCTACGATTATATACAAGTTTACATTGTCATGAAAAAAAGAAAAAATAATTGAGAATATTTCCAGTACAATATTTTGTGTCTAAGATTCTGTGATTACTTGCAAGACGATCAAACAAAATCAACAATGAATTTAAGAAAGACTCCATTGCCAATAGTTGAACTCTATTTTAGTTGAATAAATTCACTTGAATTCGAGCCAAGCTCTAGCCGAACATTTTTTTATGAGGCAAACCTTCCAAATAGAGGTTCGATTCACCTCGTTTACACGTATAACTTATGTTGTTACATCTTCCAGTCTTTAATAGCATTTAAATTGCAATTAATTTTGAATGCGTTACAATGGAATGGAAAAACATGATGATGTAATCCCATAATAATCATAATAGATTTCAATGCTCTAGTTCGTTTCGTCACATGTATATTTTGTTTAAAGGCGAGAGATCAACAACCATACATACCTATAATTAAGTTAACTAACAAATATATAATATTTGAAGGAAGGAAGTTCGTTTTTGTTGCAGAGGAAGACATTGTTATAAAAATGATTCAGTGAGGGTCGGCAACATGTAGTGGGTAGTTATGAATGAAATGGGCCCAGGTTCCAGTGTCGGACTCAGCAAGAATGGGCCTGAGACATTCCCAGACGAGGTTGGCGCACTTGGTCCCAGTCCCCATCCCCAGCTGCCACACCTTGTCCCCTTTCTTCACCCTCTGTTTGGCCTCCAAGTAAGCCAGCTCGTACCACAGCGACGAGGAGGACTGGTTCCCGAACTTGTGCAACGTCATCATCGTCGGCTCGACGTCAGAATCCCCAAGCCTCATCCCCTTGGCAAGCTTCTCTATGACCACCCACCCCGACGCCGGCAGGCAGAAATGCTCCACCGCTTTCTTGAAGTCCGGCGTGTATACCTCCGCCGATTCATCGAGGAAGCGCCTCCTCACGACCGAGGCCGCCACCCTGAGCTTCTTCGAGAGCGGCAGTAGGGAGCTAGCGCCCGAGGACAGAGATGTTGGCCTTGAGGATCTCCCCCACCACCGGCAGCAAGTCTCGCGCCAGGGTCATGTTGGTTTATTAATCTTAAACTAAATAAAACGGTGCGTTTTGTTAGAGGAAGAACGAGTCAGTCAAGCGGAGAAGATGAGGTTGCGTGCTTCGCAAGCATCACCTACATTCTAGGGTTGATGGTTTGTGTTTCCTGTTTTTGTGTAACCAGTCAATTAGGTTTTATTGTTAGCATGCAATTGTTGCATAAATAAATAAAAAGAACCAGCTAAGAAGTGTATTGACTTGGTTGGATTCACAAAACATCACTCTGTTTTCGTTTTACTTGAAACTTTGTATTTTCAATTTGGTATCAGAGCCTCGTAAGACCTAATCATGAGTGATCCACCGAATCCAGAGTCAACTCCGCAAACGAGAGACCAAAGTTCAACCACAATAGAGAGGGTCGTGTCAGATTCAGGGGTTCTCAGAACACAACCAAGAAACTTGCAGATCAATTATCCTATGCTCACTGATTCAAATTATGGATATTGGTCTGTGAAGACGAGGATCTTACTGGATGCTCAGAATGTATGGGAAGCAGTGGATGGTGAAACTGAAGTCAGCAGAGAAGCAAATCGAATAGCTTTGGCGATGATCTCACTAGCTATACCAGAACTAGTTCTAGTGCGGATTGTAGAAAAACGAACAGCAAATGAGGCTTGGAAGGCATTGAAAGAGATGCGTGTTGGAGAGGACAGATTCAGGAAGGCAAATGTGATCCTGCTAAAGAGAGAGTTTAATAAACTCATGATGGATGAAGCCGAGTCAGTTAGTGATTTCTCACTGAGACTATCAAACTTTGTAGGTGAAATCCGTTCTCTTGGATGTGTTATCACTGAAAAAGCTGTGGTGGAGAAGTTGTTTTGCTCAATACCATATCGTTTCCTATCGATTGTGGGAACCATCCAGCAATGGGGAGACATGGAGACTATGACCCTGTCTAAAGCAGTTGGGAGGTTGAGGACTTTTGAAGCCTCGCAGAAAGGTAGACAATTGGACAAAGAGGGAGACTAGTTGTTACTTACAAGAGCTTAGTGGGAGGCTCTTGCTGCAAAAGAAGCACAAGGAAGAGATGTTGCGGGCTCCTCGCGAGGAAGAGGAATAAGAGGACGAGGAGGAGGTCGTGGATTTGGGAGGAAGTTTGACAAATCTAAAGTGAGGTGTTTTAGTTGTGCAAGTTTTGGACACTTTGCAAATGAGTGCAAAGAGTCAGACAGAGAGGAAGCAAACATGTTAGAGCAACGGGAAGAAGAAGAACCTGTGTTGTATATGACAATAGCTCAGAAAATCTCAGCATGCAATAAAACAGAGGAACTCGTGTTGTTAAACGAGAAGGGAGTTGAGTTAAATTCTCTAGGCACCGAGAAGAAGTGAGCTGATGTTTGGTACCTGGACACATGAGCGAGTAATCATATGTCAGGGAGTCAGGGAGTGTTCACGGTGCTTGACCAAAGTTTGAGAGGCTCGGTGAAGTTCGGTGATGGGTCACTGGTGGAGATAATGGGAAAAGGGTCTGTCTTGCTTGAAGGGAGAAGTGGAGAACACAAGTTGCTTGAGAATGTGTACTACATACCCTGTTTGAAATCGAATATCATTAGTTTGGGACAGCTTGATGAAGAAGGATGCAAGATCGAGTTGAAGGATGGATGGATGAAAATTTTTGATGCAGATCATAGACTTTTGATCAGAGTTAGGAGGTCAAGTAACAGACTCTATACTCTGAAGCTTAATAGCATCAAACCCATATGCCTGTTGACCAAAATAGAGAACAGAGGATTGTTATGGCAAGAAAGGTACGGGCACCTAAACTTCACTGCTTTAAGAACAATGATGAGCCAAGATCTGGTGAGAGGGCTTCCCACTCTCAAAAACCCAGATCAAATATGTGAGGCATATATGTTGGGAAAGCAATGACGTAAAGTCTTTCCTAAAAAGTCTCTATTTCGAGCTTCAAAACCATTAGAGCTTGCACATGCTGATTTGTGTGGCCTGATTACCCCAGAAACATCAGCAGGGAATAAGTTGTTCTTCCTAATTTTTGATGAATTCTCTCGCTATATGTGGGTGGTTTTGATAAAGAGCAAGGATCAAGCTTTAAAAGCCTTTCAGTTCTTGAAACAGAAGCTTGAGGTTGAAGCAGAGGCAAAACTCAAAACGTTGCGAACATACAGAGGTGGTGAGTTCCTGTCTGGATATTTCAAAATCTTCAGTGATGATGAGGGTCTAAATCGACATATGACAGCTCCTCGATCCCCACAGCAAAATGGGGTCGTGGAGAGAAGAAATCAGACTATTGTGGGCATGGCAAGGTGTATGATGAAAACAGAGGTGTACCTGGGCGTTTTTGGGGAGAAGTTGTGATGACATCTGTGTACCTACTGAATCGATCCTTCACGAAAAGCTTGGAGAAGAAGACTCCATATGAGGTATGGTTCAAACGAAAGCCTTATGTCAGTCACCTTAAAGTTTTTGGGTGTGTGGCATATGTGAAGAGGACAGAGCCATCTGTGAAGAAGCTTGATGACCGAAGCTCTCGAGTCGTGTTCATTGGCTATGAACCAGGAACTAAAGGGTACAGATTCTATAATCCCATCACTAATCGAGTTGTCATTAGTAGAGATGTTGTTTTTTATGAGAAAACAGGTTGGGATTGGACCTATGGTGATGATCAGAGTGTGCCTACATGTGAAGAAATCTTCATTGTCGATTGGGGCTATGAGCTTGAGGAAGGAGGAGACTATGTTTTACCAAACAATGAGCAAGCTCAAGACCCAATTCACACTGACATACCACCTGATCTATTTGAGGAAGAAACTTATACCCAGAATTCACAAGCTCATCCATCAACTCAGACGTTGACCAAAACAGAGACACCATAAGCTCCTTTGCGCATATGATCTCTTCGTGATATTTATGAGGAGACAGCTCAAGTTGAACTTGAAATTCATTAGCTTTTTTTACTTGTTGATGAACCTGTTAGTGTTTGTGAAGCATTGACAGAGAAAAGTGGAAACAGGCCATGGAAGAAGAGCTAAGATGCATTCGAGAGAACCAGACATGGGAGCTTGCAGAGCTGAAACCTGGTGTGAAGGCGATTGGCATAAAATGGGTTTTCAAACTCAAAAGAGATGCTCAGGGAACAATCTTGCGCTACAAAGCACGTCTTGTAGCCAAGGGTTATGCACAGAGGGAGGGAATCGATTATGATGAAGTATTTGCTCCAGTAGCTCGAATCAAAATTGTGAGGCTGCTTCTGGCTGTTGCAGCTCAGAGAGTATAGGAGATTCATCATATGGATGTTAAGTCAGCTTTCTTGAATGGAGATCTGACAGAAGAGGTGTATGTAGTACAACCTCCTGGTCTTGAGGATACTAAGAAGGCAAACCATGTAATGAGGTTAAAGAAAGCTCTGTATGGTTTGAAACAGTCTCCTCGAGCTTGGAATGAGAAGCTCACTCTAACCTCTACAAATTAAAATTCAAAAAAACCTCTTCAGAGCATGCAGTGTACACAAGGAGATCCAGGGAGTCTATACTGATTGTGGGTGTTTATGTAGATGATCTTATTATTATTGGGTCGCTTAAAAGGGAGATTGAAGTGTTCAAAGAAGAGACGAGCATTGAGTTCCAGATGAGTGATTTAGGGCTACTATCCTACTATATGTGTATTGAAGTAAAGCAGAGTACTGAGGGAATATCACTACGCCAAAGGAGGTATGCCCAGAAACTAGTAATGATGGCAGGCTTGCAAAACTGCAACTTGTGTAAAACGACAATGGAGCAGAAACAAAGGCTTAGCAGAGAGCAAGGAGGTGAACCAGTTGATTCAAACCCTCTATCGAAGCTTGATTGGGAATCTTCGTTATCTGGTAAACACTCGCCCAGACTTGTGTTATTCTATGGGAATTGCCAGTAGATATATGGAATTCCCTCGAGATGTGCACATGGCAGTAGTGAAGAGAATCATAAGATATGTTCAAGGAACTCTAGGGTTTGGCTTGAAATATCTTCGTGATGAAAATGAAGGGAATTTGACAGGGTACTGTAATAGTGATCTCGCAGGGGATATTGATGATAGGAGGAGTACCACAGGTGTCGTGTACTTTCTGGAAAAAAGCTTTATCACTTGGACATCTCAGAAACAGAGGGTTGTGGCTCTGTCATCTTGTGAAGCAGAGTACATTGCAGCTACCTCTACAACGTGTCAGGGAATCTGGTTGGCACGTCTTGTTGCTGAAATGTTCGGGAGAGAACCAGAGGAGGTAATTTTGAAGATTGACAACAAGTCAGCAACCATGCTTAGCAAGAATCACGTGCATCATGATCGGAGTAAGCACATTGATACACCTTACCACTTTGTGCGTGAGTGTGTTCAGGAGGGGAGAGAAAAATGTTAGGCCACTAGCTTTGTCTGTATTTGACGGGTTTTTAATGTTAGAAAAATGTGCCTACTACTTATGATGGAAAGGGTAAAATAGTAATTTTACCAGTCTGCCAGCGGGTCGTGAGCCTACAGGGTCACACGCTTTAAGTACAATCTGTGACAAACAAGAATGGATGGTAATTGGGAGAATCTGCTTTTCAATTTAGTCAAATTGAAAACGATTCGGTTGATTTCTGGCCTAGGTTTATTAACCAGACGGTTGAAGAAATCAAATTAGGGAGATTGCACCTATTTAGCTAAACCATAATTAGAACTCAATTAAATAGGTTTTAATTTTAATTTGGCTAAATGGGCTTCAAGCCCATTTAGAGTTTCAAGTCATGAATGGGGTTCAATGTTGATTATGAGATTAAATGGGTACATTGTGTAATTATCAAAATGATATTCAAAATCAGATTTTTGATAAATACACAATATTTCTTTACCAAAAATATCACATAATTTCGGCAATCACTCCCCATTCTCTCCCTATCATTGCCGACCTTCCCTTTTCATTCTTCCATTGCCATTTTGTCCTCTTCTTCACAATTTCATTAGCAAGAGATAGTGAGAAAATTTCCCAAGGTTATTGTGCTTGTGTGGACTTGATAGTGAAACACTATACTTGTGTTTTCAATCGATTAAAGGTATGATTTTCATATTTGAAAAGGTTACATGTATGCTGAATTTCTCAATAAGATCCTTAACTTCTTCATCGATTCCCATAGTTAATTCATACCGCTGCATGAAATTAATGTTTGGAACCCATAGGAATCCCTTTCAGTTGTATCAAAGCATGAGCTGTTTTGAGTTTAATTTCTTATGCATGATCTGAATTTTAATTTTATGTTCTTGTGTTCTTTATAGGGAAAATGACACTTTTGTGCACCTAAATATACACTTTTGACACTTTCATACCCTAACTTTTTTTCTCTTTTTTCCATAGCTAAATTTCATTTTGGGACATCAATTCCAAAATACCCAACATACTCATGAATTTAACCAAAATTAAGGGTACTTCTGGACCATTTTTCCAAAATACCAATGAATTGAACCAAAATCCTCCTAAATTGAACCAAATACCCATGAATTGAACCAAAATTCAGGGCCATTTTTTGTAAATAAATGGCCAGTTGTCCCAAAATGAAACTCAGTTATGGAAAAAAGAGAACAAAAAATTTAGGGTATAAAAGTGTCAAAAGTGTATATTTAGGTGAAAAAATGTGTCCCTTTCCCTTCTTTATATAAATATGCATGAAATTGAAAAAAAAAATCAGATGTAATTAGTTTTGAAAAATTGGAAAAATTTATTTCTGGGGCTGTTTCGGGTTAGCCATGGCCGAGCCATGGCTAACTAGGGCCGAGACCCTTGGTGGACCATGGAATGCCCTAGGGCAGACCATGTTCGGCACCAAGGGCCGACCAGGTTGCCTACGGGTGACCGTGGCAGCCCTCGCGGGCAACCAGGGTCTGCCCTAGGGGCAACCATGGCAACCCTCGCGAGCCACCATGGTCGCTCCCGTGGGCGACCACGGTCAGTCCCGCGAGCGACCATAGTAGCCCTCGTGGGCCACAATGGTTGCCCCCGCGGGTGACCTCGGTTGGGCCGGTTCGGCTCGACCAGATTCGAGTTGAACCGGCCGGTTCGCAAGAATATTTAAAGCCCTAAAATTTTATTTTTCATATTTGGTTCGATTTCGATAAACCAGCATGAACCGGTTCAAAATTCAACTAATTAACTAAACCGTTCGGTTTCGATAAACCGAAATTTTTTCACACTTAAGAAAGATCAATTTTGGAAAATTTTGTTGTTTGATAAGCATGATGAGTGATCACATGATCTTTGATAACATGATGTTTTCCACATGATGTATAGCTAAACCCTCTAGACTTGTAATTTTAATTTCGGTTTTCCAACCTGTGTGTTGCTAAGTTTTGGGTTGTAGTTAATACGGCCTGCATGTCGTGATTTGTAATTTATTTATTTTATTTAAATTTGTAATCACGAAGACCGACGCAAGAGGAACATTCGAAATTTGGAGGAGACTCGAAGCCAGTGGGTGTCCGCGTAGTATTCATTGGGATTCGAGCGGAATAAGGTAATCAGTTCTATTTTGATGTGTGCGCCTCCGCGTAGTAGCCAAATAAGAGCTGGACCAGAGTCATAGAAGGTACGCCACATAACACTCATTGCGTCTCCCATTACCATGGATGCGTATGCCTTCGCGTAGTATTCATTGGGATGGGAGCAGAATGAGATGGTCAGTTCTATTTGGATGGGTGCGTATTCACATAGTAGCCAAATAAGAAATGGACCATAGTCATGTATGGTGTGGGAAACATCCTAGTATGTTTTTCCTAAAGATTTGGGTAGCAGAGATGCAGGCATCCAAATCAGATAAGTGTGTCTTCGTAAGGTATCTTAAGTAACTAAGAGATACAACTTCTACATACCCAGCGACAACAAAGTCTTTGTTGCTCAAGGAGGGGTATTTTTGGAGAAAGAATTTATTTCCAAAATAGCTAGTGGGAGTCTTGTGCATCTCGAAGAAATTCTAGAGGGTACGGAACAGCCTGAAGCAATTTAGGAGCCTGCTATGCAAGATGTAGAAGTACTGGAGTCTCAGATGGTCGTAGATGAAGAATCAATCCCTACAGAAATTCAAGATGGTCTAGACAGATATGGATTCACAGCTACTGAGGGAAATGACTTGATATTGATGGACCAGGATGATCCAGAAACCGTCTGACAAGCTTTGACCAGTCTAGACTCCGAAAAATAGCATAACGCCATGAGTGAGGAAATGAAATCCATGTATGACAACCAAGTCTGTTGCTTGGTGGATCAAACCCCTGAGATAAAACCCATCGGTTCTGAGTGGGTCTATAGGATCAAGACCGACATGGATGGAAATCCTCAGACCAATAAGGGTAGGATGGTTGTAAAAGGCTATCGTCAGTTTCAATGCATGGATTATGATGACACCTTTTCACCAGTAGAAATGGTCAGTTTGATCCGAATTATTCTTAGCCATAACTATGGCAGATGGATGTCAAAACCCCTTCCTTAGCAGGAACTTACTGGAGGGCGTGTATATCACACGGCCTGTGGGTTTTGTAGATCCAAAGAATCCCGGAAAAATATATAAGCTGCAAATATTCATTTATGGATTGAAGCAAGCATCAGGGAGTTGTAACCTTCATTTTGATAAAGTTGTAAGGGAACTCAGCTTCATCAAAAACGAAAATGAGCATTGCGTACATAAGAAAGCGAGTGGGAGTAATATTGTATTCTTGGTATTTATTCATCGGGAATGACATCCCGACCTTGCCACCAAAGCTTGGTTAGAGAAGTACTTATCGATGAAGGACTTAGGTGATCCTACATTTATTGTAGGCATCATGATCTCTACAGATCATTTCAAAAGGATTTTGAGCCTAAGTCAGAACATGTACGTAGGTAAAGTGTTGAGAAGACTCTCAATGCTTGATTCTAAGAAAGGATACATACCCATGCGTCGTGGCATTAAGCTCAGCAAGCTACAGAGTCCTAATACTCCTGATAAGCTGAGCAGGATGAGTAAGATCCATTATGCTTCGGATGTCGGGTCTATCATGTATGCCAGGATGTGCACGAGAGTGGAAGTCTCGTTTGCACTAAGTTGTACCAACATATTCCAATCTAACCCCGACCAATTACACTGGATTGTTGTCAAAGGCCACCCTCAAATATTTGAGGAGGACCAAGGATGCATTCCTAGTGTACGGGGATGTACATAGAAAACTAGCAGTCAAAGGACAAGTCGATGCTAGTTTCCAGACATATCCATATGACTTCAAAATTCAGTCAGGATATACTTTGTGTTGAGTGGTGGCGCTTTCAGCTGGATAAGCTTTAAGCAAGCCAAAATTGACAACTCTACAACGGAGGCTGAGTATATAGCTGCAACGAAAGAAGCTAAAGAGGCCGTATGGATTAGTAGCTTTCTGATCGAATAAGATGCAACGCCGCGAACGTCTGATCTGATAAGCTTGTTGTAGGACAACACAGGTGTTGTAGCTATTGCTCACGAGCCCAGATTCCACAACAGATCCAAACATGTACTCAGCATGCATCAACTCGTGAGAGTTATCACTTATAGAGGTGATATGGAGATTAAACACTATTCGATTGATGATTATATGGCCGATCCCTTGACAAAGGCTCAGCCGCAGCCTAGGCATGAGGAACATGCAGTGTCTATGGGAGTAGATTAGAACTTAAATTGGAACCAGGAGGAAGTGGAAGATTGTTAGAGTTATGCCCCAATCCAATATAAAAGTGATTTACAGATGTAATGTTTTATCATCTTTCCGAATGAAATATATTGGCATATATTACTAATGTATTATAGTAATATATCGAATGTAATTTGATCTATGTCATTATGTGTGTAACCACTAATAGTAGAACTGTAGATCAGAAAGAATTACATTTGATGAGTCTCTGATCAGCTAAGCTTCTTTAAGAAGCGATCAGTATGAGACCAACTACTTGTGATCACGCTCTACTGATCATGACAAAGTATATGTCGGAGTTATATCATAGATATCATCAGGTCGATGATATCGGACAACCAGATTGTGAGTATGCAGCATAGATACTGTCATGAGATACTCACAGATCGTAGCTTGTCATTATATCCTAAGACCAAGAAGTCTTTGTGTGCACTATGTAATGAATCTCTAAGTTTGACCTAGTCTAACGTTACCTGTAAAAGGGTAGCCATAACGGCAGTGATTGGCTTGGTTATTAATTGCATTAGTGAACTCGAAAGACATCTCAGGGATTTATCACTCATACTCTGGTATTAGAACAATATCCGTTTAGGCCACTTGATGAGTATGACTGAAGAAATTGCACGGTCGTGCAGGTGATACCTTAGTATCAGTTTTCAGTCATCTCAGATATCAAGAAACAGTGATTGATAAATTAGGGCGACGGTTATATGCCTATTGATCAATCTGGGTATCGGTTTGATCAATCTGGATGTACGATAACAGGTTAAGTCGAATAATCGATAATCACGAACGTTGGGTAATCATAATGTCTTGCTAGAGACCACTTATGATGGAAAGGGTAAAATAGTAATTTTACCAGTCTGCCAACAGGTCGTGAGCCTATTGGGTCACACGCTTTAAGTACAATACGTGACAAACAAGCATGGATGGTAATTGGGAGAATCTGCTTTTCAGTTTAGTCAAATTGAAAACGATTTGGTTGATTTCTGGCCTAGGTTTATTAACCAGACGGTTGAAGAAATCAAATTAGGGAGATTGCACTTGTTTAGCTAAACCATAATTAGAACTCAATTAAATGGGTTTTAATTTTAATTTGGCTAAATGGGCTTGGTTTCAAGTCATGAATGGGTTTCAATGTTGATTATGAGATTAAATGGGTATATTGTGTAATTATCAAAATGATATTCAAAATCAGATTTTTGATAAATACACAATATTTCTTTACCAAAAATATCACATAATTTTGGAAATCACTCCCCATTCTCTCCCTATCATTGCCGACCCTCCCTCTTCATTCCTCCATTGCCATTTTGTCCTCTTCTTCACAATTTCATTGGCAAGAGATAGTGAAAAAACCTCCCAATGTTATTGTGCTTGTGTGAACTTGATAGGGAAACAGTATACTTGTGTTTTCAATTGATTAAATGTATGATTTTCATATTTGAAAATGTTACATGTATGCTGAATTTCTGAATAAGATCCTTAGCTTCTTCATCGTTTCCCATGGTTAATTCATACCGCTACATGAAATTAATGTTTGGAACCATGGGAATCCCTTTCAACAACGTTAGAATTCTCTTTGGTCCAGGGCTTAGGATTTTTTCTAAGTTTAGAGTGCAAAATAGCAGTGTCAAGGGTCAGATTATCATAATAATCTGCGATATAATTAAGATTACCCAAATACCTTTGCAGTTGTTTGGTGTCAGTGATAAAGTTTGAAAACTTAGAAGAAAATTATATGCTTCTGTCTATAGGGACAATTTTTTCTTGATTAATGATATGACCCAAAAATCTAACCTGAGTGTGAAATAGTTTAATTTTAGAGGCGGATAAAACTAACCCATTATGTTTTACAGCATTTTTTAATATTTTCGAATTTTTTTTCATGTTTTTCAAGGGTTTTAGAAAATACTAAGACATCATCAATATACACAATTATGAACTCTGTGTAAGGGTTGAAGATTTCGTTCATAATATTTTGAAAATCATAAGGGGCATTTTTAAGCCCAAATGGAACAACGTTCCATTCAAAGTGTCCAAAAGGGACAGTAAAAGCGATTTTGTACCTATCAGATTCATTAATTTGAATCTGCCAAAAGCCTGATTTCATGTCAAGTTTTGAAAAGATTAAGGCATCGTTTAATCTATCCGAAAAATCTTTTTTGTTAGGAATTGAGTATTTAACCCACTTTAAAACTTTATTTAAAGGTTTATAATTAATAATTAATTTATGAACTCCTCGTTCCTTCTCAGCAACATTGTTGACATAAAAAGTTGTGCAACTTCACGGGGATTTAGATTTTCTAATAAGCCCCTTATCTTGAAAAGAATTAATTTCTTTCGTGTAGATTTTTAAGAACTCATGATTCATTTTACCTGGCCTAACTTTGGTAGGGATTTGACTTTCGTTAAAGTCATCAGTGTAAGGTAGGGAAATAGAATGAGTTTTTCTGTCCATAATGTAGTAGGAAGATCATTACAAATATTCTTAGTGAATTGGTTTGCAATTATTTTGCTTTTATTTTGAATATTGCTTTGCTTGAGATGATTGTTAATATTTAGAACATTTACTTCTTTTTTTTTTAAAAACATAATTGTTTTTCTTTATTAAGGAGCATATCTTTGACCTCATTTAGCATTCTAGTCTGAGGGTCAGAGATGAAGTTGAAATTAAATGGGGTAATTACAGATCAGTACATCCGCCGAAACCTCATTTCAGAATCAGTACCCCAAGATTGAAAAAAAATTTCTCGGTCCCCCAAGTTTAAAACGTTAACACTTTAGTCAAAATTCAGTTAAATCTAACAGAAATACTGTTCATATTTTTTTAAATACCCAAAATTCCCCCGTTATAACTTTGGCAAAGGATAATTATTTTTAAATGTGAAATTACCATTGTACCCCTCATTTGCATGACAAAGTTCACTTAGGTTCAAGGGTAAATTAGTATTTTTGAAGAACAAAATTAAAAATAAATGCAAATAAAATGACTATAGTGCCCTCATCTTCAACCTCTCATCTCTCACTCTCCACTCTCTAGTTCAACAAACATACCCATTTTTTATCAATCTAAATCTAAATCAAAATTTCAGTTCATCTAATTTTTATTAGAACAAAATTGCAGTTCATATCAAAATCAAAATTACAGTTATCTCATCTTCAATCCCAAGCCCACCGCTAGGCGCCGCCCTACTCTGCCGAAGCGCGCTCGACAACTCCAGACCCGCCACCTCTGGACTCGTCGTCGGCTTCATCGTCATCGAACAAACATGAGACAGATCTGGACCAGCAGAGGCCACCGGAGTGGAGCCCAGCAACGGTGACCTCTGTGTCGGCCCCAATAGACGACCTCCAATTGAGATGGGATATGGGTTTGATGAAGTCGATGAGGTGCTCGTGCTTGACGATCTCATCGACGCAGCTGACATCGGACCAGTAAGCCCGTTGACCGAGAGGTCAAAGTTCCAGAGCCGAGTCAACATAGTCAGGCTCGGTGGGATATGACCCACGAAGTTGCACCCGGCGAGCCAGAGGATCTCGAGACTCGCTCAATCCCCGAATCCGCTCAGGACATGACTCGACGAGAACGGGTAGTACGCGAGCCCTAGCTCTTTGAGACTCGTGAGGCGTCTTCCGACGAGCCAGAGCCACCACCGTCGATTTCTGGTGGTGGCAGTTGTGGTTCCAGAAATCGACAGTGGTGGCGTTGTCCACGATTAAGATTTTGACGAAAGGTGGTTTTGAGGTGGTGATAAAATTGGGCGAGATGGGTTGGAACATTGAAGAAGAAGAAGAAGAAGAAGAAGAAGAAGAAGAAGAAGAAGAAGAAGAAGAAGAAGAAGAAGGAGAAGAAGAAGAAGAAGAAGAAGAAGAAGAAGAAGAAGAAGAAGGGATCGTTTCAGTGGAGAAGAAAGAATAAAAGTAGGGTTAGAAATATAATTTCATAATTTAGTTTTAATTTGTTTTAATTTTTTATTGTTTAGTTGAAAGGACAACTTTCCCTCAAAGCATGAGTTTATTTTGTTAATTAATAAAGGGTAAAATTGTCATTCAACAGATCATCAAATAATTATATAATTTGATAATTATATAGGGAGGGCATTTGGTCATTACACAACTAGAATTGTTAGATCTAACAGGATTTGGACTAAAGTGTTAACGTCTTAAATTTGGGGGACCGAGAAAAAAAATT
Source organism: Geranium rotundifolium (assembly GCA_963920655.1). Lineage (NCBI taxonomy): Eukaryota > Viridiplantae > Streptophyta > Magnoliopsida > Geraniales > Geraniaceae > Geranium > Geranium rotundifolium. The sequence goes on along the minus strand of OY987313.1, from coordinate 24,555,133 downwards.
TCAAACTTGGGAACTAAATCTGAAATGAGGTTTCGGCGGGTGTACTGATCTGTAATTACTCCAAATTAAATTCTTTTCCATCTATTGATAGAGAACCCTGTTTTATCGACTCGAGTGATTGGCATGATATCATGCAAAAACAGATTTCTCAAAATAATTCTATGGGTAAGATCCTTGACAAGAATAAACGGAGCAGGTAGACAAGTACCTTGATTACAGATATAAGTATCTGAAATTTTTGAATTTAATCTGAAGTTTATCTCCTCCGGCTTGGGTGAGAGAATGAGTTGTCTTTGCAGAGTATCTTGTAGGGATAATTTCCTCTTAAATACAGTTAAAATCAGCCCCACTGTCTACTAGAGCTATTTCATTTTTTAGAATAAAATCGTTATTACTGATGAGAGTTACCTTCACATACCATTTCTGCGAAGTAACTTGATTAATAATATGTAAGTAATTAGTAATAGCAGTACTAACATTAATGTCTTCAAAATTAGTTTCCTTGTTAAGAATATTAATTTTAGAAGGTTGAGTTTTTAAGAAAGCTATCCTTTGAGACATAAGCCTATTTTTATCTGGGTTATTTCAGATTTTAATTGGTTGACTTCTCTTTTTAAGTCGTTGAGAGAAATAGGAGTTTTCTTTATTTTAAATTGTTGGAAACGATGAAGGACCTCACTTAATTGATAAAGTGATTCTTTAACCATAGGACGATTTCTAGAGTTCCTTTATCATAGTCTCAAGAATATTTTTCTTGAAAGAAGGATCAGAAATAGAATTAACCATATCGATGATTCTCTCTTGCTCATCATTGAAAACATTGAGACCATTCATCTCAACGATAGGTTTACAATCATTTATGAAATAGCATTGATAGTCTTTATCATTTCTATTATAAGAGCTATCAGAAGAAGAATCATAAATGATTTCTAGCTCATCATTGTCAGAAGAATCTTCTTTTTCTGAAGGATAGAGGATTATTTGTTCTAACTTAGAGCGTAATTGCTCATCTTCAATCTCATTAATTGCCTTTTTTGTCCAACACTGGTTGGCATAATGACCCATTTTGCCATATTTATGGCATTTGAGTAAGTGATTCCCTGCTGGTGTGGTAAATTTCATGGGGAATTTGATTATTGCTAATACGAATATTTTTAATTAACTCTTATTCTCTCAATTGGGAAGTCAAGGCTCTAGACTCTAGAGGTGTCGGAAGCCTTTCATGAGCATATCCATAATATCTGGAAGAGCTGAATCTAAGAAATTTAATAGATTTTTGAGAATTGAATCTGATCTCAATAACTCCTTTTGAGGTTTGAATTATTTGATCAACATTGAAATTCTGATCAGCTTAGTCGTGCAAGATACCACACACAATGTTACGTAAGAAGCTATAACGTTGTGTCTGACTTCTTGCGTAGATAATGCAGGACAGTTAATATAAAGCTATAAACAATGACACAGCAGATTGTTTACCCAGTTCAGTGCAACGTCACCTACGTCTGGGGGCTCTCAGCCTAGTGGAAAGATTTCACTTATCAGTAATTCGTCAGAAGATACAAGTACATGTGATCATCCCTAGATCTATACTTTATGCTACGTCTTACAGTGCAATCTATCTCAGGGTCTCCCCCTGAATCCAAGAACGTCTTGATTCCACTCTTCGAGCAATCGCCTTGCTCTGTCGGTTTAGTTCTTCAATGAACTTGGTGGTTGCGTGCAGTCTTCACTCACGCTTTCAGTAAACCCTCAATCACCTAACTCTCAATAGTTATGTGATGCACAATATCCTAAGCTCAATCTGCAATTTCTCAGCCCGCAGACCTTCACGTCTAAGAATCTTGCAAATTGTTGCTAGGAAACAAATAAAGAACCACACGATTGCGAAGGGGGTAGCCTAAGCTTTTATAGCAATCGATGATGAGTACTAACCCTAAAGGGTTTCCTCTTAATCGCCGTCTTTCTTCTTTCCAAATTAGGAGTCGTTCTGGAATTTCCTAATCGTCTTCTTGCTTTTCTGCCGAAATTGCACTTTCCTGATTTCTGTCGATCAGGATGTTTGCCGAGACGCCGTCAACAATGTCACACAAGATGTCGCAGAAGATGCTTTGACATTCTTTGTAACATGTTCTTCAGTTCTTCTAAAAATCAGCCAATCTCTAAAACCGTCGTAACTACAATCTCCCCCTTTGGCTATTTTTAAGGACAGCATCCTTCGTCGCATACAGCATCGCATTTGTCGTCTTGTTGATCGGCAGTTATTAAGTCTCATAGCATATCTTGCGCATAGCGTGTGTCGCGCGTATCATCGCGTCGTCTCTGCGTCGTCTCTATCTTTCTTGTATCATCGCACGCGTGTCTATCTTACTCCCCCTTGCTGGCTCAAAAAGAGCCAAAAATTTAAACAAATATTTGTAACAGGGCAGGGTAATAAGAAAACGAATCCAAACATAACTCACACTCACTCCCAATCAGCAGTCGAGAGTAAGTGTGAAACAGTGTTCAACAAAAAATTACAAAATAAAAGTGTTCAGTAGTTCGAGAATTAGAAAGTTCATAAAATTTTAAACAGAGCTGTTGTTGGAGCTCGCAGTCTCTTCTTCAGTCGCTTCAGTGGAGGCATCTTGAGTAGATTCTCTACGGAGGTGGCCGAATCCTTCACATTCATGACATTGAAGTCCTTTCTTGTTGTTTTCTTCCCCACTCCTGTTTGGTCTGTCAAGACTTCCTCCTGTTTGAGCTTTTTGTGGAGCTTTGTTTCTGACATTTGTTGTGACATTCCGTCCACCCATTCGACTGAATCTTCTCATGACTTTGTTGTAATTTTTTGTGAGAATGGCCATTGTAGCATCGATGTCTTCATCAGAATCAGAATCAGAATCCTTAGGATCTGGTTGCTTGTGTGTTGAGCTTTTGAAAGCAACTCCTTTGTTCCTTTTGTCAATGTTAGGCAGAGACAACTCATAGGTCATTAGAGACCCCATCAACTCATCAAATTTTAAGATCTTGAAGTCATGAACTTCCTCAATTGCAGTGATCTTCATCTTAAACCTAGGGCTAAGAGCACGCAAGGTTTTTCTTACTAGTTTTTCATCAGACATTGGTTCTCCCAGAGAGTAGGATTCATTGGCTAGATCACGAATACGAAGATTGAATTCTAAAATTGATTCGTCTTCTTTCATGATGAGGGCTTCGAAGTTGGTTGTCAGGTATTGCAGTTTTTATTCTCGAACCTTAATTGTTCCTTCATATGCAACAGCCAGGATATCCCATGCAGATTTGGCAGTTGTGCATGTGTTGATCAGTCTAAACACGTTTTTGTCAACACCATTGAAGATAGCATTCAGAGCTCGAGAATTTCCTAGTGATTCTTCGTCTTCATCATCAATCCAATCTTTTTCTGGTTTTGGACCGATAGGATTGCCATCATTGTCACTGAGTTGTGGAGCATTCTAACCATTGATTACAGCCTTCTATGTCTTGTTGTCAAGTGACTTCATGAAGGCACACATTCGAGCCTTCCAATAGCCATAGTTTCTTCCATCTAGGACAGGTGGTCGATTTATGGATCCTCCTTCTTTGGTATTGTCCATCTTGATCAAAATATTTGTTTAGGAACTCACCTAAAGCTGTAGGTGCCCCCTCTGATACCAATTGAAATTGTGATCAGCTTAGTCGTGCAAGATACCACACACAATGTTACGTAAGAAGCTATAACGTTGTGTCTGACTTCTTGCGTAGATAATGCAGGACAGTAAATATAAAGCTATAAACAATGACACAGCAGATTGTTTACCCAGTTCGGTGCAATGTCACCTACGTCTGGGGGCTCTCAGCCTAGTGGAAAGATTTCACTTATCAGTAATTCGTCAGAACATACAAGTACATGTGATCATCCCTAGATCTATACTTTATGCTACGTCTTACAGTGCAATCTATCTCAGGGTCTCCCCCTGAATCCAAGAACGTCTTGATTCCACTCTTCGAGCAATCGCCTTGCTCTGTCGGTTTAGTTCTTCAATGAACTTGGTGGTTGCGTGCAGTCTTCACTCACGCTTTCAGTAAACCCTCAATCACCTAACTCTCAATAGTTATGTGATGCACAATATCCTAAGCTCAATCTGCAATTTCTCAGCCCGCAGACCTTCACGTCTAAGAACCTTGCAAATTGTTGCTAGAAAACAAATAAAGAACCACACGATTTCTAAGGGGGTAGCCTAAGCTTTTATAGCAATCGATGATGAGTACTAACCCTAAAGGGTTTCCTCTTAATCGCCGTCTTTCTTCTTTCCAGATTATGCACAATATCCTAAGCTCAATCTGCAATTTCCTAGCCCGCAGACCTTCACGTCTAAGAACCTTGCAAATTGTTGCTAGGAAACAAATAAAGAACCACACGATTTCTAAGGGGGTAGCCTAAGCTTTTATAGCAATCGATGATGAGTACTAACCCTAAAGGGTTTCCTCTTAATCGCCGTCTTTCTTCTTTCCAGATTAGGAGTCGTTCTGGAATTTCCTAATTGTCTTCCTGCTTTTCTGCCGAAACTGCACTTTCTTGATTTCTGTCGATCAAGATGTTTGCCGAGACGACGTCAACAATGTCACACAAGATGTCGCAGAAGATGCTTTGACATTCTTTGTAACATGTTCTTCAGTTCTTCTAAAAATCAGCCAATCTCTAAAACCGTCGTAACTACAAACATCTTTGTTGATTACCGGTTCTGGGTCTACTTCCGTAGAAAGATACCAAGTTAGTGGAAAGTTAATTTCAATCCACTTGATTAGCTTATTGGCGGTTATGTTAGAAGATAAAGGATTGGTTTGGACTAAAGTAGTAGTCCCAGGTTAGGGCATTTTAGTCTTTTCACTCCAATTTTGATAACTCGTTAAACCCTTAAGGTTATTTTAGTTCTTTCACATGTCAAAAATGTTAAAAAACTAACATAATTGGACTAAGAGGTGCAAAGTGAAAAAATTGTAAATCTTAACTACCCTCGTTGCCAAAAAATATTCTAGTGGTACCCATTCGAAAAACAGACAATTCTTGGGTACCCACCTGAAAATATCCCTGATATTATTATAAAGAGGAAATGACACTTTTGTGCACTTGAATATACACTTTTGACACTTTCAAACCCTAACTTTTTTTTCTCTTTTTTCCATACCTTACTTTCATTTTGGAACAACTTTCTTCAGAAATTTCAAAATACCCAAATTACCCCTAAATTGAACCAAAATTAAATCTGGTTTAATTCTGATCCAATTAAAAAGTGTGAAAAGACGAAATTGTCCTCAACTATTCATCAAATTTTCAAAGGTATGCCACCCTTTCAACTATTCCTCTCCTCCTCCTCCGCCACCCCTTCTTCACCGGCGTTTCTCTAGCATACATCGTCGGGGTTTCTCCGCCATGTGGGGAGCACGATGGACCGACGAGGCCTCCAGAACACCTCCGCCAAGGTGTCCGTCTCGACCCCATCGTCCTAGACCCCTCCTTCTCGTCTTCTCCGGTGATTCTTCGCCGGAGCCGGCCATGGTTCTTCCTCTGCAGCCTCCACAACACAAAATTGCTAGCATCGACGAGGTGGGCAATGGGCAGCGACCAAAGGGGTAGAATGGCCGGAAAAGAGATAGAGAAAGAGAGGGAATAAGAAATGAGTTCAAGAATTCAAAATTTTCACTCGCCGGAAAGTGTGCCGGAAAATATGTTCCGGCACACTTTCCGGCGAGTGAAAATTTTGGCACAACTTCGGTCACCTCCACCAACTCCGGTCACCAGGTAAGAAGCCCAACAGGTAAGCTCCGGCGATCGACAATGCTCACAATCGACGAGGTGCTCGCTGCCCAGCAGCTTCGTCACCTTGCCTCTGTTTTCTAACCTGAAAATAGAGCATATGACTGCTGCTCCGACGCCATCGTCATCGCAAGTCTCCGGCGGAGCCGAGCCTTCTCCCAGAAGACAGTCATCGCCGCCATCGTCTCCAGCCATCGCCGCAGCAGGAGGCTCTGTTTTGATGAAGTAGGAGGGTCCAATGGCATTCACTTAAAAATTTGATGAATAGTTGAGGGTAATTTCGTCTTTTCACACTCTTTAAAAAATTGGTCCGGTTCTCTCCATTAGATAAGGGGTAATTTCGGTATTTTGAGAATTTTAGGGGTAAATTGTCCAAAATAAAAGTCAGGTATGGAAAAAAGAGAAAAAAAAAGTTAGGGTATGAAAGCGTCAAAAGTGTATATTCAGGTGCACAAAAGTGTAATTTTCCCTTTTATAAATGTCATTTTTAAGGGAAAATGTCACTTACCTCCCTTGTAGTATACCCGATTTTCACTTACCTTCCTCATTTCACGAATACGTTCTGACAGGTCCCCGAAGTATACGACTTTCTCACTAAGGCCCAACGGTGTCAGTTTTTGGTCAAAATGACGAAAATGCCCATGTATTAAAAAAATAAACATTTTCTTAAAACATATTTTTTATAAAATAAATAATAAAAACATATTCAAATATTATTTATTTTAAAAAATATATATTAAAAATGAAAAACAGTTTTTAAACATCATTTTTTTATGTTCTATAATTTTTTTATTTTCTTAAAAATAATATTTTTAATACTAAAATCAGTTTTTTATTATTTATTTTATATAATAACATATTTTTTAACGAAAGTTTGAAAAAATAAATTTTAAGTAATTTGTAATTTTTTAAATACAAGGGCATTTTCGTCATTTTCAAAAAAAAAGTTAATAGAATTTTCAAAAAATTAACGTCGTTGGATTTAAGTGAGAAAGTCGTATATTTCAGGGACCTTTAGAACGTATTCATAAAACGAGGGAAGTAAGTGAAAATCGAGTATATCACGATGGAGGTAAGTGATATTTTTCTTCTTTTTTTTTAATCTCATCCTTATTATCTTGTTGATATTGATCAATTACTGGAGATTGATTTTCTTTAATGTCACTTATCAGCTGATAATTAGCACTGCATATTGTACATTAGTTTCTTTTTATTTCAGTTACCACATAATTCTAATACATGGAATAGAAGTTACCCATGGACATCTTAATTTCTACAGATCATTATTCTTTTTCCTCGATTTCATTTCCTTAGTGATAAGATTACAATTTGAAAATCAAACTAATCAAGAATGTTATATATGAGTTATTTGGAAAATGACACTTTTGTGCACCTAAATATACACTTTTTACATTTTTGTATTATAACTTTTTTTTCTCTTTTTTCTATGCCTGAATTTAATTTTGGAACAATTTTCTTCAGAAATTTTAAAATACCGAAACTACTCCTGAATTGAGCCGGTTCAATTTCAACCAGATCCAAGCATAATTTAATTAATATGAAATTACTTTTTTATCCTCCATTGAATAATAAATTTATCACACAATTTAAGGGTATATTAGTCTTTTCAAATAACAAATTAAAAACTGAAAAATAAATTATTAAATTACAATTAATGCCCCCTCTCTCCAGTATTCATCATCTTCTTCATGTCTTCTCCGGCCCGCCCGCACTACACAACTTCCAATTCATTTAATTCATTTAATTCATTTAATTAATTTAGCCCAATAAGTAGAGTAAACCATTTAATTTAGGAGGCTCATTTGAACAACTCTCCACTTCCACAAACTGAACTTGGTGACTAATGACCACTGATTCTCCTTTTTCAGAGAGTTTTTCTCTCTACTGAGTTTATGTCTTCTCACTTTGAATGCTCCAACTATAAAAAATATTTGCAATCAATATCTATTTTTTAATGGGTTTTAGGCCTAATATGAAATTAAATTTTATTTTTTGAAGTTTTATATTATTGTGAAAATTTAGGCGCGTGATGAGGGTCGTCAACCAATCCAACCGCAAACCCGTGCGGTTTTTAGTATAGCATACCCGCTCTACTTTGGGCGGTTAACGGGTTAACTAATGTCATAACCGCATCTTTATGGTTGGGTCAATATATTTTCATTTGGGCGGTTAAACCACTTATGAACACCCCTAAATTCACCGGTAAGAAATCGTGGAAATTCTTCACCTCCGATTCGTCACCGGAGCTCCACCACTTGGCCGATACACCTCCAATCCACGGAAAACGCCCACCACCAGCAACGACTCCATAACCTCTAGAGCAGCTCCGCCCCGAACCAGATATGGCCGAGCGAGTCTTCAAGACCACCAATACGTATTTTCAAATTTAAGTGATGATTTTGATGAAGAGAAAGAGGCCTGAACGTCGGCAGCGATGGATGCCGGAGAAACGCCGGCGAGGAGGGGGCGGCGGAGGAGGAGCATGAGAGGAATAATTGAGGGTGATATTCACTTGAAAATTTGATGAATAGTTGAGGGTAATTTCATTTTTTACACTCTTTAAAAATTGGGCCGGTTCTCTCCATTAGACCAGATTTAATCTTGGTTCAATTCATAGATAATTTTGGTATTTTTGAAATTTTAGGGGTAAGTTGTCCAAAATAAAATACAAGTATGAAAAAAAAAGTTAGAATATAAAAGTGTGAAAATTGTATATTTAGGTGTACAAAAGTTAGGGGATGAAAGTGGACAATTAATTAAATTTGAAGCAAGAATCATTATTATTGCCTATTAGTTAACTTTGAAATTAACTATAAATTTATTCATTTACAATTATATATCAAATTTGAAACAAGAATCAAATTGGAAATCAAATTGCATAAAAAACCCCATAGTACAAGATTAATGATTTTGGTCACGTGTCTACTGTATTAATTAATATTTAATGGCACATATTTCAGGAAAACTGGACAAAATAAATGTGTAATACAACAAAGTAGAAACTAAAACAATAAAAATAGAAGTAAATTTCAGTAAGTTTTCTGTAATTCCATTAATAAATCAGTACTATGAAATTTGAAGAGGTGGATGTGTATCTATGGTATACGTACGGACACAAAAGCAGAACAAGAAGAAGATGGTATGGTAGGAAGTAATGATAAAATTGTGGTCATATGTTTGACACTCCTTGCCTTAACCGTAACAACATTATCCAAGCCTTCAAGGTTGGTGACCCAACTCATTCACCGCAATTCTCTAGTCTCCTTCTTAAAACCCTGAAGCCACCACAGAGGTCGCCGTTGGAATATTTGAGTTTGTTAATTGTAGTTTATCATACATCGATTGATTTAAGAGAAAATGTGATGTATATATAAAAATAAGTTTTTACACTCTATTCATATAGAGTGTAGTCCTAAGTTGGACAATCTATAATAGATTGATCATAATTATTGATTATCAAGAACTTGTTCATTCATTTGTCTTGTTTATGATACAATAATTAATAATCAAGAATTTGACACTTGTACATTCAGTTATCTTAATTTAAATACAATGTACATATGTTATTACGTGAAGAGACATGATTGTTCATAACAATATGACTATTCATGAAAGGTCACCTTCTCGTGCTATATATACTATATTTTTTATAATGCAAAATCACTACAATCAGAAACATCTCTCCACATACATATAAAAGGCTTATTATGCAGTATTGTATCCCGAAGGATATGCCCAATATAGTAAGGGCATAAATTCCTTACGGAAAGTATAGTCAACGCCTTACTGCAGTTTCGTTTCAGTATACTATATATCTAACAGTTGTTGCACGCTCCAGAGAGAGCTCAAAGACGCTTCTCGCTTGCTTGTCTCGTGGGATGACCCCAAATGAGCATAGAGCGGGCATTGTGGCAGAGTCGGGCGCGACTCAGTTTCTGACCAGAATCAACATCGGAGACCCTCCCATTCCTTAACTCTTCACCATTGACACCGGAAGCAATCTCTTTTGGCTCCAATGCCAGCCTTGCTTCAGGTGCTTCCACCAATTACTCCTTGTTTTCGACCCTTCCAAGTCATCATCCTACGCCAACTTGTCCTCCTCCTCCTGTTTTTGCACCGTCTCCCCTTCCCATGAACGATGTGATTCCAAAAACAATTGCAGGTAGCGACCTTAATTTCAAATTAGTGATATTCTTAGTTTGAATCTTGATACGATAATTACATTTAATTTTATAGTTTTATGTAATGATGATAAAAAGAAAGATGAGGGCAAGAAGTGCTCTATACTTTGTTGAGTGAACTATTCAAAATTTTGTATCATTTGTCAAAATTCAAAGAAAAATGGATTGTGTGTACAGGTGTATATATGGCCTTCACTTTTTTTTTCAAATCACATAATTGTCCCTTGGAATATAAGTAATTAAAATTATTATTTTCCAAATTTAAAAAAACTTGTTGTATATTTTACATGTAATTTAACTTTTATTTTAAAATTTTAAGAGTATTATCCTATTTTTCAATTAATCGGTGAAATTATTTTGGATGTCTCATCATTTGTAATTAATTAAATATAGAACATTTTTTGCAAAAATAAAATATTACAAAACAAAAAAATAATTGACTTTCGCATTATAACAGAGAAGTTGACTTTCGCATCCTTAGACAGCATTACCGCTACCGGTGTCATGGCAATAGAGAAGTTGACTTTCGCATCCTTAGACAATATCACCAATGTTGTTTTTGGATGTGCTAATGACAACGATGGGTATAACGGGGAATCTAGTGGCATCCTCGGCCTTGGAGCTGAGCCTATTTCTCTGGTGACCCATTTGGGGTCCAAATTCTCCTACTGCATTGGAAGTATTAGAGACCCAAGTTACCCCCACAACTTGTTGGTTCTAGGAGATGGAGCCAAGTTGGAAGGAGACTTTACAAAGCTGGAAGTCGTAAACAAACTGTACCACCTGACAGTGACCGACATCAACCACTATCAGTTCTTGCATTTGTAACAGCGCACTTTGAGTATGTGCGCCGTTATAAAATTTTGTAACGTATCGTTGTTGTTGTTGTTGTTGATGTTGCTAGTTTGTAACGGCGTACATTTGAAAGTGTGCGTCGTCGCAAATGGTCAAAAATTTTGACTACTCTCTAGTCAAGATTGTTGACTTTCGCTTGATTTCGATTTTTTTGTTTTCTTTTCATATGCTAATTATAGACCAAAATTACCACAATCATTTGAAACGACTTAAAATTCATGTACATCAATGAAAAATTAAAATCGATGTACCATGTCCCCAAAAGAAGTTTCTACTGAGAGTTTGACCGTTACTTACGGAGGTAATCAAGGTTGACTGGTTTGGATCGAGGTTCAAACATTCTCGGAATTAACTATAATTTTGGCACATCAAGTATTAAAACATTGCGCTCCAATCCGTACGGTGGGATTAAAACATGATTTTGAACATAAACCACTTTCGTTGAAAGCGTGAGTTTATGGTTTAAGAAGGTAAACTCTATCCTAAACCCTAAACACATAACTCGTCCAACGTTCAATAGATCAATATATTTTAAAAAAAATCAAAACAGTTCAGTATGTTGTAAATAACATGTACTTGATATATTACCAATTTTATAAAAATCAAACCACGGGAGCACATCAAATTATTCACGATCGGACCGACATGAATAAAATAATAATTTAAGGTTAGTTTTGTAACGGCGCACATACGGTAATATTTTTGTAACGGCGCACTTTGCTATTGTGCGCCGTTACAAATGGTCAAATTTCATAGTCAACAGAGTTGACTTCCCCTTGACCGGTTTGGATCGAGATTCATACATTATCGAATTTGACTGAAATTTTGGCACATGAAGTAGCAATCCATTGCGGTCCAATCCGTACGGTTAGATTAAAACTTTATATTCAACATAAACAATTTTCGATCATCAAACGTTCGGTAAAACCAAACATAAACCCTAAACACATTGATCATCAAACGTTCGGTAAATTAATATATACATTTTTGAATCGAAACCGTTCAATTAATTGTATATAACATGTACGTGGTATAGTACACATTTTAGGAAAATCAAACCACGGGAACACCGTTAATCATTCACGATCGGACCGACAATATTAAAATAGTAATTTAGGGTTATAGTTTGTAACGGCGCATATACGGCGCACTTTGCTATGTGCGCCGTTACAAAAGTAGCACCAAACGAAATTTTTGTGAAAAATCAAATTTCGCGGGTAAATTTCGCGAAAACTAAACTTCCTGCGAACTTCTTTTGTAACGGTGCACATAGCAAAGTGCGTCGTTACAAAACCCAATTATATAATTTCCCCAAACCTTCTTCTTCTTCTTCTTCTTCTTCTTCTTCTTCTTCTTCTTCTTCCTGCCTCTATTTTCTCTCTACCTCTCCTTGCCGCCGTCTACTGCCACCGTCCACCGCCGCCGTCCACCTCCGTCGTCCCTCTTCCTCATTCTTACATATTTTGCTAAGGTATATACTTAGGAATTTTAATTTTAGGTTTAATTGGGTATTTAATTTTTAGATTGCATGTTAGATTTTACAATAATTTGCAGCTTGCATGTTAAATATTATGAGTATTTGTTGAATATGCATGTTGAACAAACTTTTTGAATATTTGTTGAACTTTTTGGAAAATCGTGTTTGTAATTTTAAGAAATTGTATGATATTAGTTTAGAAATTGTATGAAATATTAAATTTTACATAATTTGTTATTTTTAGTTCCACAAAAATTTGTATGAATTTGTTTGATTTGTTAGTTTGCATGTTAGGTTGTTATATTGAATATTAATATGTTTTATATTTACAATAATTTGCATATTAAATTTATCGAAAATACCCCTAAGGGGTATTTTTATATGATGATAACATTATGGTAAATTCCCTCGATTCCATTATTAATTGCATGATAAAATTAGGGTAATTTGGTCATTTATAATCTCTCAAGGTTAATTCGGTCAATCTCGACCGAATAAGGGGTAATTTGGTCATTTATGACATCTCAAGGGTAATTCGATCAATTTTAATTGAACCAGGGGTAATTTGTTCATTTATGACCTCTCAAACAATTTTAATTTTTTAAAAATTGAAAAAACTGAAAATTGAAAATTAAATATTAATTTAGTTTTTTTTTCCATTTTCCATTTTTTATTTTTTTAAATATATAAATTTTGTAACGGCCCGCTTTCAAATGTGCGCCGTTACAAATATTGCCGTTACCGTTCCAAACAAACGGTGCCGTTAGAGTTTGTAACGGCGCACGAACAGTGTGCGCCGTTACAATTTATAACAACGCTTTTGTGACAGCGCACCGTAAAACGACGGTTTGTGCGCCGTTACAAAAAAAAAATCTGTTAGTGAGCATTGACACGAAATCTCTTGACATTGACCCAAAACGTTCAAGAGGTCGGCAACGACAGGGAAGGGAGGGGTGGTGATAGACTCGGGCACGTACTTGGCGTCGGGGGCGTACGAGCCGCTGTGCAGGGGGTGAAAGGGATGCTAGAGGGGAAGCTGGAGAGGTACAAGGGAGTCATGGAGAGGGACTTGATTGGATTTCCGGTGGTGACCCTCCATTTCGAGGGAGGGGCGGGGCCTGGGCTGGACATCCTGAGCTTGTTCATGGAGAATGGAGATGGTGAGTTCTGCATGGCACCGTCATTGGGATCATGGCTCACCAGAGTTACAATATCGCCTATGACATTGCTGCCGGAGAGATTAGTTTCCAAATGACTGATTGTGATGTGTATGAGAATAACCAGAATATTGTCTAGTGTCAATTACTTTTGGTGATTACCGATATTCTGTAGGGTCAGTTTAATAAGAGTGTATTTTTCCTATTACTTTTCCAACAATATACAGTATTACACGTGTAAAATCCACATTGGCTGATTTACTATTCATATATTGATGCTACAACAACGATTCAATTCAATCCCAGTTCTTTCTTTCCCTCACACGAAAATCTCAGTCCCTGAATCAAAATCTCTTTGACACTCATTACTTCTAATTCGAATCCGCCACAACCTAAAACACTTCCATTTCCTTTGAGATCACTCCTCTTTTTGTTTTTCATTTCTCTCTCTCTCTCTGGGTTGGCGAAGAATTCGCAGGACGTAGATAGATTTAATGGCGTTTTCTCGCGCCTTCTGTTATTGCTTCTTGCTGGTTTCACTTTTCTCCGCCATCAGCATTTGCGATTCAGTAAGATCTGACCAGGAAACGAGGGCAAGGTTCTATGGCAACATTTACAACTCAACCGCACCAGTTGTGGGCCACGGAACTATTGCCAAAATGTTCGATCGGGTTCTCGAGAAAGAATTCTCCGAGAATGATCAACCTGAAGGTTCGCTTCCCTATTCATTTTGTTCTTAATGTCCGTTTGGTTTCCGAGAAAAAAATAGCCTAGGTTGAAGGAAAATTGAAAAATGTTCTGATTTATATGAATAATTAACCCTGCAATTGATTAGTTCTGCACGTTTTGATTAATTAGCTGCAACCTCTTGTAATATTAATTTTGCAATGAACACAATGCTGGTGGTAGGCAGATATATTGTAATAGAGTTGGAGATGTTAGAATTAGTTTAAGGAGATAGTGGTGCTGTTTTTTTATTAATACAGAGGAAGGACTAGAGGCTGCAGGGCGAGAGAAAGATAATGGAGCACGATATATTAGAGATTTTCAGCATCACCTAGCTTCTTAGGTTGAGTTTGGATAAGATATGGAGGGAATGGGAATCATGACCATTACCATTCTCATTCCCTTGTTATATCATTTGGATTCAATTTGAAATTATGAATGGGAACCATCCTCAGTCTCATTCCAATTGGTGTTGCTTTACTTATTATACTTATCAAAAAAGAGTTTTGGAAACAATTGTTTAAAAATATATCACTATTTTTTACTAGTAATTTGTCACGGATGATGCAAATTAAGAACTATATATTGTCATTCATTAATGTACTTGTTAGAATAGTTAATTAATTAGGGTTTCCTATTCGTATTATGTTTCCTAGTTTGGTTTATTTCCTATTGTTCTTTATATAAAGGACCCTCCCACTGTAATTCATAATCAAGTTATTCTCAATGATATTATTATATTTTAGAAATTCAACAGTATTCATCGAAGCCGTCCAAAAATATATAAAAACACCATATCCAAATACATTTTTTTGTAAAATTGAAAACAACTGTCATGTTTCTATTGATATTAACACAAGTAAAATATTCAAACAAAATGGATATTGCTAAAAGTTGATATGAAATTATTGGTTCTTAATCCATTAAAAATAATTTCTGTGAAAATCGAAAGCGATAATCACGTCTCTCAAAAAAAAGCACATGAATTTGAGTTTGCCACTCAGATAAACTACAAAATCGGAGATCGGAGCACAAAGTTATGAGTTTTTTCGGCTTTGACATTTGTAGCTTCTTCTATGTCTACATTTTCGGAAGCTAACATTATATATTGTCTACCATCCGTAACCCACCTAAACCGGGCTGAAAGTTTTCTTTATCCCCTGCTCTCTTGTAAAGTGTAAATTTACATGAATTTGAGAAGACATTTCATATTTTTATTGGCTATTGCTGTTTACTTGATGTATGACTCTTTTTTAATTGTGTATGTGCTCTTTGTTTTACTAGGGTCCGATCGAAGTAGCTTCAACAACAGTGTAGCTGACCAAGAAGTAGGTCTAATTTTGAATATTTCCCTTCAATCTTCAAAATTTTACATTCCTATAACACAATTGGCAATATTTCTTCCCTTCTTGCAGTTTTGATCTAGTTTTGAAAATGTTAAAATTCTGAGGCATTATCTTCTGTTAGTGTCGAGTTTTGATCTTAGCTTACATTTTTGTTCTGATGCAGAAGTTCAGTTTTCTTCCAGTTCATTCTGTAAAGAACTATGCAAATGAACTTATGAAGATAGATTTCAGTGCTCATCTGGTTATACTTAAATAGATCATGCAGCAGAAATGTTTAGAGTTTTGAGGGTCTATAGATCTTCTGTACATATATGGTGGATGGTTGGATGTTTTTAATTTGTCTATAGATCTTCTATACATATTTGTTTGTTATGTTTGTTTTGCTAGACATAGAAATAAGTTCTTTTAACTGGAAGACAGGACCCTGTCTTGGACACGCTAGTTCATCTTTTATATACATGTGTTTTACTTCTGCTGTCATTAGCCTAGCAGTCAAGCTAATAAGCTTTTATGATGTATCTTTCAATTCCTTATCTATATTGACGGTTAATAATAATCATGTTCTATAGGCTGTGCTGGAGACTGTTGCGAAAATCACAAATGAGAAGGGCAAGAAAAATGATACAGAAGAGAAGAAGTATGAAATTGCAAAACAAAATTATGATGCATTTATTACCTTGTGATTCTATTACTATGTTCCTGTCTGCAAATGACTTTTCCCTTGCATATAACTTGTGTTGTTCGTTAGTGGTACGACATCACTGCTGCAAGATGTCTTTACCTTGGATAACAGTAATGAAAATTCTGATGATACAACAACCTTGATAGATAAGAAGGTGTGCTGAGAGTTGCTACTATTTCACGTGGAAACTTTTCAGAACTTTCAAGTATCCATTGTTCTTGGTTTTTCTTTCATCCTTACTAACTTGCTCTTCATGCTTGTTTGCAGGATAATGTTTTTGTGATGTCAAACAAGAAATCCAAGTATCCCGTACTTCATGTAGATTTGAGGTCCATATAGTTTTACACATTTTATCCATAATATTATGCATTATTTATTTGTATGCATTTTCATTATGCAACCAGCTGGTGGGTACGAGAGATCAGAAAGTATTTTCAAGTTATTCAGAGTGATGATGTATAGCATTTTATATTTGATTGCTTCTTCAGATTAATTTCAGACTTGGTGGTTGTCATAGTTTCTGCTGCCGTTGGGGGAATTATCTTTTCTTGTTTGGGGCAGCCGGTTAGTATCAATAATTATTAGCTGTGTTTATTAACTGCTTGATTTGGATGGCTATTGTACCTTACTGCTCCTCTGTTGATATGCAATTGTAGTTATCAGATTTGTTATATACTTTTGGTCAGGTTATTGTGGGCTACCTTCTGGCTGGCTCAATTATTGGGCCTGGTGGGCTGAAGTTTATAAGTGAAATGGTTCAGGTGCATGATGTGTGAATATCATAAGCTAGTTTCTGTTCAAGTAAAGAAATCTATAATACCGCCCCTCCCTTGGGAAGTCAAAGTTTCAATATTGTATATGCCAATACATGTTGCGGAAGTTATTTTTAAGAGATGGTAGAAGATTAGTTATTTGTTAGCATTTCCAATAGTTTACTTTTGAGCATATGCTTACTCTTTAAAGTCTATCAAATTAACAACATATTGGTTGATGTATTCCTGACTTGGCAGACTTGCTAATTATCATATTTGTATTTCACAAAATGAATTCCTATGACATTTCCATGACCAAGTCCACTTGCAGAATGGCACTGTTTTGTTGTAACAATTTACTTTCAGCATCTGCTTGTAATTATATAACCTACTGCAGTCCTGTAGGGTCTTGCATACTCTTGATTGAGACCATGAAATAGACTGTGATTGTTATATATAGCCAATTAATTTACTTCCTTATCTGTTCAGAAAAACTTATGAGTAATGGAACACATTTACATGTGGTAGTATGTTATGTACATAAAGTACATTTACACGTGGATTTTTTCTTTCCTTGCAGGTTGAAACTTTTGCTCAGTTTGGTGTTGTATTTCTTCTTTTTGCCCTGGGGCTGGAGTTTTCTTTGACAAAGGTGTATTGTCCTTGGATAAAAGATACAAACTTACCAAATGCACATTCTTGTAGAGTAAAGTTCCAATTCTCACTTTGTATGGGAAAACTTTTATACTTGGTATTATGCAGTTAAAAGTTGTGGGGGCGGTTGCCATTCTTGGAGGACTACTTCAGATTATTGTACTGATGTCCATGTGTGTTATTATTGCTATGGTATACTTCTGAGAGTATCTGATCTGTTTTTGCTCATCGTTTGGTAAGAAAAATGGACACTAAGCTTGCAGATTTGCAAACTTTTCAGTTATGTGGAGCAAAGTTGTCTGAGGGTGTGTTTGTTGGTTGCTTCTTGTCAATGTCATCAACAGCAGTGGTACTTTCTTATACAAATTTTACTCAAGGTTACTGTTATGGTCCCGAATCTGAATCTCGTTATGGGTCCGTTGTAGTTGTTGAATGGCTTGCTTCGCGCGAGTAATGATCGAACAATTGGGCTCGTTAAGAGAGAGCTCCTACCTCAGGCTCGTTTAGAGAGAGCTCCTACCTCGGGCTCGTTTGGAGAGAGCTCCTACCTCTTGATACTTGCAACTCTATACTTTAATTCAATTGATGATTTTATTTCGAAAACAAGGCAAGTATATATAGAGCCTGCTGTAACAATCCAACTAATGATAGGATAAGGACAAACCCTTAACCAATCCAACTCTAATAACTAATACTCCAAACTAATCCAAACTCTACTAGATAATACTCAACTAATATTTAAATAACTAATAAGTTTAAGACTCCTAACAGTTACTTCTCTCTCATTCACCTCTTGCACAAGTATTTACTGCTCCCACCGTCTTTTTCAGGTGGTAAAGTTTCTGGTAGAACGGAATAGTACCAATTCTCTTCATGGTCAAGTTACAATAGGGACGCTTATTTTTCAGGTATCTATCAAACTTATACATTTAGGCATTAAATGTATTTATATTGTAATCATGAACTATGAATCACCAATATGGACAAGAAATGGACACGTGATTTTCAAAAAAACATAGGACATGATATGCCAAGGCATGTAAATGTTTAGTTATAACAATGTAATTTATACGTAATAAATCATCCTTGTTTTTCTTAAGTTAAATGTAACTATAAACATGTTGGATTGCAAACCGAAAAGAATGATTGTTGAAAAAGAAAGTAAACGACTTCATTTTCAACACCCTAAGTCATTAGGCACTAATGCCACAATCAAACATAAGTATAATTGAAAAACCAACCTTAGTCATCACCATCTTTCACCCTTTTTTAATGATACAATAGGCTTCCAGTGTCATAAGTTGTGAATCCAACACAATTCTTCACCCCAAGTGGCTAATTTGTGCTTCATAGCCCTTGAAAACTTGATTCTCATGGGTTATTTCAGGATTGTGCTGTTGGCTTATTATTTGCTTTGCTGCCAGTTTTGGGTGGAAATAGTGGCATTTTCCTTGGAATAGTTTCAATGGGGAAGCTGTAAGTTTTTAACACCTTGTCCCATTTTTGTCATATTGCTTTTTTTCATTGCCGTCCTCTTTGATTTCTCCATATTAATTAAATGTATGTGTCAGAGTTCTCTTTACTTTTTATAGGCCAATGCTTGTAGACATTATCTATATTATTTTTCTTTTCTAAGTTGGAACATAACATGCATCCACTGCTAACTACAGATTGGTGCTGCTGTCGGTGTATCTCACTGTTTCATCTGTGTTATCTTGGTCATTTGTTCCTCGCTTTCTAAGGCTGATGATACACATATCGTCTCAAGTGAGTTAAGATGATATTTCGGTCCATATTTTCCCTTCTGAAATTTCCTTTTAGCTACCTTTCTGGGTTGACTGATAATTTCTTTGTAAATAACTTTTATTCATTTTTCTTAACTGGTCCAGACAAATGAACTTTATCAGCTTGCTGCCGTCGCTTTTTGCTTGTTATCTGCTTGGGTAAGCACATGCTTTTTATATTTGATATTTGTCTTTGAATTATATTAATGCTGTTAACTCTCAACATATAATTATTCATTGATGATTTACTGATTAAAGACTTAAAGTATACCCTATTTATATATGAATCTGACATGGAGAGCAAGTCCCAAACACTTGGAGAGAGAGATTCTAATCTACAACCTCCTAATTTACATTCGTTACAGTCTAATCAAAGATTCCAACCCTTCCTTCAGACTGGAGCATGTGTATCTCACATGCATCAAGTTTGTTACAAATATAGCTTTTGTGGGGTTCTTGAATGGATTTCATAGACATCATCCTTTTTTTATCAGCTAGTAAAAACTGTATTAAAAGCAAACAATATGTACAAGGTGCCAAAAGCCGAAAAAACAAATATACAAAATTAGAGCAGTCTTAAACTGCTCTAAGGTTCACGCTCCAAGAAGGGAAGGACCGTTCACCCTCCCAGGACTCCACTTCGGCTGCCTGCATGAGAGTATAGGATCTGAGCTGAACGAACCTAAGAACCTCCCTTGGCGTCCTCGAGACCTTCTCAAACACGCGGTCGTTCCTGGCGGTCCATATGTTCCAGAGCCCTAAATAAATGAGCCTTGCCTATGACGTCGTAAGCCCCTGACATCTTCCATTTGATCCTTAGAATTAACAAACCAGTTGTGATGCATCTTGATGTGATTTTTTCCATACACAATGATAATTGATTCCTACGTTTTTGGTCCTCTCATGAAACAACAGATTGAATGCAATGTGTAATGGTGTTTGACTGTCGCATATCAATTTCATCTAAGTAACATTTGAAAACTTCAACCCTTGTAGTAATTGTCTCGATGACTCAACCATATAAGCTCGCATGTGCCTAAGGCATAACTCAGCATTCTGCTTCTGTGCTGAACCTGAGAACAACTTTCTTACTACTCTTCCAAAAAATCATATTACCATCAATCATTACCCAGTAGCAGAAAGATCTTGTCCAGTCATTACCCTCTTAATGTTCATTGTCTACATTGTAATGAACATTTGTACCCTTTTTGAAGACGAGAATATCCCAAGAAAATGGATTTTATACACGAAAATATCCCATCAAATTCTCTGAATATCCTGAGAATATCACTGGGTTGTATTATAAACAAAAAAAGTGGTGGATGAAAGGGAAGTTGGTGCAGCAGAAGGGTGTTTCGAAACGAAGCAAGGATAAAGCCCTAACTTTAGGGAGAAAACGAAATAAATCCAAGTAACTCAAATTGATAATAATGATGATGATGATAATAATAATCTCTACACAAGCTAAGACTTATATAAGACTAATCCTCCAAAACTAACTCAAACTAGTAAACCTAACTTAATAAGAAAACCTAAAGTTATCCAAAATCTAATATAATTAAGAGTCTTAATTGGGATTGTCCTACATCAGAAGGTGATAGAGACTGAGTTGGAAATAATATGGAATGAGGAACTTGATGTTACAAGACAGACGAATGCATATGAATTATAATATTTTTCTTTTATGTTCGATCATCTCCAACTTAATATGGTGGGATACCGCACATTACATACTGTGTGCACAAGATGTTGCTATTTATATCAACTTATTTATACTGATGCACATGCAGTATGTAACAGGAGAGAACAACTACGCTAAGAAAGAGATTAAAATCTACATAAAGAAAATAAACTCAATAGATACAATAGACTTTCTATATCAAACTCCTAATGATAAGCTGCTTCGCGCTTCGACTACTTACATTTCATATATTCCCTAACATCTTTTAATATTCATGAATCGGTTTTCTTGAATCTTTCAGTGCAGTGATAAGCTGGGCTTGAGTCTTGAGTTGGGTTCATTCGTCGCTGGAGTCATGATATCCACCACTGAGTTTGCTCAACATACACTAGACCAGGTATTGTTTTCGTGATACTGATAGTGTTCCCCGTAAGTCATTTATGTCAATAAACTGACTGTCTCCTTCATCAGACTGTTTTATTCAGTCTTCCCTCAGAACTCTCTTTGGAGTCAAGTGTTTTTTATCAGCGAAAAGAAAGAAATCTATTAACGAAACCAACTAAAGATTCCAAGGAGGAAACAAAAGCCGGCTAAGAACATCAACAAAAAAAGAAGAAATACATATGGAAAATGAAAGAAATAGAGATATTGAAGATCTAGACAACAAGGGTGTGATCACAATTGATCGTCTCTCTGTTTGTTCGAGGAGGTCGATCATTTTAGAATCTGGAATGTCGCATGTAATATACCATTGACTTGCAAATTTCCCAGGTACGAATAGCACTCTCCCGAGAATTTATAAGATCTTGGAGGCTTGATTAAGCGGCCATAGGGATCGATTTCTCTGGAGTCAAGTTTTATGATGTTTAGGAGGTTCTTATTTTCTGTTCTTTACTTCTACCACAAACCGTGGTAATTACATGGAAGTACGGTATGATCAGTGATTTGAGTTCTCGGTATTTGGGAACAAAAACAGGGAAAAGAGAATAAAAAGAAGAATGCCATGGGATCCTAGTTTTCTTTCAGAGAGTTTCATTAGAGGAAAAATGGTTTGTACTTAAGCAGGAAAATTGTTGTCCTCATCAAGTGGGCAAATTACTGTTCTCGTTCAACATACTGTTCTTCATTTGTTTGTTTTGTTTTGTTACTTTTCTAATAAAGTAAATTGCTTATTGAAAATATAAAAAAATCATCCACACATACAGAGTTTTTTTGCATAAATTCTGGTCAATATAAAACAGTTAAGTTTCAAATATGAGTTAATTATGTCAATCTAGCAATATTGGGTTGCGATGTTTCTTCTAGTTTCTGTTTCTGTGATGTTACTTCTTACTTGTATGCTTAAGATTGTTTTCCACTTTTTTCAGCAGCATTGTTATGACTTATGAGAACAATGTGCAACCTGATATTATCAGTTTGAGTGTGCGGGTCTCAAAACTAAATTAGTAACTTGAACTTGATTGTTAATACTGATTGTGTGAAATTGTTTGCTCAACCTATATATAGTCAACTAATTATGTTTTAATTGGCTTTGTTGATCTTCTTACTTCCTAGCTATCAACTAAAATGATTTAAGATTGCCAATCTCAAGGTTTATTGATGATTCTTGTTTCTCATAATACAATGAGAGCATCCTTTTATATAGGGAGAAACCATAAACTAATTAGAAAACTAATCACTAATACAAATTAGGAAACCTTAAAGAGGTAACCCCAGGAACCTTGATTGACGACCCCCTCAAATTGACGTGGTTGATCAACCAACATCAATTTGACTACAAAAAAAACTTATGCGGCGGCGGCACATAACAACTATGGCGGTGGAGTGACGATGACTTTGAGATTTTAACTCCAAACTCATAATACGGAAAATTGGAGACTTCGGAACTTGAACTCATAACTTGGAGACAGAGGCCTTGGTGATTGATGCCCTACCATAGGAGACGTAGACGAAGGCCTTGAGGATTTATACTCGTACCTCAGGAGACTGGAGCTGGAGACCGGGTGCGCTACTTCAGCACATCCTCTCACATTCAAGAGAGGGGCTAATAATAAACTAAAATAAATAAACAAAGATGATATATGGTTCATGACGTTATAGATATTTAGTTCTTCAATTGATGTGGAAACATTTCAAGAGTGCATGCTGCCCATTTCTATAGATATACTACATGTAGATGTTCAACTAGATGTTGCTTCCAAACCAAAGCTCTGAATCCCGCTTCATGTTTACATTGTTGTAAGAATATATACCAGGAATATATCAATACTGACTGTCATATTTATGTGTTGTAGGTGGAGCCAATTCGTAACTTATTTGCTGCTCTCTTCCTTTCTAGTATCGGAATGCTCATACATGTGCACTTCTTGTGGAGCCATGTGGATATATTGCTAGCAGCTGTTATCCTGGTTATAATCATCAAGACAGCAGTTTCTTCTATAGTTACAAAGGTCTTCGGATATAGCATTAGGACTTCATTTCTTGTGAGTTGACTTAAAGCTTAATGGCTTTTGTGCCCGTCTCCTCTGTGTCTCAAACCCTTGAGTTCATAAGTCACTTCTTATTTTATGCCAAGATTCAATTTGTTTCACAGGTAGGAATATTGCTTGCCCAAGTTGGAGAATTTGCCTTTGTTCTACTAAGTCGTGCCTCAAATCTTCATCTTGTTGAGGTGATCTCTCTCTTTCTCCATAATGGTGCTAAATGATTCACATCTATTCTTCTAATAAAATAAATCAACCAAAGGTTGTGGGTCGTCAAACATGAGGTCATTGGTTCCAATCTCCATGTTGGCAGTAATAATTCTAATTAATTATATTTATTGATAATGAAGTAAAGTAAAAAACCAGGTGTAAGTTTACCATTAACATTTGATCCTGCTATTGGTGAAGCTTCTCTTTTTAATTCTAAATTTGCCCCTTTCAAAACCGTCCTCGTTGCTGTGTGCATGTATAGAATTGCATGTTCCTATAAGGCAAGGTTGTGATTACTAGAAAGAATGGCATAAGAGTAAACTGAGTTAGGCAGTCACATTATCCTTTAAGTTTAGCTTTCTATTAGGATTTATCTAAATGGGAGAGTTGAAGAAAATATCAGGAACCTGGAACTTCCTTTTTACTTGTTTTGGTGGAGTACATTGGAATGAAGACAGAAACTGGTGGAGAAAGTTCTTCTTTCTATTTTTTCCAATAAAAGATAGAATAATAAAATTCTTTCAAGTCTAGTTGTAGTTCCCCCTAGTAAATGTAGGGATTTGACTAGGAAAATGGAGAAAGATTCTGCTCAAGGCTAGTCATTTCTCTTATACCGTATACATGGTTCAGGTTTAAGATCTTATCAACTTTACATGCATTGTCACCATATATCATCTTCATGTTTCTTTTATTCATTTGTTTTATGTCGGGAACCTGCCCTCGATTCGGGTTTTGTCAAACGTAGTGTATTTGTTTAGGGCTTTCTAATTATTGGTGATTAATTTTACTGCAAATACAAATATTAATAATGTAGGGGAAGATGTATCTTCTTCTACTTGGAACAACTGCTCTAAGCTTGGTGAGTTAATTTGTCATGAAAACTGTAGAGACTTCGGCATTATTTTCTCTCTAGGGTGAAAGACTAATACTAATAAATGAATGGCGATTCCACAGGTAACAACTCCTCTGCTATTCAAACTGATACCAGCTTTGATGAACCTTGGTATTCTCATGCATTGGTTCCCCTCCGATAATAGCACTCTTGAGGTCTCTTTCTCTCCTGTCTTCATTCACCAAACCCCCCTACCTCCTCCCTTAACAAATGCTTGCCTACTCACAAAAAATACGTATGCACTCAATGCTCATGATTGTCAACACAGTATTGATTTGGATTTTGGATGACATCCAATGTTTTTACATAAAATCACAAGGCCTCTCAACTGAATAACTCTTTTCATTATGTCATGAGTTATGTTTCATTGAAGTACTTTTCTTTTTAATCGTGTTTCTTTGTCCCTCGTTTTTGTGCCTTTTCTTGAATTTAGTATTGTATTTGGTGATTGTGTTGGAAGCTTAAAATGTCTATATACTCTTTGATTTCCTCCAGGAAAGAGCTTCCATGATCGAATTCGAAGCACGCAACAGATTATTGTGATTGACCATTTCATTAGAGGTTCAGTCGAGGAAGATGTTACGTCAATGACTGAGGTCAGAGTGCTCATGTACATAGAAAATATATTCTTTATTTTTTTCATTCAATCCAATACTGTGTATAGTTACTCGGTCAACCAGTTTTTGCTTATTTGGTTGGCGTTATGTTCTAATAAATTCTATCTATGAAATACAATTTATAAGGAAAATCAAAATAAAGTTTATAAATTAATTTATTCAATTACTGTTGACCTAAGATCAAATGACAGAACCAGTCATGGAGATATAGTACCATTTTGTTGGTAGTTTGATTAAATTGATGCAAAAAATATATAATGAGTAATTAATTTGATGACCGTTTGATGAGAACCAAGCTTGACTATGGGCCAAGTAATAAGCCCACGGAAACTTGGGCTTACTGGATTCGAAGTGGGTTCTAAAACCCAATTGACTGAGCTTCTTCCAATAGAGTCAAGTAAGTCATCGGTAGAGACAGATTGAGAGCGAGAAATAGAATGGCAGCAACAAGAGATAGATTTCGGTGCCAGAGAATCTGCTGTGATGCCATATTCACCGACGACGACAATCTCGACGCTTCCTGCCGCTATCATTAGTCGGTATGTGCATTCTTGTGTTTCTAATTTTATTGTGTGATTGAAGAGGTAAAATATGGTGTAATTTGTCTCTGGTAATTTTATTGAGGAGGTAAAATATGGTGTAATTTGTCTCTGGTAATTTTATTGAGGAGGTAAAATATGGTGTAATTTGTCTCTGGTAATTTTTTGGAAGCTCAAAGTTGAACATCATATTATCAATTGAACTCTGACAGTGAATGCAGCATTGAGTTTAGCTCCTTTCCTCTTCTTTGAGGTAGAGACCAAGAAGAGATCCATTTGTGGCAATATTACCTGAAAACCTAATATCAGAGACACTCATATGGTAGCAATACAGAAGAGGTTAGTGTGTCTTGTAGGGAAAAAATCAAATTGATGGTATATGTGTATTAGACATGTTGCTGACGGTTAGGTCAAAAAAAGATAAGAGAAGCTAAATGTTACGGTCCCGACTCTGGATCTCGTTATGGGTCCGTTATAGTTGTTGATTGGCTTGCGGGACGATAGTAATGATTGAACAATCGGGCTCGTTAAGAGAGCTCCTACCTCGGGCTCGTTTAGAGAGAGCTCCTACCTCGGCCTCGTTTGGAGAGAGCTCCTACCTCTTGATACTTGCAACTCTATAATTTAATTCAATTCATGATCTTATTTCGAAAACAAGGCAGGTATATATAGAGCCTGCTGTAACAATCCAACTAATGATAGGATAAGGACAAACCCTTAACCAATCCAACTCTAATAGCTAATACTCCAAACTAATCCAAACTCTACTAGATAATACCCAACTAGTAATTAAATAACTAATAAGTTTAAGACTCCTAACACTAAATTTCCAGAAATTAGACAAATAATATAGGGTAGGGCTAATAACACTTGTTGAGGTGATTCCAAAATGCGGATAGATGGCTTTTTTATTTTCCCTGAAATGGAAAGATCTATGTACAATATTGAATAAAAAGGGTCTTAACTTGTCCGTATGTAGCATTGGGTTACTTTCCCCAGTATTACAAGCAATGACAACCGGCCAATTTGCATCTGAATTTTTTTGAGGGTAACTAAAGGAACCATTTTGGTCTTGTGAGCTTGGTAGCCTTATACAGTATGCACATCAATGGAGCAAAATTTAGGTTTTGTTTTGGATGAAAACTGAAAATGTGTGAAAGATTTATGTTTCAATAAAGTTGTTCTGAAGAAGATTTGCATCATTAATTGAAAACTGCATGGTCAACTTAGATAAGAATTAACATAATCAGCTATTGCTGTTAAAATTAATCAGCTAAGCATGTATCAAATAATAATTCTGAAAGTTATTTTCAAGGACTACGTTTTATATCAATTAAACTACCTCGGGCATGAAATATTTTCAATGTTTTCATGTACATACTCATTATGATAGTAAAAATACTATAACCAAATGCTCCTTTTATACCAATACACAAGTGCCTTTGTTCAAATTTTACCAAAATTTGTACATTAGGGAAGTTAGTCTTCCACTTTCCCATCATGTGTCCATGTGCACTTGCTAAAACACTCATGTAGTGATAACTAACCTATACAAGGATATCATTCGCAATTCATATAAAATTCACTTCCTCAAAAGGAAAGTGGATACTTTGGAACATCCAATTTAGGGAAGTAGGGCACTTACTATAAAGCAGAGGGAATAATATAGTGTGAGTAGTTGTTAGGAGTCTTGGTAGACTCCAATCTCCTTGGCCGAAGCACTATCAGAGGAGGAAGCTGGGGGATAAGAATAAGAAGGACTGAGGATAAGTATTGTTTTATTTTTATTTAATTATATTAGTTGGATTAGTTTGGAAGCAATTGTAACATAGTCAGGATAAGGATTAACCTGATTCCTTAGTTAGTTTGGGGACTGCTTCTCGGGTATAAATACCGGAAGAGGAAGATGAATAAGATATCAAATTTCATAAATCTTTAAGTTACCTCAAAGAGATCCGGAGTTCTCTCTATAACGAATTCCATTGCAGGCATAGGTCGGAAGAAGAAGCTCGGTTCTCCGCCGAGCCTCTCCCGTTCCGAGTACACAGGCCCTATCACCCGATCCCGACGAGGGGACCGTATCAGTAGTTTTCTTCAGGATTCTGATAAGAAAAGGTCTCCTTAAGAAATACTTATATGTATGATGTGCTAGTTCCGTGTCTTGCTGATTGTTGATAGGGTTATTTTTCCTGCATATGATTACATTAAAAACAGCTTATTTCCACAAGCTGCATGATAAAATTTCATCCTTTTTTTTTCTTAACTTAATAATTTTACCAGGATTTTCTCAATCATGACACTGTCTCTGTTAAGCCATTAATTTTACAAACTTGCCATATCACTTTACCTTGAATTGTAGAAACAAAGATATGTTCTATGTATCATACTGATCAAATTTCTTTCTTGCATGCTTTGAATTGGTTTAACTCTGCGGGGACATTTACTTTCATAGGGGGTAAGTTTCTATCTTTTGTTTTAGTTTTATATAAACATCTTCTTTCCTCATGATTTCTTCAATATCATTGTTTTTAGCTTCATGCCATAACTCAAGGATGAATGCTAATTTCCAGCCTATATTTCATGATGGGACAAAAGAGTGGAGCTGTTGCAAGAAAAGAAGTCACGATTTGAGCTTATTTTTGGAAATTCCGGGGGTGAGAGCTGCTTTTGTTTCTTATTTCAAATTAATGTTTATCGAAGCTTGCTGCTCATATAAGAATTTCATAGTGATCATGTCTTCGTGTCATAACAGTATGTCATAACAATAGAGGGAATAGTTTAGTGGGTAACTTCTGATATTTGAAGAAAAGCTGAAGTTAGGTCATAAGAAACTAATGGTTCCAAAGAAGAAATTTGTTTCACCAGGGACAATTAGTCGGTATTATAAAACTGTAGTTATGTGGTTTCATGAGATTTATATTGTCAGTGCTCAACACGGTACAAATTTACCATATCCTGTTATAATCACCCTGCAATGTCAAACTAAGAGAAATGATAGCTGTATGGCCATTGAAAATATTAATACTCATGTGCTAGTTGGTGGACTATGATAGTCTTACTGTACTTGTATCAATGATCCTGCTCTGGCTGTGACTAGTTTTTTTTAAAATTTATTGTTTGTCAGTAGTTATTGCTTAAAGATTTCTTTTATTAATGAAGATGTAAGACAGGTAAACACACAACTGAGAAACCAGTGTTAGCAAAAGCAGCGCCAAAGAAACCAATGCCAACTCCAGTGACAGCTGCTGCTAACAATTCATCACTCATAGTCTTGCTCTCGGTGTCGTCAGGGTTTCTGTTGCTCAGATCATGGTACTTTAATTTCTTTCCTCTTATTTAAAAGGATACATAAATTAGAAACTACAGACTTTCATGATGGGTTAGTTATTCTCTCACATATATTTTGTGTCTAATGGAAATGAATGAAATTGATTAGCATTTCGTCCCACAAAGTAACTCATTCAGTTTGGGCCCTTTCAAATTTTGCAACATTTTCACAAGAAAGCAAAACTTAAAAAAAAAGTTCACTTGTGATTTACTGTTTTCACAGTACCTACTATTGAAGATCAATAATAGAGGGTTAATATTTGCAGTTGGAACATCTAAATGAAAGTATGATGTGTTTTAGTGCAAATATTGCCTTTCCGAATTTGTTTTTTCAAACAATATAGTGGTGCACTGACTAAACTGGAATTTCTTTAAATTTTTGGTACAAAGATTAACGATTCAATTCCTGTTTTTCTAACAAAATTGAAGCTTCGTTCAAGCAGAAATAGAATGCAGAACATTTAAGATCCCTGCCTGTCTCGTTGCAAAAGGAGATGAGCTGGGTCTACTCTAATCTAACCCACAAAACCATCATAACAAACAAACCCATTGAATAAGAGAGCGAGCAAACTCATCAGACCTTGGCACAAAGCAAGTTTAAAGAGAAATAAAATGGCAGGCTAATTTGGCTAAACATATAGCAGTCTCTTATAGCCGAATCAAAATGATGAATGTTACTAATTTGAACCCCTTTCTTGTCAGGGTTCCCTTCGCCTATTTTCTCTGTCATGTTTTCTAGGAAGAGTTCTGAGTATATTTCAATTCGACGTTCGGTCAACTATAATATGCATCAACTTCTCTAGTTAGTTTCATTCTGCAAATGACTGATGTTGCTTGCCTTTAAAAGTGTTTTGAGTTTATTTTGTTGTTAGCTGAAGCAGTCATTTTGCTGTAGGTTCACAAGCAAAAGAGATGAATGCAAAACCGGTAGCTGCCACCTCCACCTGCTAAATACAGTGTCGATGTTGAGATCTGTCCTGCTCCACCAAAGAAGATAGTTGACATAAATGAGCCCCAGATTTGCAGAAACAAAGGGTGTGGTAAAACTTTCAAAGAAAAGGATAATCACAAGGCTGCATGCAATTATCATCCAGGACCTGCTATTTTTCATGACCGAAATAGAGGGGTATGATATATACGTCTAGTTTTGCTGCACTCTTTTTGTGCAGTCTACTTTCATGTGCTGTTAGTTTGTACTATATACGATCGATCGTCCTAGAATAACTGTCCACTTTCTCGTTTGAGAAGTGAATTAAACATGGATGTGTGCTATATATAGCCCATGTCTGTTGATTTCTTCACTACAACATCGTATTTGTTAGTTTTCTTAGTATTATTATTAGAAAATGTTTCAATTTAATATTGGGTTTATGCATTTTGTTATAAATTAATCTCAAACTTTGTTTGTTTTTGTTTCAGTTTTCTACCTTAAGTTTAATATTTTGTTCTAATATAGTCTTAATTCTCAAGCTACCACAAATTGTCTCGGTTTAGTCGCATCGTACAAAAGTATATTAAATTAGAATAATCTAAAACCTAATTGAATCATAGACAACCTTTTGCACTAATTTATGTTGAAATTTAAATTTATCGGTAATTTAAAATACGTGTAACTTAGATTTTAAGAAGATATCCTAGTGGTTGAATCACATTATTTATAGTGGGGTTGAAAGTTCGATCCCGTTGAGAGATAGAGAGAGCATATTAAGTGATAAAGGTGTAATTTTTTATTAAAAAATAATGTGTATAACTTAAAAAAATGTGAAACATATTTTGTCCTTAAGAAATTCCATGCGTAATATTGGTGTACTACAAATAAAACAGAAATATGAACTAACCAAACACGCAAAATAAAAATAATAAATAAGATAATTTATTTCATTTTACATGCGTTAAAAAAATTAAATGTAATTCAGCGCTTGCGTGTATTTTATATCTCCACCGACTTTTCTCCTCCACGTCCTTCTCAGAGCCACTGCCTTCTCCGTTTCCACTTCATCAGAAGAAAAAAAAGAAGATTTGAAACATCAAAAGACATAAGAGAGTAAGGAGGATCGAGAACAACCCTAGAAATCGCAAATATGGCTCTCGATCCACTGATTACGGTTAAATGGGTAGTTCTCGGCTTCTCCTGAACTTGCATGCGATAGAGGCGGTGATGGCGGAACCTCCTCCTTCCGTTCCTCTCGGCAGTACTGATTCATTTCTGACTCTTGATTTCAATTGGAGAGAGACAAGAGAGTCGAGGAGAAGAGGAGAGACAAGAGAGAGATCGACGAGATAGTGTGCCTCACCGGTTCGATTGAGAGAAAGAAGTGACATGAGGATCTCGCTGATGAGATCTAAGAGTAAGTGAGAGATGTTAGATTTGTGCCCTAATCCAATACAAAGCTAGTCTATAATAATTTGTATCATCTGTTTGCAATTAATAAAATCAGCATTAATATTACTATTGTGTTGTAGTGATATATTATATGTGGTTTAATCTATATCATTGAGTGTATCATCACTAATAGTAGAACTATAGATTGTACGAATCACATATAATGAGTCTCTGGTCATTAAGCTTCGTAAGAAGTGACCAGTATGAGGATGACTCCATATGATCACGCTCTATTGATCATTGGTGATGAGATTGCAGAGTCAGATCATAGATATCATTTGGGAAATTATATTGGACGACCCGACATGAATATGCGACATAGATCCAGTCATGTAGTTATTCAGTTGTCGTGGCTTGTCGTTGTATCCTTAGACCAATGGGTCTTTGTGATCGCTATGTAGTCAACATCAGAGATTTGACATATGCCTAACGTTATCTGTAACAGGATATCCATAACGGATATGATTGGCTCGGGGACGGGTTGCATGAGTGATACGAAAGACGGCGAAGGGATTTATCCATCATACTCCAGTATGGGAATGATATTCGTTTAGGCCACTTGATGAGTATGACTGAAAGAAAACGCATGGTCATGCACATGATACGGGGTATCATTTTACAGTCATCTCGCATATCAAGAAACAGTGATTGATTAAATAAGGGTGACGACTCTATGTCTTATGATCAATAAGGCTATCTAGCAATAAAAGGTCAATGATATAGATGACATATGGTTAAGTCGAATCAATCGATCATCATGCTCGTTGGGTAATCGTAATGTCTTGCTAGAGGCCACTTACGATGGATAGGTTGAAATGAGATTTCAAGCCTATCTGCCAACCGAGACATGAGCCTACAGGGTCACACACAAAAGGCACGACCCGAAGCATGTGGGAGCATATGGGTGAAAGGAGAGAAAATGCAAAGAGCCAAGGACCATGGTGGGTGATAGGTTCTTCGTGGCTAGGTTGACCACGAGACCGTGTCCAAGCAATTGGCAACGGCCCCGTGGCAGGGTCTTTGACAAGTCGAAACGCTACAGTGTCGTTGATCGTGGAACGAAGTTTCAGCAAGCGTGAACTAAATCGTAACCCATTTATGAGCGTCCTTTCATTTTGGGAATGGTTAACGATTATCACAATAAGTTTTCTCCACACTTAAGAGTAAAAACACATAAAGAAGAAAATGTTCTAGCATGCTTCAATTCTCAAGCTACGAAGAACGGCGTGACTGTGTGGATACCGGTAGAGGGTGGGTAACGTCTTCATCAGTGATTCGACCAGATCTTCAAAGGTTGTTTTTTGAAATCCCTTACTACGTTAAGTCTAGTAATTTGCATGATCTAGGAAGGGATTATGGTTATGATTTTGTATATATTGCTTCCGCTGCGTATTGTTTGGACCCCATAATTTCCATCAGTAGTATCAGAGCCAGATTGCATGCTAGATTAACGTTTTTATTTCATATGTATGATGGGATCAACGTAGAAATAATTATTGCATGAATTTCTGATTCAAAAACCCATCTGTGAATTTTCTGGAAAACAAAGAAGACGATCGCTATGGACTGTGGCCAATGGCCATGGGTCCGTGGCGAATTTAAGACCACGGGCGTGACCACTAGGTGGTTGTGGGACACGGGGCGTGACCAATCATGGTCACGGCCACGTGGCCAACCCGTGGCGCCGGGGCATGTCCAGTTTCTGGTCACGGGCCACGGAGCGTGACCACTTTGTGGCCACGGCCCCGTGGCGCACCCCGTGGCGAGCTCTTTGTTGATAATTACAAATTGTAGAGTTTCGATAAACCTAATTTTTCGGTTTGGTTTCGATAAACCAGATAAATAATTAGGCAAGATAAAACATGTCAATGCATGATTGATTGATAACATGCATAAGTGTTTTAATTGCTTGGTTTGGCACGAAATAAGAGCCCTAAACCGTTTAATTGCTTTATTTGCGGTCTGCGAACCGCTGATTTAATTGTAATTAATTTTGCGGTCTGCGTAGCCGCTGTTTAAATTTCAGTCTTGTGATTTATTTTAATCCCGGTCTGCAAACCGTGTATACTTTGTAATGGAACCTAGCGGAGGACGGTGAACCGGAAGGCGGCTAAGGCGAATGGTGGACCAATTGGAGTTGGAGGAATCCAGGAGTCAGTGGGAGTAATCGAGGTGCGGAGCAAGAAGTACCGGAGATAGTCTCTAGGTTTAGTTCTTGTTAGACCACATAGGGTGACCAACCGGTTTTCTTTCGAGAGAACCGGATTAGTCCAAGGGCACTTATTTTGTGAAATTTATTTATATATGTGTATTAGATATGCATGCTAAGGTCATATACTTGAGAAGTATATGAATGGATGTTTTATTTATGTTGAGAATGCATGATAATTCATCACCTCACATGTAAAGATTAAAATTGGATTTTTCACCTTTTCATATAATTTGGTTAATGGAACATCATTGCAGTAATGTAGATGATGGTTTCAAAAGATGATTAAATTGGAAACAATCAAGGAATATAAACACAACAACTTCACTAATAATTTTGAGTCATGTGAGATGCCACCCAAGTGTTAACACTCAAAGTTGCTCCCAGAACCGTGGGTGGGTGCGCCTTCGTGTAGCATTCACGGGAATGCGAGTTATGATGAGTTAATCAGTTTTATGTGGATGTCGTGTGCCTTCACATAGCAGCCACATAGGAACTGGACCATATTTGGCACTTGGTTGACTTGACTACGTTTCTCGGCCAGGGTCGAGTTAGGGCACTAGATAGGGTATGCCGTGTACACTTGTGTAAAAACCCTAGCCATGAGGTACATAAAATGTAACTGGAATGGTATTCCTACCTACATAGCTCGATTGGAGCGGTGCGCCTCCGCGTACTTCAATTGAGTGGATCAAGGGTCCTGGTCAGATTCTAAGGGGCTTAGCATCAAAATATTGTGTTTTAATTCATGAGCTTCAATTTAAATTTAAACAGAATATTGATTAAAATTTCCTTTCGTGTAGATTAAATGGCTAACGCACAAACACATCACAGCGGCTCATTGAGATCTTTGTTGGACAAGATCAAGCTCAATGGAGTCAACTTCCTCGACTAGGAAAGGAACTTGAGGATAGTCCTCAAGTACGAGCATAGAGAGTATATTGTTGACAATGCTCTCCCCGTGGAACCAGCTGCAGGTTCAACTAGGGCTGCTCAAGTTGCATACCAAAAGCACTTGAGTGACTCTATAGAAGTGGCTTGCATAATGTTAGGCTGCATAGAGGGCGACCTCCAGAAGCAATTCATGGAACTCTCTAACAATCCCTTTGAGATGATGCGTCAGATCAAAGAGATGTTTAAAGAGAAAGCGAGGATCAAGAGGTACAACTCCTTGAAGGATCTTCACGCCTGCAAAATGTCAGCAGGCAGTTCCGTGAGCCAACATGTCTTTAAGATGAAGGGATATCTTGATCACCTAACAAGACTGGGTCTTGGGTTGAAAAAGAGATGGATGCAGACATTGTTCTGCAATCTCTTCCTCCTGCATATGATCAATTCATAATGAAATATAATATGCACGACATGGACAAGACCATAACAGAGTTACACAGCATGCTGGTAACTGCTGAGAAGAGCATCAAGGGCAAGCAAGCCAAGGATGTTCTTATGGTCCAAAAGGGGATCAACTTCAAACAGCATGTTGCAAGCAAATGTGGTTCAAGTAAGAACAAGGCCACTGCTCACCTGGCAGGTAAGATCCGAACACTGATTGCTCCTAAACCTTCCAATGCCCCAAAAGACAAAGGGAAGGGTAAGGGGAAACAGGATGCTTCAGAGACTAACTGCTTCTACTGTGGAGAAGTTGGGCATTGGAAACGGGACTGCAAGAAGTTCTAGGATGATCAAAAGAAGGGTGGAGGGTCCACATCTTCATGTATATACATTATAGGACTTAACCTTTCTACTTCTGATTCATGTGTATTAGATACCGGGGATGAATCTCACATTTGTACTAATGTGCAGGTGCTGGAAAGTAGAAGGTTGCTGGGCGAAGGAAAGGTGGACCTAAGAGTGGGCAACGGAATTAGTGTTGCTGCAACTGCTGTAGGATCCATTAGATTTTCTTTGCCCAGTGGGTTTGTACTGCTACTTCATAATGTTTATTGTGTATCTACATTTTGTATGAATATTATTTCGATTTCCTTAATGACAAGGATGGACTTGATTTTTCCATTAACAATGGAGTTTTTAAATTATATAGAAATAATATTTATTATGAAAGTGCTACATTAGTTCGAGGTCTGTATATGCTTGACATTGAGAACTCTAATGAACGCTCAGTTTATAATGTTAATACTAAAAGGATTAAATCTGATGATTTAAACCAAACTCTAATCTGGCATTGTCGTTTGGGGCACATAAACAAGACTCGCATATCAACACTCCAAAAGTGTGGAATTTTAGATTCGTTCGAATTCCATTCGATTGATAGATGCGAAGCTTGTTTAATGGGCAAGATGACAAAAACTCCTTTCACAAGTAGAGGTGAAAGGGCGAGTGACCTATTGGGTTTGATACATTCCGATGTATGTGGACCCATGAGTACTCAAGTCAGAAGGGGGTTCTCGTACTTTGTCACATTTACTGATGATTTCAGTAGATATGGCTATATTTACTTAATGAAACATAAATCTGAAACTCTTGACAAGTTCTATATGTTTAGGAATGAAGTACAAAACCAACTAGGGAAGAGTATTAAAGAACTTCGATCAGAACGAGGTGATGAATACTTGACCGAAGAGTTTCTTGATCATTTGAAGGGTTGTGGAATCGTCTCTAAATGAACTCTGCCCGGAACACCACAGTTAAATGGTGTATCTGAACGGAGAAATCGAACCTTGTTAGACATGGTCCGATCTATGCTGAGTAACACCGATCTCCCAATCTCTTTCTGGGTTATGCTCTAAAAACAGCCGCGTTCATTTTGAACAAGGCTCCAACAAAAGCAGTGGAGGGGACACCATATAAAATATGGCATGGGAAGGATCCCATAATGTCATTCCTCAAGATTTGGGGTTGTGAAGCTTATGTCAAGTGTTTTCTTTCCGATAAACTCGAACCCAGATCTGATAAGTGCATTTTCGTAGATTATCCAAACCTATCGAGAACAAAGTTTTTGTTGCTTGTAGTGAGACATTTTTGGAAAAGGATTTCCTTTCCAAACTAGTCAGTGGGAGCACTGTACATCTCGAAGAAATTTGGGATGATGCAGTGCATCCTGAAGCAATTCAGGAACCCAACACTGACAATGTAGAAGTATTGGAGCCTGAGCTGGTTGTAGAGACAGAACCAATTCTTGCACATGCTCTGGAAGGTCGAAGGCGGTCTGAAAAATCGAGTCGCGCACCTATCAGATATGGTTTTATCGTAACTGAAGGTGGTGATTTGGAAGTTGTGGATGTTGATGATCCAGCAACCTTTCAGGAAGCCGTGGCCGGGCCTAACTCCGAGAAATGGCTGGGAGATATAAGGGAGGAGATAATCCATGTCTGATAGCTTGGTTGATCCGACCCCTGGTGTAAAAACCATTGGTTGTAAATGGATCTTCAAAGTGTAGACCGACATGGATGGAAAACCTCATATATATAAAGCGCGTCTGGTCACAAAGGTTATCGTCAGATTCAATGAATTGATTATGACGAGACCTTTTCTCCGGTAGCGATGGTTAAGTCTATCTGCATTCTTCTAGCAATAGTTGCATATTATGATTATGAGATATGACAAATGGATGTCAAAACCGCTTTCCTGAATGGAAATCTCACTGAGGATGTTTACATGTCTCAGCCTGAAGGTTTTTTCGATCTGAAGAATGAAGGAAAGATATGCAAGCTTCATAGATCCATATATGAATTGAAGCAAGCATCTCGGAGTTGGAATCTTCGTTTTGATGAAGCTGTTAAGGAATTCGGCTTTATCAAGAATGAAGTTGAGCCGTTTGTATACAAGAGGGTGAGTGGGAGTAAGATTGTATTTCTGGTGCTATATTTCGATGACATATTGCTCATTGGAAACGACATCCCAACCTTGTAAGAAACAAAAGCTTGGCTGGGAAAGTGTTTCGCAATGAAAGACTTAGGTGATGCAACTTATATCTTGGGTATCAAGATATATAGATATCGAACCAAGAGGATCTTGGGTCTAAGTCAAAGCACCTATGTGGATAAAGTGTTGAGAAGGTTCTCAATGCTTGATTTCAAGAAAGGATTCTTGCCCATGCGTCATGGGATCAAGCTCAGCAAAACTCATTGTCTTGTGACACCTAATGAGCTAAGCCGCATGAATGGGATCCCATATGCTTCGGCTATAGGATCCATCATGTATGCGATGTTATGCACGAGACCGGATGTCTCGTTCGCCCTCAGTTGTACCAGTCGTTTTCAGTCTAACCCCGGTGAGGAACACTGGACTGCGGTCAAGGTTATCCTCAAATATTTGAGGAGAACCAAGGACGCATTCCTAGTGTATGGGGGTATAGATGAGGAGTTAAGCGTCAAAGGGTATGTTAACGCTAGTTTCCAGACCGACCCTGATGACTTTAAGAGTCAATCAGGATATGTGTTTGTGTTAAATGGTGGTACTTTCAGCTAGAAGAGTAGCAAGCAAAGCACGACAGCCGATTCTACAACGGAGGCTGAGTACATAGCTGTCTCGGAAGCAGCTAAAGAGGCTATATGGATAAAGAGCTTCACGGCAGGATTGGGCGTAATTAAAAACCCGCCGGGTCCAGTGAGCTTGTTTTGTGATAACACTGGTGCCACAGCGCAAGCTAAAGAGTCAAGATCACATAATAAATCCAAACATGTACCCAGAAAATATCACATCATAAGAAAAATCATCAACCGAGATGATGTGAAGATCAGTTATGTTGCTTCAGATGATAATACAGCCCACCCATTGACGAAGGCCCTCTCACATCCTAAACATGAGTTTCATGTAAAGTCTATGGGGATAGACTGAAACTTAGATTGGAACTAGGGGCAAGTGGGAGATTTTTAGATTTGTGCCCCAGCCCAATACAAAGCTAGTCTGTAATAGTTTGTATCATCTGTTTGCAATTAATAAAATCGGCATTAATATTACTATTGTGTTGTAGTGATATATTACATGTGGTTTAATCTATATCATTGAGTGTATCATCACTAATAGTAGAACTATAGATTGTACGAATCACATATAATGAGTCTCTAGTCATTAAGCTTCATAAGAAGTGACCAGTATGAGGATGGCTCCATATGATCACGCTCTATTGATCATTGGCGATGGGATTGCCGAGTCAGATCATAGATATCATTTCGGAAATTATATTGGACGACCCGACATGAATATGCGACATAGATCCAGTCATGTAGATATTCAGTTGTCGTGGCTTGTCGTTGTATCCTTAGACCAATGGGTCTTTGTGATCGCTATGTAGTCAACATCAGAAATTTGACATACGCCTAAAGTTATCTGTAACAGGATATCCATAACGGATATGATTGGCTCGGGGACGGGCTGCATTAGTGATACGAAAGACGGCTAAGAGATTTATCCATCATACTCCGGTATGGGAATGATATCCGTTTAGGCCACTTGATGAGTATGACTGAAAGAAAACGCATGGTCATGCACATGATACGGGGTATCATTTTACAGTCATCTCGCATATCAAGAAACAGTGATTGATTAAATAAGGGTGACGACTCTATGTCTTATGATCAATAAGGATATCTAGCAATAAAAGGTCAATGATATAGACGACATATGGTTAAGTCGAATCAATCGATCATCATGCTCGTTGGGTAATCGTAATGTCTTGCTAGAAGCCACTTACGATGGATAGGTTGAAATGAGATTTCAAGCCTATCTGCCAACCGAGACATGAGCCTACAGGGTCACACACAAAAGGCAGGACCCGAAGCATGTGGGAGCATATGGGTGAAAGGAGAGAAAATGCAAAGAGCCAAGGACCATGGTGGGTAATAGGTTCTTCGTGGCTAGGTTGACCACGGGACCGTGTCCAAGCAATTGGCAACGGACTCGTGGCCGAACTAAAGAATTGGCCACGGACCGTGGCGCCTTGAAAAGGGCCACAATGTGGTTTAGATTGGCCACGGCCCCGTGGCAGGGTCCGTGGCGAGTCGAAACGCTACAGTGTCGCTGATCGTGAACCGAATCGTAACCCATTTATGAGTGTTCTCTCTTTTTGGGAACAATTAACGATTATCACAATCAGTTCTCTCCACACTCAGAGCAAAAACACAGAGAGAAGAAAAGATTCTAGCAGGCTTCAATTTTCAAGTTTCGAAGAACGGCGTGACTGTGTGGATACCGGTAGAGGGTGGGTAACGTCTTCATCAATGATTCGACCAGATCTTCAAAGGTTGTTTTTCGAAATCCCTTGCTACGTTAAGTATAGTAATTTGCATGATCTAGAAAGGGATTATGGTTATGATTTTGTATATATTGCTTCCGCTGCGTATTGTTTGGACCCCATAATTCCCATCAAGAGATGCATGGCTGAAAGTGAGAGATGAGAGATATGGTTAAACTTAAATCATTATTGGTCGGTTATGGTTATTCACAGTTTTGAGGATCCAAAATTGAGAGCCAAACCAGCTCACATCGGTTTTGCAAAATAAGAACTGAAACTATCCTGGTTCGTCCTGATTTTGGTTCTGCATGGTCTGGTTCAGTACTGTTCTTATCAGTTTTTTGGTTCTAGTTAATTTTAAGCAGGGTGCTTATAAAGCCCAAAGACCACCCACCCAACCTCAAGAAACTAACTCAAACCAACCTTATGAGAAAGAAATCAACTCGAATCTCTACCTATTGATTGGGTAGAGCCTTTTTGAAATGCTACGCCATGTTTGCTTTCTTACGTGCATCTCATTTAGTTCTATCTGTTTTTGAAAAAAAGTTTCAGTTATATATATAAGCAATTAACTCATTATAGGCTATATATATAACATCTTTCAAATATATATATATATATATTTGAACGATGTTATTCTCTTTATTTATGATTCGGATGTTTATTTGTATATTGATTATATCACGGGTTATTTGTTACACGGCCTGTAATAAATAATGGATTCACTCACTGTCTCTTCTTGTTGGGTCCTACTTTTCTTGTTTTCAAATTTGAAGAGATGATAACAATATTCATTTTTATATAAGTTTGCTCATCATGCCCTTCGACCCAACTCTAATTATTTCAATCCTATCATTTTTATAAAGTGAATAATAATTATAAAAAGAGAGTTAATTTACAGTTTTGGCATCAGATTGTACTGTGGCATATTGCTACACTCTACCCTTCTTATCTCTTTTTCAGATCTTGCCACGTGTCCCTGTTCCTCTCACTTGATTAACTGTCGGTTTCTGCTCTGCTCTAAATAAAATCCTTAACTGTGATCTCTGCTTGCTTCTGCATAGTGATAAATATTTTGATTTTGATTTTTATGTAAGTGTTGGAATATTTGTCGTGTGATCATCAAGAATTTTGGTCAACCCAGAATGAGAATGGGTCAACCACAACAATGTCTCGTCTTTTTGGTGTTCCAATCCAAGCACTAGCTGACAAACCAAAGGCCATTTCTGTGATTGTCTTTGGAACCAAACACAACTGGGTGGGTCCCACTGACTTGCTTATTTGCTCCTTCCGAGTTGCAATGTACTAGGTGATTTCTTTTTCAGATTTTATTATTTATTAAGAGAACCACCTCAAGAAAGAGATTATCTTCGTCATGATACGATTTCATACTGATAAATAATTCAATTTTCAAGTCTTCAAAAATTTGTTGATTTCTTTTTTAATACCATTATTATCGACAGCACGAATTCTCATAAGCGCACCATCTCCCATTCATATTATATTTACTTTTTATAATGCAAAATATGTTATATTAAAGACACTTTCTACACTCAACTTTCGCGAAATGATATTTTCATATTTTAATTATATATAATTTTTTTTAATACCTTAACAATTTTTTTTGACGACATACCTATAAAATGTCTAAAATACCCATGTATTAAGGAATCAGAACTGAACGTGTTCAATTTGATTTAAAAACCCAAGATTGAATCGGTTCAATCTAATTACAAAAAATTAAAATTAGAATTGGTAAAATTATATTGTTGTCCTCTTCTTCAACCTCTCGCCTATCTCTCTCTTCTTTGCAGCCGAGCAACAATGTAGACCCACCATTATAATTATATCAACCGAACAAAGGGGAGAAATATGAACCCTAATGCAAAGAAGAGGAAGATAGGTGAGAGAGGAGCGAGAGGTTGAAGAAGAGGACAACAATGTAATTTCACCAATTTTAATTTTTTGTAATTAAATTGAACCGGTTCAATCTTGGGTTTTTAAACCAAATTGAACCTGTTCAATTTTGGTTCATTAATCCAAGGGTATTTTAGGCATTTTTTGAGTAGGTTGTCGCAAAAAAATTTGTTAGGTACTTATAAGAGAGAAAAATAGTTATTGTATAAAAGTGTCATTTCACGATAGTTAGGTGTAATAAAGTGTCATTATCCCTTATATCAATTCCAATGGCATGCTATTTGCTATGATATTATAGCATCCGCTATATTTCCATGGTATTTGACATAAAAATGTAGTATATATTATGTGCCTTTCTAAAAAGTATTTTTTTATTACTACTTTATCATCCAAATGTCACTTTTACCAATTAATCAAATAAAATAATATTTTCTATTTTTTATTATTAAAATATTTAAATAGCATGTAACATATATGGTTGGAATAAAATAACATATAGCATAAATTTATGGCAAATATAACATACCATTGGAGATGCTCGTACCATAAAAGAGACATTATCTTGGATCAAAACTTTTAAATTTATTTTATTTAATATTAAACTACCCGATTTTCACAATTTAGTTTGACTCGTTTACAATCATGTAAGTAATTTTCGATTTCATTTCATTTTAGTTTAAAGATGATATGTGACCATTTCTTTATCAAAGAAGATATGTGACCATGGTTACATATACTTCATTTTATGAATATTTCTCTATAAAGTTCTCACAAGGGAATTTATATCCTTTGCATTGTTATTAATGATGTTTTTAATCATAAGCTTTTTTAGAGGAAAACTACTTTATTAACAGTGCAAGACATTAGCGCCTAAAACGATAGCGAGCATTGGTGTGACTAACTTTTCAGCTAATTCAAAACTCGCATATGACTGAACAAATTTGGCCAGCATATATGATGGTTGATTATAAGCACGATTGGTGAACACCGCCTTTATAGGTCTAGGACTGAGATTTAGAAAGTACAAACAATCAAAGATAATACCTCAAAATCTCCTAAGAGGAAGGCTCCGAGAATTGAAGATATTCACAAGTCTCTGACAATCCGTTTCAATAGTCACATCATTCCATCCCTTCCGCCTAGCATATTTCAGTGCCTCTCGAACCACCACGGCCTTCATCTCTACCGACTGGAGAATTCCCGCGAAACTATTACATAACATGCCTAAAATGTGTCCGCTATTCTCTCTACATACTAGGCCAATACCCCATGGACCGCCCAAAAAGTCTATGGCTCCCTCAACATTAATTTTGATCGTCCTGATGGTCGGAACTCTCCATCCCTCCCGCACAATCTGAGACTTTTGGCCTTCCCACCATTTTTACCACCCTATAGGCTGCCTCACATCCTAACTTCATCGACCGAGCCGAAAGAATCACCTGATAAGCTTTGAAGGTTTTGGTAGGGCTCGAATCGTCTCATGAAAAAAAGTGTTCGGCTCGAGCTCGAACGACGTTATGCAACAAAGCTCGAGCTCGGCTCGAAATAAAATAAACAAGCTCGAGCTCGGCTCGATTCACTTGAATTTCATTACAAATATTTATTAAAAAAAATAAATAATTTATTAAATGATAAATGAGCCCGTTTGAGATTGGCTCGACTTGATTCGCCTCATCTAATTCTATTATAAATATTTATTAATTTTTAAATATACTAATATAACTATATAGTTAATTAAATATTAAACGAGGCGGATCACGAGCCTTCAAAAGTTAGGCTCGAGCTCGGGTCGTTTATTAAACAAGCCCAGTCATGAGCTCGAATTTGAATCGAGTTCAATTATAACAAGCACAAACCTCGTTTACAGACTTACTAGCAACAACAATTTCACATATCCTAACAACAACAATTCAAACTAAGATTCCTAGCTATTCTCTTTAACACTCATTAAAACTTATTTAGCAACCATCGAAACTGAAACACCTATTCTTTACTTTACTTTAGGAATAGTTTATAATATATAATACTGTGACATT
This sequence comes from Geranium rotundifolium, assembly GCA_963920655.1. Taxonomy (NCBI): domain Eukaryota; kingdom Viridiplantae; phylum Streptophyta; class Magnoliopsida; order Geraniales; family Geraniaceae; genus Geranium; species Geranium rotundifolium. Next base: position 24,511,217 of record OY987313.1, on the reverse strand, counting down.
GGCTTGGTTTCTTAAACTCCAATACTCCATTCATTAGGAATTATATGTTATTGAATTATATATCATATAAGATTAGAAAATTTTAGTAATTAACAAATGCTTAGGTTAATTAGAAAATTTTAATAGCAAATCATGAATCTAGTTTTGTGGTAGAGAGAGTATTTGGAGAGGAGGGTGAGAGAGAGGCTAATTTTAGAGAGAGAAGGAGAAAGGAAAAAAAAAGACTAATGACATTTTTTTGAAAATTTGAAAGACAATGGGGTATTTTGGTCATTTCACACTTGAAATTAACTGAAAACTTAATGGAGTGTAGTTATATGAGAAAAAAATTCTCAGCGCACCGCTCATAGTAAAATTTTAGTCAGCTGTAACTAGGTGAGAAATGTGTCAAGTCAGCTGTAGTTACGTGAGATTATCCCATAAGCAATTTAGGTCCGAAACAATTCGAGTATACGAACATGTGAACGCTTTTTCTAGCTATTTGATGGTGGTGTGTGTGTGTGTGAGCGCGCGCGAGCGCGTGGGTACCGAGTAGTTATATTTTATTTTGATCATTTTATCAATTCTAACCAACTCATCAATACAACCATTTGTAAATACTAAGGAGTTATCTTTTATTTTATTATTTTATCAACTCAAAAACTATTCTAATTCCATATCCAATTTTTAGATACAAGGGAATTGCATGAAGCTAATCATCTGACATGCTATTTTTGTTCATCAACTGATAAGTGATGAGAAACGCCACTCTCATGACACTATTTTCCCACATTTGAACATAATTTTCGTTTCACTTGGGTACAAAAACCTATATATTTTGTCTCATTTTGCTTCACAACCAGTGGCGGATCCCAGAGGGGGGTGCTGGGGGACACCCCCAGGACTTTTTTTCAAATGGTTGTAAGCTTTTAAACTCTTTTATATGGAACATCTTTAATTCTCACTTTATTTATTGATTCATAATTATAATTATTTTGACTAATTATTGTATCAGTTAAATTACATTTTTCGTTTTCCATTAAAAACAATTGTTTTTTCATTACAATTTAATAAAAATTATTTATTAGTTATTAAAAATTTGTGAATTTTCTAAGCAAAATTATGCTGATATTAAATCCAATATGATTCGTTTGATAAACGAATCAAACTCGAGTCCAACATATTTGAATTTTTAAGTCATCAACCGACTTACTTCGTATTTATATATACATGAAAGTTAAATTCAAAATCAACTAAAAACTAATCAAGCTCGAATTAGTTTTGTTATATGCATTTAGGAATTATTTTTTTAATTAATTAAAATAAATTTTTAGTATAAAATTTTGCCCCCCTTGAAAATTTTTCTAGATCTACCACTGTTCACAGCCACTTTGGATGGAGACTGCAGATTTTTGGGTTAAAAAAATACCAGATTTTGAGCATATTTGAGGTTGTCTCGTGACCAGAAGCCCAACGCATCAACCCAACGAAGATTCATCATGTGACCGAGGGCCACAGTCTGTGGCGACGTTCCCTGTGGAGAAGCAACACGCCACGTCCGTGGTGAGCTCCGAGGCCATAAAACATAGAAGAACCGTGGCCACTTGGCCACGCCCCGTGACCAACACCCATGGCCACTCACCCACTTTAGAACGTGGTAAATTCATGCCCGAGACTTGCGAGAAAAGATTTTGACCGTGGCCACCCCATGGTCATCTAGTTAGTCAACCACCCCGAGTCGTGGATGAATCGTGAAGCGCATAAACCGAGGCACGACCTTGCCACAGTCCTGTGGTGGTTCGGCCATAACCTCGTGGCGGGTCGGAAAGTTTCACTATAAAAGGGCTCCGCTGCATTTGGAAAACTGCATTAATTATTATCACCAATTTTCATAATATATTTCCAAAAATGAGTTGGGTTTGCGTCTTCAAGTCAGAGAGCTCTTGAAGCAATCTATGAGCCATTCTAGAGATCAAGTGATCAAGATGAATGGAAGGATCAGAGGAATTTTTACCATATGTATTTAATTCTCGATTGTGAATTAATATTCGGGTTTAACTTTCTAAATTTCCCTCTTCTGTAACTTAATTCCTAATTGAAATTATTTCAAATTCATGTTCTTATGTATTATGTTTATTCAATTACGTCTTTAAATTAGTTATGCATGCTTTATTATTAAATTGACGACTTAACTGAAAGAGTTGATGATTACAATTAAATACAAATGTCTCTATATATAGGCTTGATAAGGTAGGGTTTACATGAGATATGATGGCTAGGGTTTAAGTAGAGATACAAAGTATAGTGGGCCTCGGCCCATATATTAATCACTAATATAATATATCTAACACTCCCCCGCAGTCGAAGCTGAAAGTGTTTATATTGATAAATAATTGATTTGATTACAATAGAATACAAATGCCTCTAAATATATGTTTGATAAGTTAGGGTTTACATGAGCTATGACGGCTAGGGTTTAAGTAGAGATACAAAGTGTAGTGGGCATCGGCCCATATATTAATAACTAATATAATATATCTAACACTCCCCCGCAGTTGAAGCAGGAGGAGGGCGAATGCTTTGACTGGAGCAAAAGTCTTCAAAGAGAGCAGTCGGGAAGCCTTCATGAATGTATCTGCAAACTTGAGAGATGAACTTGATCTGCAATAACTTGAACCATAGTAGTAATCGAGATTGAGAAAAGAAACTGAGGGAGGTGAGGAATATAAGGAGACGGAAAGTAAAGAGAGATAATTAGAAGAGAGTGAGAGATTGAATAAAATATGAGAGAGAGAGTGAAAAAAATGGAGATTGATAGAGAGAAATAAGAATAAATATGAAGGAAAATCAACTACGTCATATATGACGGTGCGACAACGACGTCGCATAAAGACGGTGCAAAAGAAGCAACTACATCATATAATGATGGTGCGACAACTATGTCTCATAAAGACGGTGCAAAACAAGCAACAATTTCAAGCAACTACGACGGTGCAGTATTATAGTAAGAAAAAAAGTTAAAATACATTTTTTTTTGGAAGAGGAGTAGAATAATAGAGAATATTTAAGAAATCCAATTTAATAATGTAAGAAACTAATATAGAAATAGAATAGAGATTTATAGAAAAGGAAAAAAAAAAAGAGTTCGAAGAGATGGGAAGATACGAAAAGAAAAGAAGAAGACAATAATTAATAGATGAAAGAAAATTTAATTTGAGAATAAGAATTAATAATAGGTAAAGGAAAGTAATTTAAAAGAAAAGGAAAAGAAGAAGGAAAAAGAAAAATTGAGAAAAGAAAGGTAAAGACTAAGAAATATAATCGAGAGGTTTAGAAAGAATTTTTTTTTTTCTAGATTAGGAGATTAAAAAAAAATTACGAAGAAGAAGAAGAAGAAGGACGGGAAAAAAGTTTTAAAGGAACACCCATATATTGGTGCAGTGTAAGAGTAAAAGGAGAAAAAAATAAAAACAAAATAGAGAGGAAGTTGGGGTCAAACATAAGACACGAAAAGAGAGAAATAGATTTTGAACAAAAGATTGAACAAAACTTTTAGATGGAGAAGACAATGTCGACGGTAGATTTGCGGGAAAAACGGTAAAAAAAATAATTGCCTCTCCCACCCGTTAAATCATGATTAACGAGTGGGCAAAGCCACATGCAGCGAAAAGGTGTAACCAAGATCTAACTTAAACCCCTGATATCATGAAAGAGTTTATTATTGAATAGTTGATGATTACAATAGAATACAAATGTCTCTACATATAGGCTTGATAAGGTAGAGTTTACATGAGATATGACGGCTAGGGTTTAAGTAGAGATAAAAAGTATGGTGGGCCTCGGCCAATATATTAATAACTAATATAATATATCTAACATTAACATATAGATCACATGTATAATTCAGTCTCACTTCCAGTATGTTATTCTAGATGCAATTATGAACATGAGGCACTGATATTAATTAGGGATTTGAGGCGATGAACTGATGACTTAAATTTGGAAAGTTTAAGTAATTATTTTATATGCTTATTGTGCTGAGGATTGTAATTTCAATTATTTTGCACTTAATGTTTTAATTTGTTGATTCTGAATAGATTGATTTAGTTTGTTAAAGTTCACCCGGAATGAGAGTTAGTAAATGAAAATGATGATTGAAAGCCGGGTTTAAATCCTTATTAGGAATATGTGGGTTAACATGGTAGTAATGACCATATGTGACATATACCGAAAGTTATGAGAATTCACAAATTGTAATGCTTCTTAACCGGTTAAATCCTCACTAGGAAAAGCGTGATTGCTTAGGGATAGAAAGATCTTTTATTCACCCGGAAGAGGGTTCTAGATAAGATAGGAATTCTTGTTACCACCATGATTTAGAAAAACCAAGAGGCATATATTTAATTTATTTCCTGAAGTTTGTTCATCTGATTCATTGCCTCGAAACCTATGTTTGATTACTTTGATTCTCTTTTAATTATTTAATCTTGCATATCCTGCATTTATGCACCTAATTACCAACTTTTTGATCGACTAAGATTAGCTATAAGATTAAGTTTGAGTGCTGAAAATTGAATAGTATGTCCCTTGGATTCGATATTCGAGGTTGTATTTCTACTTTCTTATATTACTTGTGACATGTACACTGTCGGGAGTCCGAGATTCGACTCACATCGTTTCGTGCGTCGGGTTTCAGCGCATCATCAACCAAATAACTACTTTAGTTAAATTTATAACTATCACAATTCAATTTATAACTACCTTAATTCAATTTATAACTACTCTACTTCAATTTATCATTTTATCAATCGTCATATGCAACGCAGCACATTCCACATGTAAACCATAACATATGTTTTCTTCACACATTTGTATATTTCCACAACTCAGATAAGTATATCTACAAACGAGACAAATATTTCCACAATTTAGACAAGTACTTCCACAAATCAAACAAGTATTTCCACAAACGAGACAAATAATCAAACAATTCAGACAAGTATTTCCACAACTCAGACAAGTATATCGTTACACTTAATGAAAATGAGTTCAACCAAGGTTCAGAGTGATTATGACAATTATAATCACTTTGAACCCTCGTTATACCTGGTTTTCATCCTCGGTACACTTTGAACCTTCGTTATACCTTATGAGTTGTCATAATCATTATAATCCCTTATTATACTATATTTTCAACCTCGTCCCTAAATACTCGTTACACATTCCTCTAGGGGTTCAGTTTTAGGTTGTCTAAATATTAAGTTGTCATACTCATTATGATCTCTCGTTATATTTATTGAAATTGGGTGCAACGAGGGTCCGAAGTGATTATGACAATTATTAGGTTGTCATAATCATTTTAAATTCTTGTTGCACTATGTTTCCACTCTCGTTACACTATGAATATACGTCATATATTTTTACCAAGGGTTGGGCAGTAGGTTCTCATAATCATTCTAATCACTTGTTACACCATGTGTCTTACCCTTTTCTTAATCACTCGTTGCACAATTCTCCTATGGGATTGAGCTTTAAGTTGTCTAAATATATGTAAACACTTGTTTAACGAAATGACAAGACACCAAACACAATTATGAACAATGGAAATACCGGAACGATAACAACAATGGAAATACAGTCATGAGCAATGGAAATATAGTCACGAACAATGAAAATATTCGAATGATAAGAATACTGGAAATACAATCATGAACAATTGAAATATTTCCCATTATGATGGTCTTTATTTTTTATCATGATGGTTGAGTTTTCCCAAATTGAGAAAAAGGAAACTCTCAAAGAAAATACATGAAAAATAAATAATAAAAACAATACAATGAGATATGTCAAGAATAAGATGATTATGCTTTATGAGATTCGAGTTGATAAGATGAGATATGAGTTACCAACACTTGATTGATCAACTGGTTAACCACTTGAACTTGAGTTTAAGTGAGCTGAGTTTGAGTCTTGCTGCGATATTTATATATCACACCTTTATTATATTCCAACTTCTGTTGGATCTCTCTCCCAATATTTGTTGGGTCTCTATTAAGGTGGGAGTCAAGTGGCGGTATTAGTTCCACTTCTACAAGTTTGGTGATGTCTTGTTTCATTATAGCATAATCGAGGCCAAATCTTGATACACAATTTGCCGATAAAAAAAATGAGATATGACTTTGTTAGGATTGATAAAATGACCAAACTATCCTTACTTTATGTGTAATGATCAAAATAAGTAATCTTATCGCAATAAACAGTTAGTAGGGATAATTATAATTTACCGTACCTATTTTGAAAAAATAACACTCAACTCATCTAATGATCCAAAAGTTACACATTGATTTAACATCGTTAAATTATGGACGAAACATTTTATTGAAGTGTGAAATGTCTAAAATACCCCTAACTATTCATCAACTTCTCAAATAAATGCCATCATGACATTTTTCCCAATTTCATCAAAATCAAATCCATAATTTTTAGCTTTGTGCAATTCCAAGATCCACATATCGTCAATCCAACCTCTTTGTTTTTTATATCTCACGAGTTACTATATGTCTTCAATCTTGGGTTTTATATGCGTCATGAAACTATCATGTCCTAGGAGGTCCTTGCTCGGTCGAAGGCTATATGAGATAATACAAAAAATCAAATTGGATTTTATATGAAGCGAAACACATGTTTGCTTTTGTGTTGTTTACAATGATTTCTCAACAGTCTTTGTGACTGATGTGGTGTGTTTTCATGTTTCTTTAATTTTTCCATTTTTATTTGACTCGTTTGTATGCATATTATAAGGAGGAAAAGAAAAATAATAGAGCAAGCTCCCTCTAAAGCCTCCATTTTTTCTTTTCCCTGATCTATTGAAATAGATCGAGCCCGCGTCACACTGACCACCGAGTCAATTTGTCTCCCTCTAATGCCCAAAAATTGTAGACAATACATTTGCTTGAATTTCTCACATAAATCTTTGAGTTGTGAAGCATGGCGGTGGCAGTGGCGTTTTGATTCTTCCGCAACTTCGTTTGCTTGAGTTTTTCGGTGACCGAATCTGATGGCGGAGCCAAACATGGGTGGCGATTGATTCCAAATAGGCGAGCATACTTTGATATGAATGATGATACTGTGCAGGAACTGCGTAACACCACAATCACACAATCTAAAGAGATTAAAAAAAACAAAATAGAAACATAACACATCAATAACAAATCAGACAGAAACGCAACAACGTTAACGTTAGGAAATTGAAGAAAAATCTAGGGTTTTTTTTTCCGAAGAAACGAGTCAATCTAAAGAGAAATTGAACCGCCGGTGAAATCGGAAGCAACAACGTCAAAGATAGAGGAGCTTCTAGATCGGAATCGCAGCCGAGCGAATCTCTGATTGGGATTGAGAGAGTAAAATCTAGGGTTTGTTTTTCGCAGAACCGTTGATTGCTAGTCTTCTTTACACGCGCACAGTTAAGACAAATGTAAATAACTTGAATCCAAATATTTGATTCGAGTTGCGAGCTCTCGCCTTACTCGTCATTACCGGAGAGAAACCCAGAAGAAGCATCACCAAAAGAAGGATATTTTAGGTGTTTTGAATTTATTTTAATGATAAACGAAGTTAAACTTAATGGAAAAGTAGTAAGTTGCAACAAATTGTCATTAAGTGAATTGTAAAATTGGTCAAATTTATGTATATTAAATTGTTATTTTTTTTGAAAGGATGTTTAATTGTTATTATCCCTAGTTAGCATAGTTCCCACAACTTGAAAGGATATATGTAGGGACCCAAAATTACAAACCGTCCAAATCCAAGCATTTTTACAAACTGTTCAAACCCAATCACAATCGTTGCTTTGTAGAACTCTACGCGCACGTTCTCCTAGCTTGCGCTATATGTCCAGGAAGGCTGACACTAGGGATGGAAAAAAATCCGAACCCAACGGGTACCTGATCAAAACGGGTGAAACCCGAATTTTTGCGGGTTAGGGTCGGGTTCGGGTTTTTTGAGCTGGGTCGGGTCGGGTGCGGGTTGACGTATACCCTATCCGTTTCGACCCACACCCATTCAAATTTAAAAAAACGATAATTTATATGGTAATATTTTATAATATAATTTATATTATCAATCATTTTTAACGAAAAAACGTTAAAACCTAAATTCTAATTACCTAACCACGCAAAAAACCTAAAATAATATAATATAAAATCTATTTATATTATTATTTTTGCTTGTATTGTAAAAAAATTTGTTTATTAAGTTCATATTTGAATATCCGGGTCGAGTTTTGGGTTTAGGAGAAAACCCGTACCTGACGAGCTTTTTACGGGTCGGGCACCCACTCAAATTGGCCGGGTTTCTTGCGGGTCGGGGACCCGTTGGAAGTGAGCGGGTCTGGGTTCGGGTTGGGTTGAATCCGACCCAAACCCGGCCCGTTGCCATCCCTAGCTGACACGCAGTGACTTTCTAGGTCGCAAAAGTTTCACCTGAATCCAAACATTTCACCCCCAACGCAAAAGGTTTTATCTGAACCCAAATATTCCACACCTAGTGCAAAAGTTTTACTGTCCGCCGTGAGTTTGGACAGTTTATAACTTTTTATATATATATATTAGTTATAAATTCGACTATAATTTAGTTATAAATTTTGTTCATATCTATGGCCTCAAAATTTCTTATCTATATAAATAGTTGGAGAAGCTAGAGTCAGGAAAGATAAATTGGCATGCATGATAAAAATATGTAAAAGATAATGTGAAAAAAGGTACAAAACTACTGAATGAATTAAAGAAAGTGATTAGGAATAGAGATATGAATGGCTGTACAACTGCTTCATTGATTGCAATTAAAATGTGGGCAATGGCTGTTGTTGGCTCCGAGTATTACAATTGTTTTTGAGTAAAAAGGACAATAAATCAGTTATTGCACCGCCCTATTCCTATACATAATACTTACTATGTGTTTACATTTAGCTATAGTTATACATTAATTGTATCATTTATTGTGATAGTTGCTTCTGGCACCATACACACACAGCTTCTTGATTGCGCTATTATGTGTGTATCTGTATCTACTATTATTGCATTCAAAATTTGTTACTTGATTTGCTCTACATTACTATGCTATTTTATCATTATATATTGCCGATGTGATCTTTAACCAATATCACCTACGTATCCTCCACCTCAACAAAACATGTAAATGCAAATAATCCTACACTTTTAACTTATTTTATTCCAATTCCATCTCTTAAGGACCATTTCTATTCAATCCGTTCATTATGATTTATTTTGAGTTTTGTGATATACACAGAAAGGAGTTCACGTGAAAACTTATTTTGAAAATGCACAATAAGAACCAATATATATCTTTAAATTAAACTGTTGAAATTACTTAGATGAAAATCATCCTTGGTATAAACTAGAAATTCATCTGTTGTTGAAAGGGGTGTTCAAAAAAAACTGAACCGAACAAAACCGATTGAACCAAACTGAAAAATAGTCGGTTTTGGTCATGATCGGTTCGGTTTCGGTTCAATTAACCAAAACCGATCAAAAACCAAACCGAACTATTCCGGTTCAAATTATGATGAATTATCCAATTTATGTTTCAATTTAAGGTGTTTTTCAATTGAATTTTTTTTTGGACTTTATTAACGTTTTATTTTACTTAGTGTAAAATTATTATACATAATTCCTCTAAAAACCGACCGAAATCTAATCATTTTTTGCTTGATTTATGAAACCTTTTGGTTTTGTGGCCGATTTTCGAGTTAATTCGGTTCAAACTGAAAACTGACCGATTTCTTTTGGTTCAATTTGATTTCTTCAAGAACCGAACCGGGTTTAGTTGGTTCGGTTCAAAAACCGAACCGTGAACACCCCTAGTTGTGAATTAACAAAATAATATAAACTTGATATGTATTAAAATATGCACCATTTATTACATAAATTCAATTATTGTGTTGAATTCTTAATTTGCAGGGTAGTTCTAGTTCACTAACATGTATTATGAGTTTTCCTAAACAAATGTATTATGAGAGTTTTTCAACTTACTGTGATATACTTTTTTTTATCTAATCCATCACTGAAAATTTTATTTTTATTTTAGGTGTAAAGATGTTTATAATACCCTTAACATAAAATAATTAAATAAATAATTTTTTACAATAATTTGTTATCAAAGAAATAATAAATAATGATTTTAATATAACATAATTTATAATAATTTTATTATTATTTATTACATAAAAAATATATTATGGCATTAGCATCGAGGTTCTAAAATACCGAAACGCTAGTCTGTCGGACAACACTTTAGAATGATTAATCGAAACCGCTGGGGATTAATTAGATTTGTATTTTTCATTATTTATTTTTAATATAAAAATAAGTCATAGCTACTGAGTCATTTATTTTCATGAATGAATAATACATATTGGTCACCTTCAAAAAAATAAAATAATACATATTGGTCGATAATGAATCGTCCGAACAGAGAATTCAATCATCAAATAGTTTTGTTATGAATCAATAATACAATATTGGAAAAAATTGGCATGCAAAAATCAATATATGGTCCAAATCATATATTCAGGTCAAAGTCGCAGAGACAAACTTGAATGGTGGTCTGGACGGCAGTGGTCGATGGCGATGGGCGATGGTTGTCAGCAGTCAACAACGGCGGACGATGCCAATGGGCGATGGCGGACGAGGATCGCAGGGATGAAGGCCGCGACTCACGGGGACAAAGGTATGAAGAAGCAAAAAACTGAAGAGTACGAACTGATTTTTAGGTCTAAATGCGTAAAAATAATTATATTTTCAATAATTCGGCAGCCTATCTCGCTTGAACGCCGTAGCCATTTTGGACCGCGTCCACTGAAAAAACGCGACAGAGAAGCCGAAGAAAGCGCTTAAGTGCCCTTAAGTCGTTTATTGAACAATGATTAGTGCATGGGAAACAAATCCTCCAAAGTTGGAAGGGAAATCTAGTTGTGGGAAGAGTTGTTGATTTGGTTCCATAGATTTGGGTGAGCCATTTCTTCAGTCAAAAAGACAAAATCCAAACAATAGAAATAGACATGGAAGTAGTTGTTTATTTATTTAATTAATCAATCAAATCCCCCTCCACTCTACTCTACTGTACCCTTTTTCTCAGATTTTATCTGTGTTAATAATAATAATAATAATAAAATTTCTCACTGTAAAGGCAGTGCTCCCCCGTTGTCATGTTCCCACGCGCGAAGCATAGGCCGTTATAGACACTCGCTTTGTGTGGTGGCGCGTGAGGTGGACGAGGCGCAAAGTGTGTGCCGAAAAGGTTTTACGGGGAAAGGGTAAAGAAAGACGGCTGGGTAACGTCTAATCACCGCCGTTTATCACTCTCTCTCTCTCTCTTCATAACATTTCCTTACGACTCACGCCAAACGTATGCTCTCTTTCATTTCATTTCATATCTCGCTAATACTGTATTGTATTGTATTGTATTGTCTTCTCCGTCGCCATTTTCTTTCTCGGTCGGTATGTTTGGGAGGAATGGGGCAATGCTGCTGGCACTGCTCCTGTGCTTGTGCTCTCCGTGTCTCTGTGACCAAGGTCCTTCTCTTCCTCTCTTTTGTTTATTTGACTGACGTTCACGTGATTTTTACATGTTCAACGGGTTTGCAGGTAAAGCGCTGATGGCGATTAAGGCCTCCTTCAGCAACGCAGCTAATGTATTGCTCGACTGGGACAATCTGCACAACACCGATTTCTGTTCCTGGAGAGGTGTCTTTTGCGATAATTCCACCTTCTCTGTTGTTTCTCTGTAAGTCACATCTCCTTCTCTTCTCTTCTCTTCTCTTCTCTTCTCTTGGATCTTGTTTTTCATGTCTTGGGTTTGTTTGCAGGAACTTATCCAATCTCAACCTCGGTGGAGAAATTTCCACATCCATAGGAGATTTAACCGACCTGCAGTCCATGTATGCATGTTGTTGATTTCTTAGTTACATTTATTTTGTGTTTCTTTAGCTCTAAGATCATACCCCTAGCAAATTCTTTTTTGTTTTTGTTCTTCTTGGCAGAGACTTGGAAGGGAACAAGTTGACTGGTCTAATCCCGGATGAGATTGGCGATTGTGCTAATCTTGTGCATCTGTAAGCCTCACTCTTGCCTTTCATGTGCTTTTGATTCTATTTATGTTGTGATGTTTCATTCACATTGTTGGTTTTTTGTTGCTCTAAAAAACTAATTTAGGGATTTGTCTGAAAACTTGCTATATGGAGACATACCCTTTTCCATTTCTAACTTGAAGCAACTTGAATTCCTGTAAGTTTCATTTCTTACATCATTTACAGATTTTTCTATTGAATGGTTTCACAAGTCAGTTGAGCATAAATGCAGGAACTTGAAGCACAATCTCTTGACTGGCCCTATACCCACAACATTAACCCAGATTCCAAATTTGAAAACTATGTGAGTCCCATCAGTTATATATTTTCATGTATTTGTATATTTGCTTCTCTACCACAAAGTGTGAGTGGTTTGGTTATGAATATGGGAAACAAATTATACCCCAACTATTTGACATGCAATGGTTGGTTTGTTGTCTAGTGATCTTGCAAAGAACCAACTAACAGGTGAGATTCCAAGATTAATCTACTGGAATGAAGTTCTGCAATATCTGTAAGTGTATTAATCTCTGATATCTATTTATGTTTTTCACGTGATCTACTAATTTAAATCCCTCTCATGAGTTGACCTTTACACTCTGTTATTATTATAATCATAGTGGTTTACGAGGAAATTTATTGACTGGAACGCTCTCTTCTGACATGTGCCAATTAACTGGATTGTGGTATTTGTGAGTAATTATATTTTATCTCCTCTTATATTTATTTATTATTTTTATTAATCTTGATATAATCTCTTTGGTTCTTTTCTCTGACTCACTCTTTCTTGTAGTGATGTAAGAGGCAATAACTTAACTGGCACTATTCCAGATAGTATTGGAAATTGCACAAGCTTTGAAATTTTGTAAGCTTTGGTACCATAACAAATCTTTGATTACATGTCTTGTGTTTTAAGTGATGCTTATTTTTTTAATGTGTTTTTTTTGTGATCAGAGATGTATCATACAATCAAATCACGGGAGAGATTCCCTACAATATCGGTTTCCTCCAAGTAGCTACATTGTAAGTGTATTTACTGCAATCTCATTTGTTTTTTTGAATATTATATTACTTTCCCTAACTACACAATCTCATTTGTTTTTTGTAATCTAGTTGTCTTTTTAATTACTATAAACTTCATAATCTAGTTTTTATAATGTATGATGCTTGTTTGATAGTTAATTAATATTAGCCAGTTTTTCTAGGTCACTTCAAGGCAATAGGCTGACAGGGAAAATTCCAGAGGTCATTGGTCTGATGCAGGCCCTTGCTGTTTTGTAAGTACTTATAACACTTCGAAGATCTTCCATACATGAACTACTTGTGTTTGTGAAATTAATAGTGTAGATTTATGCGTATTTATTATCATTTTCTACCAGGGACCTAAGTGAGAACGAACTAGTTGGCCCAATTCCACCTATACTTGGCAACTTATCATACACCGGCAAGCTGTAAGTTCTTTTGCTTTCCTATTATGCGATGTTATTTGGTGCCTATATGCCTTGACATATTCATTTCTTACTCTAGGTACCTCCACGGCAACAAGTTAACTGGTACAATTCCACCTGAGATAGCAAATATGTCAAAATTAAGCTACTTGTAAGATACCCTTGATACTTTGTTTGTATGTCTTATTTCTATTTTTCCGTTACACATGATTAAGTCCTCGGGCTATATATATATTTTATTTTTTTATTTTTTTTTGCAGGCAGTTGAATGATAACAAATTAATTGGTCAAATTCCTCCGGAACTCGGGAAGCTGGAGCAACTCTTTGAACTGTGAGTAGCCATCTCGACATACAGCTATCTATATCTATCTCTAAATATGTATTCTATATATACCTAAGCTGTCTGACTGTACATTGTTACAGAAATCTTGCCAACAATCTTCTTGAAGGGCCTATTCCTCATAATATCAGCTCCTGCACAGCCTTAAATCAATTGTAGGCAATTGACTCATGATTCACTTACTTTTATTTTGTTTTAGTTCAAGAATATCACTAATTTGGGTTCTATTTGAAATATCTACAGCAATGTTCATGGCAATCGCTTAAATGGATCCATTCCTTCAAGCTTCCGGAATCTGGAGAGTTTGACCTACTTGTAAGTTTTGATTCCACTTCTTCAGAAATATCAAAGGCTGTGGGTGAAGTGGCAGACCTATCTGCTGAAGAAAGGTCTCTGATTCCACTCCCCATGCCAACTGTATTGCTGATAAAAAAACTTCTTAGGAAATTCTTGTGTTAGGTTAGTCTATTTAGTCAATATATATATATATATATTTCCGTTATTAACCGATGCAATATTATTGTGCATTCAGAAACCTTTCAGCAAACCATTTTAAAGGCAGGATTCCTAATGAGTTGGGGCGCATAATCAATCTTGATACATTGTGAGTTCCTTTTTCTTTGTAATAAAAAGGGGAAATGGGTTAAACATGCCCTATACTCTAACACTTTGGCATGTACTTTGTTAATTGCAGAGAAATGCCGGGAACTTTGAATTTTCTGCAAAATATGTGTATTTGTACAAAATGACAAAATTGCCCATGATATTAAGACTTCTATTTTTTAAAAAGGAAATTAACAAAATATTTTTAACTTCAAAATAATTTAACCAAAAAATTAAAATACAAATTTTGATTATACAAGTTTCAGTTAAAAGATATTTTCAGAAAAACTTCTAAAAATATTTAATTAGGACATGTTCTTGCTAAAGTGTGATGGTATAGGCATGTTTTTGCCATTTTCCCTGATAAAAAAGCTTCCTGGGCTGTGTCTACCATAATTAACTTCTCTGATCTCTCATATTGCCATGTTCAGAGATCTCTCAAGCAATAATTTCTCCGGGCCCATTCCCGCTTCTGTTGGTGGCCTAGAGCACCTTCTTACACTGTAAGTGTGTTAAAGGGATCATGTTGTTATGCGAGCCTTCTTTATTGAATATGCTGTCTACATTCTAAACAAAAGCAACTCTTTTATGCGTTCGTCCAGGAATTTAAGCAACAACAATCTTGATGGAACATTGCCAGCAGAATTTGGAAATCTGAGAAGCATACAAATATTGTAATATTTTCTTGGAGATGGTTATTACCATATTTTCAAAGAATCTTCTGCCATCGAGTTATATAATACTTTTTTATTTTTATGTTTGTATCTGCAGTGATATGTCATTTAACGATATTTCTGGTAGCATTCCCGCAGAGTTGGGTCAGTTGCAAAACATTGTAACACTGTAAGTTCATTGTTTACCTTCACTATCCTTGTCATAGATTTCAATTTCCAGCAAACTTCAACCTGTTATGATAATCATTGTTTGAATTGAGGCAGAATTCTGAAGAACAACCACCTGCATGGTGGAATTCCAGAACAGCTTTCTAACTGTTTCAGTCTCATCGCACTGTAACTTTCTTCTCCTGTTGTTTTCACTTATATTGTGTATGACTTTTGAATTTTTTCTTATTATTAAGTTGTGTTTCAGAAACCTATCCTACAACAGTTTATCAGGGAACATACCGCTAGCAAGGAACTTCTCACGGTTCCCACCAGATAGGTAATGGGGATAACAATAATACCATGATTATTTTTTATAGCTTTGCTCAGTTAATTAGTTATGTTGCAGTTTCATTGGTAATCCGTTATTATGTGGCAACTGGTTGGGATCTATATGCGGTCCAAGCGCAAGGAAAGCCCGAGGTATGAATATTTTTGTCTCTAGTTTCTTTTACGATTGATCATATGTTTTCCTTTGTTTGATCTACACCATTATCATATTCTTGTAGACATTGATCTTTTTGGTATCTTAATATACTTTGGCATTTCTGTTTGGTCTCTAGCTACATTTTCCAGAACTGCTATTGTTTGTATGGCTTTGGGTTTTGTCACGTTATTGGCAATGTTAATAATTGCAATCTACAAATCCAACCAACCAAGAGACCTTGTGAAAGGATCTAACAAGACTTTACAATGTATGTATACTCTAGTTTTTTTATTTACTTAAAATTCATCTATTATTGACAACTAAAATTCCTAATGACCTGTGCCTTTCCTTTCCAGGTCCATCAAAACTTGTGATTCTTCAAATGGATATGGCCATACACTCCTTGGATGATATCATGAGAATCACTGAAAATTTGAATGAGAAGTACATTATAGGATATGGAGCTTCGAGCACAGTCTACAAATGTGTATTGAAGAGTTCCCGGCCAATTGCAATTAAGCGACTTTACAATCGATATCCACATAACTTGCGAGAGTTTGAGACTGAACTGGAGACCATTGGCAGCATCAGGCATAGAAATGTAGTCAGCCTCCATGGTTATTCACTATCATCCTTCGGGAACCTTCTCTTTTATGATTACATGGAGAATGGCTCGCTCTGGGATCTTCTTCACGGTAAGGCTTGCTATCTCCATTATTTTGCTTTTGCAGTGTTTTAAAAATCCCCGACTACCGATTAGTCCCTCTCGCCCAACTAGTGCCTAATGTTTTTTATAGAAGTAAACTGCTTATGAGGTGTTGAGATCTTCTTAAAGTTCCGGTCCTGGTCAGTAGAAAGGATTTAGAACACAACACAACACAGTATAACATAGTGGAAAATGAGTGACACATTGTGTATAATAAAGTGGAACAAAATTTTGAGCTTATCTAAGTTTTGTTTTGAACTTTCTGCTCTATTACACTGAATATACTAATGGCGGGCTGATACGATAGGACCATCAAAGAAGGTGAAACTTGATTGGGAGACACGATTGAGGATAGCGGTGGGAGCGGCTCAAGGACTTGCTTATCTACATCATGATTGCAATCCCCGT
Organism: Geranium rotundifolium; assembly: GCA_963920655.1. NCBI lineage: Eukaryota > Viridiplantae > Streptophyta > Magnoliopsida > Geraniales > Geraniaceae > Geranium > Geranium rotundifolium. The sequence goes on along the minus strand of OY987313.1, from coordinate 24,494,279 downwards.
ATTGTCCACAGGGATATTAAGTCCTCAAATATCCTGCTCGATGAGAATTTTCAGGCTCGCCTTTCAGATTTTGGGACTGCCAAATGCATACCTGCTGCCAAGACTTATGCATCAACATTTGTTCTGGGAACAATTGGCTACATTGATCCAGAATATGCCAGGACCTCTAGGTTGAATGAGAAATCAGATGTTTATAGCTTTGGGATTGTTCTTCTTGAGCTACTGACTGGAAAGAAACCCGTTGACAATGAATTAAACCTACACCAACTGGTATGTCTTCCTTCTAGTATGACAGTTTAATCTCGATAAGTTCTGTTTGTTGAATTCAGTTGAGAAAGAGTTGGCATTAACATTTTTCTGATTCCACATATATGCATAGAGTGATTTGATATAAATAACAAAGAAATTGCAAACTTATTCTCTATGTGGCTGACAAGGGCCTAATGAACATGTTTTATGTTTTAGATACTATCCAAAGCTGATGATAACACGGTGATGGAGGCAGTTGACCCTGAGGTTTCTGTAACGTGCTTGGATTTAGTCGAAGTGAAGAAGACTTTCCAACTTGCTCTACTTTGCGCGAGGCGCCATCCCTCTGAGAGGCCAACCATGCAGGAGGTTGCGAGGGTTCTGATATCACTTCTTCCAGCCCCGTCATCAAAGTCTTTCCCGGTTCTTTCAAAGTCCTTTGACTATTCACAGTTTCTGATTGACAGAGAGCAGCATCAAACCGGAACCTCAGAGCAGCAGGTAGAAAATAACTCATCGGACGGTCAATGGCTTGCTCGGTATCATGAAGCTGTATCAAACCATACTCTCTGAACGTGCATGTTTTACCCTTTTTCGGCATCTACCGGATATGAAGAAAAACCCCAAACAGTTTTTGGTTCAGATGGTCTGTCAAGTCCCCAAACAGTAGACATAGGAACTTGACAAATCTTGGTCTGAAATTTTTGATAGAGATGGTCCAAAAAAACACTTGATGAGTTTGGGACATCTGGTTCACCTTTTGTACAACTGATTCTGGGAATCTATGTAGATTGTAGTCTGTAGTAGTATTTTGTACTCAACTTCCAATGTAATTACTTGGTCATTACAATGTGTTTTTATTATATACATGTGATAGGGACTTGTGGCAGCGTGGGACTAATGGCACACAGATGTTATGTTTGTCATGTTCATTTATGCCTTTGACAGTCTATAGTAATAGCTGAAACTAGGCTGTGTTAATGAAGATTGGTTGGTTGAGGTTCATGTGTTGCTTGCAGGCTTTGAGCACAAAAGTCAGTAAAATGATGGTGCATAGCAGACATAAGTTGAGATGCCCAACCCAACCTCTATCTTTTTTACTTAATTGACCATTCAATTCTCATTTCAAAATTGAATGGATTATCCATCCACTGCCATGAAAAGAAAGGCACGAGAGTTGTGTTGAAGAAATAGAATTCATGGGAATGGGTATAAATTCTACATGGGACAATGTGCATTGCAACGCATGGGATATTCATGACTTGGATTAGTTTGTCCATTTCATGGATGAGGGTCATAACCCTAATAACCAATCTTGGGAAAGGGTATAACGTACCTTCTGTAGGTACCACCTGCACAATTTACTCCAAACCAGATGAAAAAAACAATTCAGATTTTTTTTCTTGTTGATAATTTAGTATACAATTAAGATGTTTTAGTTTGTAAACTAAATATTGGGTTGGTCATTTTAGACCTGGAGCCCGTTTTGAATCGATAAAAAATATCATCCGTAGTTTACGAAGTTTAAATTTCAATTAAATCTTAAAATTCAATTTTTTATGATTGTAGATTGAATGTTTTTAGTATAAATCAGTCTCAAATTAGCATAATTCAGCCTATAAATCAAGGGACCAAATCGTGTACAAATGCATTACTCAAGTACAAATATACGAATAAGGGATGACCGTCTGATCATCAGATCTACGGCCCATATTAATCGTGTGGTTTCAGTGGCACGCATGGTAATAATTAAGGGAATGAAGGTGCAGAGGCGTGACCTTTTGACTGATGTGGGGGCAATATTGTATTTTCCACTTCTGATGAAATCAAATCTTCATTCAGTAGCTTGATTCGCGGCATAATCTTTATTTCCCTTTTCCCAATTGCTCAAACCCTAGTCAAAGTATAGAGAATCGGTAGTTGATCTTCTGCACACAATCAAGCCACGCCGATCACCGCACACTCCTGCCATTGTCGACGATGATCCCTTTGAAGCGCAAATCTCAGATGATAGTAAACATGCCCAAAAATAAGAAGCAAGGTAGGCGATTAAATCATCTATTGGGTAGATTGCATGTTCGATTTAAGTATTTGATTGATTGTTTGATTCTTCCGCCGAACAACTCGTCTGACTCAATGTTTGTTTTCTCAAACGGATTTTTTTCCCCAAATCTTATGACTGGTATCGTGCATGCACAAATCAGTGGAGTGTTAATGGTGTTTTTTTCCATTTCAGAAGTGTACCCAATCTTTAGTTTATAGTATCAAGAGTTTCTAGAGTTTCTTACACCATTGAAGATGTTTCTGGAAAAATTGAAGGGGCCCATGAACCTAGTATATCTCATGTGTTGTTCTGTGCGTGGAGTGACATATTCAAACTTCACCCCATGTTTACACTGGTCTAAATTATTCCATCATTCCATCGTTGGGTTGTTATCTGATTCCATTAGTATATTATTTACATTATTCCATTGATTTATTCCTGCTTTATACACATTGTATGTACATGATTCCACTACATATTGTTCACATTATTACATTAATATATTCTTGCTTTTTACACATATTGTCAACTTCATTCCATGATTACACCACCTTACATGATTCCATTGATAAATTCTTGTGTTGTTTCACATAATGTCAACAAGTTTTCACTATATTGTAGAGAGTACCCACTGTTGCATCCCCATCATCATGTCCTTAATTACATAATTCAATCTTCACTCTATTCCAGCAATGGTTATGTTTATTGGTATATTCTTACAAGTTCAGCTCATTGGTTTCAGTCTAACATATTCATTTTCAACAATGAATCCCAATTCAGATTATGAGTAAATGACTCCAGAATTAGATGCTCACTTGTCAGACTTATTACATATGAACATTAGATCATTTTTGCAATATTTCCAGTCATGCTTACTTTTTTGAATTATACTCATACTCGATGTCGTTTCGATTAAATGCAGTCACTGAACCTACACCAAATATGTTAGAAACTGGTGTAGCAGATGCGGAAGATAACAATTTATTACGGAATGCGATGTGTAACAGACCGACCAAGCGCACTGCCAGAGAGAAACCTAACGAAATAGGTGGACAACAGACACGTTCGTCGTCAAAAAAGAATTCTGCTTTACAATGTACAACAAACAATTATGGTGTCAAGATGCGTTTTCCAAAAAAAGCAAGGTCAAAATCAATGAGGTCCAAAACTCATGATACTGGGGTATGTCAAGCTCAAAATCAATCCGTCCAGAGCCATTCTGCAGATGATCCAATCATAAGGCCTCCCAAGATTCCATTCCGCCGAATGGTTGTTGACAGTAATTGCTCGACTGTTCCACCACCACCAGATACAATTCCGGAGTATGTCGGCAACGTTGAGCACAACAGCAATGTCAAGACAAATCAGATCAACACATCTACTGTTGATCCATCCACAACAGAGATCATCGGGGACATGGTTTCCACCGATGACAGGTTGGGTTGTCAACCAACGGACCCCGACCCCAGCAACAATTGCTCTGTGTTTTCTGATGGTGAGATTAATACGTCAACCGCTCCGCCACTCGGGAATGCAGCGACCAATGACAGTGGCGTGAACACCATTGAAATTAATGCACCGACAACGGAAATGGAATCATCCCCAACTGGTCACGTGCCAACAGGACCGAACGTCGACAATGTGGATGACCACAATGTTCTTGAAGACACCCCCACTGAAATGAATGCCGATGTTCCAAATGTCAGTCAAGATACTCAGGGCGTTGCAGCTCAACCCGAAGAGGTACTCGATGCCAACGTCAAGTATCCAACACTCAGTTCACGGTCATCACCCCATGGGCTCTTCAAGGCTATCTCAGCGATGACAGCAATTCAGAAAATGGAAGTAAAATCCATTGGGTTTAGATGGATGTTAGAATTTCGTATCAGTCAGGTGGACACTTCTATCGCATATTGGTTGGTGGATAGGTTTGACACTACCTCAATGTCCTTAGTCCTTCCTGACGACACCAAGTTGAAGATAACTGAAGATGACATTGAGGCTACTCTCGGCATACCTCGGGGACCATTGAAAATCCATGAGAAAAAGTCTGCTGAGCATTATCCTGGGTTAATGGAGTGGAGGTCCCAATATGGAACAAAGAACAGTAAGATTTCCCCCACCAAGATATATGCGATGATGAAGTTGCAGGAGCAAGGTGGCAAGCTATTTAAACAGAATTTTTTAGTTATGTTCTCAACGGTGATGATTGATTTTGGGTCAAGTTGCTTTGCGAATCAAGGTTACTGGGAGGCAATCGAGGACGTTGATATGGCTGCCAATTACAACTGGTGTGATGCGATTCTCAAAAGTTTATTGGCTACCAAACTCGATTGGGAAACCAGGAGGAATCAAAAGAATCCACAATTTTACGGCCCCCTTACGTTTTTATTGGTGGGTTTGGAACATTTATTTTTATCTATTGTGGGATACCTTTTCATTTACACATATTACTAACTAATCATTTTTTTCTTCATCACAGCTGTTTTATTTAGATCGGGTGGAGTTTGAGGTAGGCAGAGTTGAAAGAGTGTGGCCAACACTTGTCGGTTGGACTGACAAAATTGTGGAAGAGCGCATAGAGGCCGAAGCACACAAAGGCGTATTTGGGAAGGGGCACATAGTCGCTGAAAGGATGTGTAGGCCCACACCAGCACTTGATGGCGATCCAGCAGATCAATGGTCCCCGGCAAAGGTAACTGATCGAATTTCTCACCTCATTATCATTCTTAATTTTAACTGTTCAAGGTGAGTAATATAGAACATGTTCTTTCCCGATTAATATAGCACATGTTATATTGTATATTACATTATTACTTTACACCGTAATATAGCACGTTTGATTGCACGCTCAATTCCTTTACACATTGAGGTTCCTAATAGTTTCGTGAATATAACACTGTTGCATACACATATATTGATTATGTAGTACATGAATTCAAATAATGAGTCATGTTATTCATGTATTGCATGAGTCCATGCCCACATATTTCATGTCTCCTTTCATATATCCCACGATTCCATTTCATAATTCCATTTTATTCCATGATTCCATTTTTGTATTCCATGGTTCCATGAATGTTTTCCAATATATCATGCCTATTTCCATGATTCCATCTCTACTAATTTACATGATTCCATCTCCATTTGTACATGATTCCATCTTAGCTACTGACATTCCATGATTCCATCTCCACCACCGCATACACACCAGTTTCAACTCCAACCTAATTGCTACCTTGTATTGTTATGTTGTCATGTACCAGGTGTATGTCCAACAAATTGATAGCCTCAAGATGGAGATTGGGGCAGGGCTCGTTCAGCTAAGGAATTTGGTCAACAAGGCTGTACAAGCATTAGGCGGTGTCGACATTTTGAGACAACGAACAAAGACTGACAGGATATCTGCTGTGCAAAACCGATTTGCTAACGACCCTTACTGGAGTAACCCAAAAGTTATTGAGGATTGTGAGCAGGTCTTGACAATTTTGAAAGAGGAAGACTGTTCTGGTGCTTACCCCCGGGACCGAACTGTGATGGAAGACGCGGCGCCGTCGTTCTCACTTGGGTTGACCCCTCCACGTCATCCCGTTTTAAGGAAAAGCACACAATCTAACGTGTCTAAGCAACCACCTGTTGGGATGGTTACCCCCGGTCCGAGTGACATTGGTCAATCAATACAGCCTAGAGCACTTGAGGATGAGTTTATAGAGGAATCTGATCCAGACGACGATTACGAACCTGAAGATCCAGTAGGAAAGTCTAAACAGATCCGTGTCCCAAGGAATATCAAACTCCCTAGGGTTAAGCTCTCACCATTTGCTAACCGTCGAACTGATTTCTATACAGAAATAAATCAGAACGAGAAAAGGTTGTATGAATGGATCATTTCCAAGGTTCCCGACCCAACAAGGTATGTCATTTTAATACAACATAAAACAATTCACAATTAATTTCAAATTCTTATTCTTACATTTTTCTACTTTTTTCACCTACCCAAAGGAACTCATTTGTATTCAAGGAGGATAATGGTGCCTTCCCTATTTCGATCACTGAGATGCAGTCACTTGCTGACAGCGTAGATGTCAATGTCGCGATTGTTGACTCATGGTGCAGATACCTAAATTACATGGAGAAGCTTCGTGACCTGGATGGTCCGTGCCGTTGCTTCATTAGCACTTTTTCTTCGGTTAGTGCAATTAACTACATTACCATTTGATCAAATGTTTTTATTTATGTATATGTTTTTCAATTTATTTTAAATCAACAAAATCTTTTCTCATTGTCCATTCCACCCAAAGCGAGTTATTGTCAATGCTGGTGGGGTAAACCAACATATCTCAAAGACATTTCGAGATTTTGTGTCGGCAGAGATTGAAAGGGCTCCAAACAAGGTCCATAAGTGTGATCTGGTACGTGTGTTGAATTCATAATTACACTCAAACTTTAAAAAATTACATGTTCATTATTTTGGTTTTCTGCTTCAATTTTTTGTTGTCGTTAATCTGGACAAAGAATTTTACGTCATTTGTTTCGACACGAAGAAGATAGCAATCGAGATAATTGACTATGTTTCCTCCAAGAAGTCCTTCAACACAAGATATGGGAAACATCCGGATCACATTGTTAGTTATACGTTATATGTTTTTTTAGCAGTTTAAGTGTATTATTTTTCTGACATTTTGCTGTCCTCCAGCGCAAGGCTTTGTGCTCTTTGATCTTGGAGAGTAATCAGGAGCTTGCAAGGAAGCTTAGTGTAGCTGAGATAAAGGCCGTCAAAGTGCCATGGTCCAGCTCTAACAATGCTGAAAACAGTGGACTAGTTGCCATGTGGCATTCAGAGAATTACATGGGCGACCAATTCTGGAAGGCCGAGTTATGAAGGAATGATGTATGTTTCTTACCTATACTACATGAAACCTAGTTATGAAGAAATTCTATATCACATTTTCTAAATCTCTCTTCTTGTCATTTTTCAATTATATTCAGTCCCGCCAAATCTACAAATTGCGTGTCCGTATGATGTTCAATATGCTGACATGGAAAAGGAATGCATTGTGGCCGACATTGTATGCAGAGATTATCGATTACTATGATGACATTGGCCTCACATTCAAAGTGAGGAATGACCAGAGGAACTAGAAAGCCTAGCTGTTTTCCAATTTTCATTTTAGTTTTTGTGTTTTTGATTATTGGATACATTTTCTGGTGTAATACGCTGTGTGAAGCAACTTATCATATTTTGGTACATGGTTTTTGTTCGAAAAGATGTTGACATTGTTTCTAAGTAGTTACGATGCATTTGGACATGATATTCTACTTACTCTTGTGCACATGTATGAAATTGAAGTGTGGTTGCATCACTATGCATTTTCACAGTAACATACTTTGAATCAATATGTAACCCGACTTGCTTTTCATGTCACTGTTATATCAAATCACTCTTTGATATAAATATTCAAGTTTCTTACCAGGGACTACTTGTATACACAATATAAATTTTGTATCGTTATGGAAAAATTTAGAATCAAATTCTGAAGTTCGTGCATGATTTGGTATTCACATACCCGTTGACATGGTGCTCGTTATTTGGGCACCTTTCAAAATATACTAACGCGTTCATTCTGTCATCAATCTTAATTTGACCTTCAATGCGCTTGTAGTATCATAATTACTAGTGCAAACAAAAATTTGTTTTCTATTCAATCCAAACACCATCAACACATTGTTCACCGTTCACAAGTTCACTTTTGAGGCTCACAAAATCAAACGTCTACAAAAAAAATGAGCTGAAGCCATATTCCATGAAATAATAAATATATTTTTATTACTGATGGAAACAATTTATTCATTACTGGTGGAATCTTAGTGAACCAATTGTAATTGCATACTTAACAAGCAAAATAAAACCCCATTAACCTTCTTCCACCGTAGAACGTTTCTTGTTTGCTTCATCTCGTTTCTTGACCTCACATGTCCTAGAATTGTGCCCCTCAATGAAGCAGTAGGTACACTTACGTTTGTTACCCGTGCCCCCTTTCTCTATTGCCTTATCCCTCTCACTATGCATCCTACGCCCTGACCCTTTGTTCTTGCAAACATGCGGAATGTCAACCGTCACTACAGGTGGTTTAGTTATACCCGAAACATCTTCAATAGAAAACAGAGTACTCTTCGATGAACTTTCTCCATTGTTCAAGTTAGCTAGTGAGTATTGTTTCAGAATGCTCAGCAGCTCTTCACGGTTTTTTGAATTTAATCCAGGGTGTCCAAGGATTGTTTGAAGGGTTGTCCATATCTCAATGTTCAAGAGGTTATCTGTTTTTCCAGTGGTGCTGCTTGTTGATATCAAGGGACCAAATTCGATCGATTCGGGAGTATCCCTACACCAACGCTCATTCAGAAGGGATCGTGGAATTTCCCGAATATTGGCAGCCTTCAAATCACAAAAAATGTGCATGCACAACAGTCCCTCACCTTCATATTTCTTGCAGACACAAACACAATGCTTGGTATTCTTATTCATCTTTACAGCAAATATCTTATCAACATGGTCCTTTACCAAGTATGTTGTTTCCTCAATTTCCTTTATTATGTCATCCACCCCGCACACCAGCACCCCGTCCATTAAATCAGATCGCACCTTGTAGAACAACTCCCGTGTGTACATACTCCACGCATGCTTCTCCAATTCAGTTGCAAAACCTATAGTTGGTCTTGCATCCGCAGTGTATTGTGCTCGAAGTTTCATTTGTTGCCTCCGCTGGTTTTTCACAACCGCATTGAAACGCCACATGAACTCCACGAGAGTCAGTATCTTATTTGTATTGAATCCAAAAGTGCTGTTTGCACTTTCTGAACGGGATGTGGTCCTCAACACCATCGCCATTGGCTGACCCCTGAAGTAGGCAGGGATCCAAGAAGCACGAAGTTCATACATTGTCGTCAAAAACTTATTACTTTGTAGCTCATATTCTCGTACAATTGCCCTCCACCTGCTTTCAAATTCTTCAATCTCAATGGACCCAGACCAAACGATTGCACGGAACCTCTTCCAGAAATCCGAGTTATATAATACTGATGAAGCAACCTACATTGTGAAGAATATTAATTCCCTTCCTTCAAAAAGGAACGGTGGAATAAATTTTTAACTACATCATTCCAAATCAAATTATTATATTCTTACTTCACGGGTAATGCAAACTTACTGGTCCTCATGTGATCAGATGTCCACAAAGTTCATAGAAAAATGACAAACACATCATAGTTAAACCAACAATTACTCTACATATCTCTTTAGATTAAACATATGTAGAGTACATTGGTGCTTCTTACCGGTTTGTTCCATACGTCGAATCGAATGATAAGCAGTCACCATACTTTCCATAGTGTCGACGAGATACACCATCAGCCCAGAGCAACCTTGTAAGGCGATGACATTCGTCGTGAGAATATTCGAAATAGAAATCAGAATCGAAAGATTGTTCCTTCAGGAACTCATTTATAACCATTTGGACGTCAGATTCGGTGATGTAAACTTTCAAATCCCTTTGAAAATTTCTGAAGTCAGTTACCGTTGCTCCTACATAATCCGGTCCCCCAGCTAGAGCACTGCACAGGTTGTGGGCCATAGTGGGACCTATGCTTGCTTTCTGACAGTTGATTAAGAACTGCTTGTGGGCTTCCATTAAATTTCTATTCGACCGCAGATATTAGAAATCCTCAATTGTGAAGAAAGGGTGATTATGTGACTCAGTAAATTTTGCTACAACATACCCGTTTCCAGTGACAAGTTTGAACGAGATCATTGCTTTGCAGCCAGTTCTTGTAGTCACACACCGACGCTTGTTGTATTGTCTGAACTCCCCATCTTCGTTCACATCTCTCAAATATTTGTCACCCTCCTTAGCGCACACCACGTATTTCAAAGCAATAACACCCGAACGGACATTTCTTTGAGTTCCTAGACGAGCAACAAAACCACACGCTTTGCTATAATCTCTGTAATGTCAGATACCATAATCAAGTGACTCGAACCTCATTCCAATGATTGGTTTCAACCTGTCTGGGCAGCGGGGTAAGTAGTCACCAGAGTCATCTCTTTCCCACCCACCAACCACTGGCACGACACATTCTGTAATTCATCGACATTATAATAGATCAAGTCAGTACTCAGGAAGTTGTTCAACTTACAAACCAGATGGAACATTGGAATTGAAGACGTTCAAGAATGTAATAATGTAACCAGATACACTACAATTCAATACCAACGATTAGAATAATGGATACATGAACAGTGGTCACCAAATCGTTCAAACAACTAGTTCCTAATGGAACAATGGAACATTGCACATTCTAATGAACTATGACTCATCAGTGTTGGATGTTGGAACGATGGAAACTAAATGACCCTCAATGGAACGTTGGAATTTCACAAACCTTCAATCTCTTCTTCCGATAGTCCTACATGTTCTCCATTGCCCTCATCTTCTAAATCATGATTGTATGCATCCGCATCTTCTTCATCTGCTTTCACACAAATAATTTCATCAAACCCGTTTTCATATCTGTGATTTTGATTTCAAGTAGATCAACATCAACCTATCCACGGAACCATGAATACTTGCGTCATCGACAATAGGGTTGAGCAGTTCAACTGGAGAAGCCATTAGTTGACCACGATGAGACTACAATTCAATTCCAATTCAAACTAGAGAGAACGCATTTGACATTCCAGATTCAAATCAATGTTACACATATATAATGCATATTTCCTTATTTGTCGCCCTAAATTGATTTCCTCAATCTTCAAACGTGACTAAATTACCCTTCAACATATATTTTCAGATTTTTCAGCCTCCAAATGGAGTCTAATCTCAATCACACGTTTATTACATCCTACGGATGTTAGTTATTCCTATATTTGTATCTAAGGGGGCATTTGTCATGGAGTGCATCCCATAAATCAAAGATAAATTTAAAAAAAAACTGATTTCAAAAGGATAGAACTGAAAATCGAATCGAAAAACTGCGGTCAAAATCTGACCGTTTCCTCAAATAACGGTTCCGAATATGGTTCAAATAATTGGGGAATAGAAAGGTCCGATCCAATTCCGAAATCGTGCACACCCTTACTAAAAGTAACAAGTGAAAAAAACTCCTCTTGTACCTCAACTTGAACAAACATATTTATAAACAACTTTCAAAATTTACTAGACACATCTAACATCATAAAATAGAACATGAGAGATAACAACGGTTTGTCCCTACGACGTTAGGGTTTGGGTCTCGTTCGCTTTAACGAGTTACGCGGAGCTCAGCCTGCGATTCTACGTTACGAAAGTCTGCGGGGTAGAAAATCGGAGAACGAGGGAGGTTCCTATATCAAAACTAGGGGTTGGATTTTCCCGATGAGATAGGGATCGGGCACTGGCACGAGCACGAGCGGGAAAGAGGTAAGCGGCGTGTTCCTGCGATTTTCGCATTGTCGAGGCGGAGGAGGTCTGTCACGATTTAGGCGGAGGTCAGTGGCAGTTTCAGAGGGTTTGATATGGGTTGGTGTGCAATTGTTGGTGTGAGGTCATAAATTTCTTGATGTGTCCAAATTACACCGGAATAGGGGAGGGGAAGGTAGGGTTCGTCCTGGGCGACCCTGCAGAATCCGATCCCGGTCTTGCTGGTTTTTTCATCTAGTTAAATTGGTTTGTTTTTCCGATATTCAATCTCTGCTTGATGGCTCGGTACTGAGAGTGATCGTGGGTTATCCGGCGGCGATGGGCTGATCCTGTTAAGTACGAAAAATTTGGAGAACATGGATTATTAAAGATTCGTGATTTCTCTAGAGATGTCGATTATTACGGTTGGAGTAAGAATATTAATTGCATAATTAATCTAGAAAGCTTTTTAAATGTGTTCTGGTAGTGAGATCAGGATGTTTCTTCAGCCATTAGAGGTGGAGGCCGTGTCTATGCATAATGCTAACTGGTTCGAATCGATTTGTCCCTAGGGTTATCGAGGAACCATGTTTAAAGTGTTCTCCAGTGGGATCACGGGGTTTCTCCACCTAGTCGAGGTGGAGGCCGTGACTCTACATGATGCTAAATGGGTCGAATTGTTTTGTCTCTGATGCGTGACCTTATTGGTTCAACGTTTTATTACTACTATGTTTGCTATTGAATCGTGTTTAAATGTGATATTAGCCAAGTTTGTTGTTAGCTTTCTGGTTTTAAGGGGTTCAGTTTGGGGTATTGTCCTATCAAATTTTGTCGTTATTCTTCTCGACATATAACTGATATTGTTTGCGTGATAAAATTTAATGTTTAAAAAAAAAGAAACACGAGAGAATCAGAATGAATATTCACATCATACAATTATTTTCACAACCATATCCACTCAAAATGCCTAAATGTTTCCGGTCATTATAAAATTTCCTAGTTTTGATATAAATATAAGGGATAATCTCACATGACTACCCTTGAAGTTGACTTTTTTCAACTGAGTACCCTAAATTTTGTTTTGGCATTGTGGGTACAATAAATTTGCAAAATTGTCACTGTTAGTACTCAAAGCCATTTCCGTCCATTTTTTTCAAAAATCTGTTAACTTTTGAGGTGAAAAGACTAAAATGCCCCTGTAAATGTTAAATTTTCAAAATGTACCTTTCTACTCTCAATCCTTCTTCTTCCTCCATACCTCTCTCTCTCCTTCATCCTTCTTTCTTCTTCATACAAAATAAACTTCATTCTTCATTATTATGGTTGCTCCAAAATCAACCAATAAACACCCCGCCCATTGCTAATTTGGTAGATTTATTTGATGGTTTTGAGTTAATTTGCAGAGGAGGGATGGTCTGGCGGAGGAAGAGGTGGTCAGAGGAGGAGAGGTCGGAGTTGGGCGGAGGAAGGAAGGCGAATGGTCTGGTTTGGCGGAGGTGGAGGGAGGGTTTGGCGGAGGAGGGGAAGTCGGAGGGAGGGTCGAGGTGGTCGTAGGAGCTGGGTGGAGGGTCGACATTGACCTCGACCTCGACCTCCGACCTCCGCCAGACCAGACTCTCCGCCTCCCCTCCTCCGACCGCCTCCGCCCAACTCCGACCTCTCCTTGCCGGTGCAAAACCCATCTCCATTTTTATTTTGTGAGAGAAATAGAAGTGAGGAAAAATAGGTTAAGAGCACATTTTGAAAATTTAAAAGGCATGTAGGGGCATTTTAGTCTTTTCCCCTCAAAAGTTAACATGTTTTTGAAAAAAATGGACGTAAATGACTTTGGGTATTAACGGTGACAATTTTGTAAATTTAAGGTGCCCACAATGCCAAAAACAATTTTAGGGTACTCAAGTGAAAAAACGTCAACTTTAGAGGTAGTCAGGTCAGATGATATTATCTCTAAATATAATGATTTTCAGCTGACCTCGAAACTCCTGCAACATTGAAGGTAAACCTTACTCCTAATTATCAAGATGATATAAGCAGTTAATGGCACACAATGTGACCAAATGGCATAAATGTGTTATACAAATATTATTACAGGGTAAATTGCAAAAATGTGCTTTTATTGTATATACCAACAAATTTTGCAAGATTGTTCTTTTTTACATGAGAGTGTTGTGTATTTCTTAATAACATGAAATTTTCATATTTTGAACCGATTTTGATTTATTATTTGACTTCTTATTTTGTCACAATATTTTAAGGCCTAATTTATAAGAGTTGATGACTTTAAAGGAGTCACATATTCACATCGATCGACTTTTAGTTTGGTTCAATTTTTTTTGTTAATTTTTATTTCATAAATTAAAATTGAACCGACATAGTTTCAAGGGGTAATTATAGATCAGTACACCCTTCGAAACCTCACTTTAGAATCAGTCACCCAAGTTTGAAATTTTTTTTCTTGGTTCCCCAAGTTTCATTACGTTACACTTAAATCAAATTCTGTTAGATTTAACTGATGTGCTTTGCGAAAAGTCAAAACTGCCCTTACTATGTAATTGCTTAATGTATAATTATTAATAAATGTAAAAATACTATTTTACCCTCACTTCAATAATAACCTAACCTTATAATGAAAGGGCATATTAGTCCTTTTAAATAACAAATTAAATATAAATATACAAACAAATTGAAAATTTCATGGAAATGACTAATTTGCCATTCTTTTTAAACTCTCTCTCCCTCCCCACCATCATTCTCTCACCTCTGTGTTCTTTCTCTTACTCTCAATAATGAATAAAACTCAACCCCGTTATAACTCCCTCTCATTTCTCTAAGAAATTCAGAACATCAAAGCTATGAGAAGTACACCAACAATTGGAATTACAGAAACACAGAAAATTGGGATTAAACAAACCCAAAACATCAAAGCCACGAATTACAAACAAAAATCGAAAAAATTGGGGAAACCATCATAAATCATGAGTAAATTGAAGCAAGAAAAAGCAAAACCCACAAACACAGGCGAGTTTGACAGGTCGATCTCGACCATATTCGGCAAAAGGCCTAGAGAGATCGATGTGTGGTTCAGTGAATCGTCAGTAACGCGAGGGCAGAGGGATAGATCGAGGTGGGTCACGTGCGGTAGCGTGTGAGGACCCCGAGGAGAAGGTCCGGTTGGAGAGGATTGAGGGTCCGACAATGTTTGGCTTCGACGACGTGGAGGGACTTGCAGACCAGGAGAGAGAGAGAGAGAGAGAGAGAGAGAGAGAGAGAGAGAGAGGTTGAAGGCAATGAAGAAAAAAGGCGTTGTGGGAGAGGACGAGGACCTTGAGGAAGGGGATGGTGGTGGCTCTTAGGCCCAATTTTTCTCATCGAGCTCCATCAATGGGGGTGGGTGGCTCTTCTTCTTCGTCGCTGAAGCTAGCTCTCACGCTCATACTCAGACCCGATTTCTCAATTTGCCCCTGAAGTCCTAGTCTTTTTTCTCTCCTTCCACATCCATGTTGAAGCTCCTCTCCTCGCGAACCCCGACGCTCAGATTCGTGGCCGGAGAGTCAAAATCGTCGATTTCAAGGTCTCTGGGCTCGCTCGGAGTGTTCGGTTGCTGGGAAGCTCGCCGGAACGGGTGGGATTTTAAGGGCTCTGGCTCGCTCGAAGTGTTTTTTCTGCTCCGATTTGAGGTCGGAGTTCATGGCGGTGTAGGTCGAGAGCGAGGAGGTGGAGCAACGACGGCGAGAGAGTAGTGGTTGCAGGGACAGAGAAACGAGAGAAAGAGATGGAAGGGCAAATTTGTAGTTTCACAGTTAATTTAAAAAAATTTAATGATTGTATTTGTCTACTTGAAAAGTCAATCCTACCCTCTATTCATAATTTCAAATGGTTATTTGAGTAGGGGTAAAATAGTCATTCCATAATTATCACAATAAATTCATAAGTTTGGAAATTATACCTCAGTGGCATTTTAGGTATTATTATATTTTTTAATATTTTCCGTCAAAAAATGGACTTAAGTGCTAACGTTTTAAACTTAGGGGATCGAGGAAAAGAAAACAAACTTGGAGTACCAATCCTGAAACGAAATTTCAGTGGGTGTACTGATATGTAATTATCCCTAGTTTCAATTCTTTTCAATTTTGAGCCTTTTTAGTGACTGAGGCTTCTTACTTCTCAGTCAGATTCGGTCTCATGAGTTACATGTTTGGGCTAATGGCCCAATATTTTTTTTTTTCTGGTATCACTGTGTCAATGGCTTTGTTTGATTGAAACTCCTGGAATTGGATCAATCTTTTCTGAACTTTGCAAGGAAAAAACATACAAAATTAATCTTTATTTCTAGTTACATTCTTAATTTTAACTTTAACAAAACATAATTGCCTATATTGGTGTAAGCTAATTGAAATGATATTTAAGTTTTTCAACACTTGGCACAATACAGAATGTCACTTAATTTGTGTGGAATTTGTTAATTTTAATGTGAAATAAAAAAATTTATTCCGTAAGTATTTTTCTCTCCACTTTGTAAATTTAACTGATTTTCCAAAAAAAAAAAGAGAGACGAATTTTGCACAATCGACACTTCCATTAAGTATTTTTCTCTCCACTTTGTAAAAATTTAAATGAATTTCCAAAAAAAAGAGAGACGATTTTTACACAATCGACATGCCTCCATTTTTATTATTATAAAAGGAGCAATATGTCAAAAGAGTTCATTAGTTTGACTGTTAACGAGCTGAATATAGCTTTTATTTGATAGGGCTCGGCTCGTGAAAAAGTGTTCGACTCAAGCTTGTATAATTAAGTTTGAATTGAGCTCAAAAAAATATAGAAAAGTTCGAGCTCGGTTCGATTAATTTTCAATACAAATATTCATTAACAATTAAATAAAAATATATAATTCATTAAATACTAAGCAAGCCAACTCGATTTCGACTCGATTCGGCTCGTTTAATTTCATTATAAATATGCACTAAAAATTAGAAAATATATTAATAAAAATTAGTAATTAATTAAATATTAAACGAGTTGGCTCGTAAGTTTATCGAGGCTTAAAAAGTCAGGCTCGAGCTCGTCTCGTTTATTAAACGAGCCCAACCTTCAGCTCGAACTCGATTATAACGAGGCCGAACCGAGTATTTAAAGAATCAAGTTCGAGCGGTTTGTTAAAAGCTCGACTCATTTACAACCCTAACAACACTCATTCAAGTATAAATCAAAATCAGTTCAAAGTATGAGAATTTCATGTTATTAAGAAAGTACACAACACTCTCATGTATAAAAAATAATGTTGCAAAATTTGTTGGTATATACAGTAAAGAACATTTTTACAATTTACCCTATAATATTATTTGTATAACACATTTATGCCATTAAGTGCTTATATCATCTTGATAATTAAGAGTATGATTTACCTTCAATGTTGCAGGAGCTTTGAGGTCAGCTCAAAATCATTATAGTTAGGAATTATACTCACACATCGTAGTTTGTCATTATATCTTTAGACCAATGAGTTTTTGTGGTCACTATGTAATCAATATCTAAATTTGATGGTGTCTAACGTTATTTGTAAGAAGTTAACTATAAAGGCTCTAATTGGCTTGGTTATGGATTACATAAGTGAACAAGAAAGACGGTTAAGGGATTTATCCCTCATACTCAAGTATGCGAACGATATCTGTTTCGGCCATATGATGAGTATGACTGAAAGGAATTGCATGGACATGCGGGTGATACTTTGTATCCGTTTTCAGTCATCTCAGATATCGAGAAACAGTGGTTGATTAAATAAAGATGACGGTTCTATACCTTATGATCAATCAAGATATCTAGAGATAAAAGAATAGTGACATAGACGATGAGAGGTTAAATCGAATCATCGACCATCATGATCATTGGGTAATTATAACGTCTTGCAAGAGGTCACTTATGATGGATAGGGTGAAACAGGGTTTCACGCCAATTTTCCAGCTGAATCATGAGCTTACAAGGTCACACACAAAGGACACGACCCGAAGGTAGTGAGCTGAAAGGATGAAAAGAGAGAGGGGCACGGACCGTGGAGATGGCCGCATGTTTGTGGCCAGCACATGCGGGATTCAAAGACTGTCCGTGGCAACATTGACCACAGGATCGTGACCAAGCAATTGGCCACATCACCGTGGTGGAATGGCCACGGGTCGTGGCGCCTTTCAAGGGCCACGGTGCGGCAAGGATTGGCCACGGCCCCGTGGTGGGGCCCGTGGCGAGTCGAAGTGGGAATAATTTGCGGAAACAATCTCCGCAGAAAACCGCACATTTTTATCCCATATAATAATTAGTTTTTCTTTTCAGAAAAACTAATGTAACAAACGTAAATGAACGTTAACGTAGAAAATTTTCAAAAACCTCTCAGATGTTTCTTCCTTCACCAGAGACTTAGAGTGAGAAAGAAGACTCTAGTAGTCTTTTCGTTCTTTTAGTTTCAAAGTAAGGCACGTCCGTGTGGACATCGGTAGAGGACGGGTGACGTCTTGAGTTAGATTCTTCCATTGAAATCTTCAGATCTTCAAAGGTAAAATTCGAACTATTATATAGCATGTTGTATCAAGAATTGCTTAGATCTTGTGGCCGGAAATGGAGTTATTGTGTTGAATTTTTCCCCTGTGCATGATTGAATGGATCCTCCATTTCCCTTCAATATATGTAATTTGAGCGAGATTTTGGTGTATAGTTTAGGGGTAATCTGCACTGAAATACATCACAATATTGAACAAATATACTAAAGTACATATTGCTATCTGGAGGTCACTCAATTTTCATTATATAAATTATTACACTTTTATGAGACTATATAGTACCAAAGTGACAGTTTTTTTATTATAAAACATTGATATCAATAAAATATGGGAAAACGACATTTTTGTGCACTTGAATATACACTTTTATCACTTTCATACCCTAAATTCTTCCTTCTTTTTTTCAGTACCTTGAATTACATTTTGGGACACTTTACTCTAAAAATACCTAAACTACCCCTGAATTAAACCAAAATTAAATATGGTCTAATCTGATCCAATTTAAATTACGTAAAAAGACGAAATTACCCTAAACTATTCAAATTTTCAAGTGAATGCCACTCTCTCCACCTCCCCTCTCCTCCGCCGCCTCCCTCCTCGACATCGAATCCGCCTGAGAGCTCGTTCGCAAGCTCATGTCCTCAGAATCACAGTCGGACCTGATTCGAGAGAAGCCTACGGCGAATTTCAAGCACGCCACGATGGTGGTTCCTCGCCGGAGACCTAACCACTTCAATTCCAGCTCCGGCGAGTCCTCTGGGAACCTCACCTCGCCGCTCCAGCTCGCGACTCGTCCATCTTACTGCTCCTCCACCTCCAATTCCTCGGACCCTAACTCTAATTGGGTCTCGACGGAATCAAAGTGGTTGTTGACGGTTGCGAAGGAGAGGACGGAGGTGAGGGTGAGGAAGATGAGGGGGCGGAGGAGGAGGAGGAGAGAGTGACATTCACTTGAAAATTTGATGAATAGTTGAGGGTAATTTCGTTTTTTACACAATTGAAATTGGACCAGATTCGAATATTTAATTTTGGTTCAATTCATGTTTAGTTTAGTTATTTTTAATATTTTAGGAATAAAATGTCCCAAAATATTATTCATGTTGCTGAAAAAAAAATAAAATAAGAAAGTAACAAAAGTGTACCCCATCAAACATTTCAAGAATGTACAAAGTAAACGTGCTGTTGTAGAGCAGTTACCAAACTTTTATTTTCTTAGTTGTTTAAATGTTTGGGAATGGATGATTGGTGAAGATCAGAGAATGTTCCCGATGGTTGTTAAAGAGGGAACATTCACATAATAGGTTTGCAAGGAATATAAAGCTGAGCCACGAAACGCATCTCTGATCTCTGAAATACAATTCCCAACAAGGCCTCAGGTGCTCCTGATCCATTTCATGATTCCATTTGAATTTAGTACATGATATAAAAAAGTATGGTCTCATGCTTGCACTTAGTGACCCTCTTGATCGGGATGCTTCACATTATTATCTTAATATTGACAAAAACTTGGGACGAGTTTGATCTTTAATCCATGTAGCAAATGATATGGTATTTGTCAGAGATGTAATGAAGATGATGCGAGTAAGAGGACTAAAAATTCAAGAATAAAACTCCAAAACAAAACCTATCCAATTTGAATGCTCTCTTAATAGTCTCAAATCAATCAACATTTACATACAGCTATTATCAAGATTAGCCAAATAGATGATGGAATCAAGAAACCATAGCAGTAGGAGGATGAGAGTCGGAAGGAGAGTTAGTGAAGAAGAAGATGGGAGACCCATTAGAGCAGTGAAAGAGGGGTTTTGCGGTGGTTTCCCTGTGGAATCTGCAGATGTAATTGAGGCCAACGAGAAGCTCAGTAATGGCGGCCTCAGCCTTGTCCCTGTTGGCGAAGAAGAGGGTCTGAAAGAGCATGACGTTGGTGTTTTGGTCGCTCTGCCACTTGATCGTGTTGTGGGCCAGCGGGGAGAGCCAACTCAGGATCTTCCCCAGCGCGTCCCTCCACTCGCCGGCGAGCCCCCCGTCCGTCGCCGCCGCCAACCCCAGCCCCCTAAGCCTCCCCCGCAGCGCCCCCCTCACGCTCGCCGGGAGCATCCCGTACAGGTCGTCCCTCGCCTCCACGCCCACCAGCTGCGGCGCCTTTATCATCTTCTCCATCACTATTATCAGGTTCGCGTAGTGCACGGACAGCGCCGCCGCCCCCAGCGTCGTCTCCGGCGCCTTCAGCACCTCCGAGTTCGCCTCCAAGAAGGAATTGGGGGTTGGATCGGAGGGGTGGACGGCGGCGCGAGGGAGGGCCGCCGGGTACGACCCGACCCCGACTCCGAATACCAGCTTGATTCTGGCGAGGACGGTGAAAATGGATCTCACGAGCATCGCAGTGACTGAATCGAAGCTCCGATTCCACAGAGATCTGTCCTTCAAATACTTGACCTCTCGTCTCTCCTTGTAAAGCGCGGCGGCGGTGGTGGCGGTGGCGTAGCGGTCCATCTTGTGAGCGCAGGCGTCCATGTCCTTGGGGCTGAGGGTCCACAATTGGGGATCGCGGCCGGAGTCGGCGAATCCACGAAAGAGGCGGTCGAATGACCTGAGGGCGGGATCGTTGCAGCGGCGGCTGAGCCTGGAGACGGAGGTGGCGGCGAGGCGGAGGCTGTGGACGAGCTCGGCGCAGGCGAGGCCGAGGAGGAAAACGTCGTCGTTGGAGACGATTTTACGAACACCATGGAGGCGTATGGAGTGGTTGCGGAGGCGAGTGATGTTGAGATGGGAGAGGGAGTGCCAGAGGTGGAGGAGCCGACACATCACTCCGCCCATCTCGAACGCCAACAACCCCACGTTGCCGCCTCTTTTGCTCCACGGTGAATCCAGGCTTTGAGAGAGCTTGCTCTTCACCTTCACCACCCAAGTTTCGCCAGCCATCAAGTAAGACAACTAGTCTTGTCTTGTGTTTGGGAAAACAGAAAATTATTTAATTGAATTGGATTTAAGAATGGAAATGCAGACTAGGGGAGTGACCTTACTTGCATATATAACGCCCGCTTTGGGCTTTCCCAAATATTTTTCACTCTTCCCACTTACTCTAATCATTATGAACACTTCATGCGCTTTTTCTCAAATATAAATAATTACATGTGTTTAAATTTTGCATTATATTTAACCATTTAAATGCTTCTTCACAATTCAAGTTCTCTCCTCGCTGCTCATTAACTTCTTTTTTTTATCAGCGACAAAAAGAAATTTTATTACCAAACAAAGAGTAGGAAAACAAAGCGCAAAATTAGTACAAGCGCACAAATGTATGAAGACACCGAAAATTATTGTGGACAATCCAGCCACTATAAAAAGAATTTAAGAGTCCGATCAACATAAATGTCATTTGCTCGTAACAAAGAGAAAGCATATAGACGAAACAGTAAATAGACTATAGATAGAGAAGTGATCTCAATCATGAAAGTCGAAGCATTCCTCGCTATCTAGATTTTCTACTAGCCCAAGTAGCAATTTCTCGCCCAAACCCGCCCAAGAGACCGCGGACAATAAGAGAGTCCCAACAAAAAAATAGAGCAGCTAGGGTATTAGGGAATGCATTCTGGATCCCCTACCAATCCAGCACTCGACCCCAAAACTGCCATGCCCAATGGCAAGATATAACCAAATGGGCAAAGTCCTCAAAATGTTTGCGACATAACACACAAATGGTGGTCATAGAAATCCCTATGTATGAAATAAATTCGAATTCGGGATGGCGTCATAATTGCGAACCAAGCAAAGCTTGAAATTTGGGAGGGATAAAGGCCTTCCAAATAAATTTTGATTAGATAGCCCTGACTCCAATTGTACAACCAGAAAGAATGGTGTATGCGATGCATGCCGCAAATCTGCGATGGTTTGGACCCCAAATAAGTATGCGAGTCACCGAGGGATCTGGAACAAAGGTCGGTAGGGACACCGTTAAATTTCCCACCTTTTCCAATTACTCGTCCAAAATAAGTCTATTAAAAAATAAAATCCAGTTATTACCGAAACAATCGCTTGGCACCAGAGACAAAAGAGTATTGCTCTGAAATCCGTTCAGCCAAAGTCTGTGTGTCTGCCCATTTGCCTTCCCAAAAACAAATTATTGATCTAGAACTTAAGTGTCAAGATTTCGAGTCTGACCCAAACACGTTCTCAAAGCAGGGTCTTGGGCCAACCCAGCGATATGCCTCATAAAGAGAATTGAAGAGTACGGTTGTAGTGAGAGTGCACCCAGGTTCCACTCAGATGCATCCCATCTATACTTAGTGCAAATACTCATTTCCACAAGGATGAAGAATCAGATGTCACAAAGCGCCATTATTATTTCGCAAGAAGATTTTATTTATTACGGATAGACGTCGAATAGTGAGACCCCAAGCCTGCTTAAAGCGACAAACAACATCCCATCGAACCTTAGGCATCCCTCTTTCGAAGTCGAGGCAGATCAAAAAAACTTGCGTTGATACCTCTCCATAGTAGAGGCAACCTTAGCACGAGCCTTAAATAAAGTCATATAAAATATTCGTGAGGCTGGATAAGGAGGAGTTGAGCAAGGTGAGACGACTAGAGAAGGAGAGGAATATTGATTTCCATGAGGAGAGCCGTTTCTCAAACTTAGCCAAAATTGGATTCCAAGTGGAGGCAAAATGAGGTTTTAGCACCAAGACAAAATCCAAGGTACTCTAGAGGTAATTGGCCTATTTCACAGCCTAACACTACATCTAGAGAAGCTGTTTTGAACTCTTGGACGTGGAACGTCACGAAGGTTATGAAACTCGGAACTCGAGCAAAAATTCGACTCGCTGAAAAATGAGTAAAACTCGGAACTCGAGTAAAACTCGGCGAACTCGGAAAAAACTCGTTTTATATTAAAAAAATAATTTCACATCTATATATTCATGCGTAATATTTATTATACGTAAAATTAATTATATATAATCATTTGTAGGCCAAATTTTGATAAATAACATTTTAGAAGTATATAATTATTCTCATTATTCATTAATTTTTAATCAATTGTTATATCTAAAAATAATGCAAACAAAATCTACGTTTAAAATTGGTTAGAGTATATAATTGTTTCCTATGTTTAGGTTAGACTAATTTATATTTTTTAATTAATTTATTTCTTTAAAAAATTAATATACGTATTTATTAAAAAAAAATCCAAAATAATTCAAAAATAAATAAAATAAGCCCAAACCCATAATTTAATACTTTCATTTTATTTGAAGCCCAAGCCTATTCTTTTAGTTTTGTTTTAGCTAGCCCAAACCAAGGCCCAACATGTACCCCCACTTCTATTCATCTACCCTAATTGTCATATTCACTAAACAATTATTTATCTACGCATGCAAACTTGAATCTCAGTGGTGGTGGCGGCAGAGAGATGCGTCCCAACCCTCAACAATTGTTGCTCCACCGCGTTCCCATCTTCTTCCGGCGAAATCGACGGTTCGTCCGCCTAGTTCGATGATTTCCGGCGCCTCATAACCGCCTTAACGACCGTCTCGATCACGTTGACCGAGTTCTAAGCGAGTTTTGGTGAACTCGTCTCGGTGAGGCTCAAAATACTGGACTCCGGCCGGATTCCGGCCGAGTCCCGGCGAGTTTCATAACACTGAACGTCACTATCCCAAAGTTAATCTAAAGACTAGATATATAGAAAAAAAGAAAATGAAGGCAACATTTGAGATTAATCCTTTCAATTGGACACAAACAACACTATCAATATTATAGCATCTCCAATCTGGCTCAATACAATTAAGTTATTGTAGGGAGTGATTTGTGTTGGGGTTTCTCGGGATCTCAAGTACACCGGAAGCAAAAATTAACCGGAGAAACCCTTTCAAGATCGATAATAACACATAGATGAATCAAGAGGGAGCATAGAGGTGGAACCTTTAACTCTTGAAGCCTCTTGAAATTCCCGAGCTTCGAATCTCAAGCAAGTCCTCGAACCCGCTCTCTACGCGTGCACACACACCAGACTCGAACCTTGGTGAAGCTGAGACTCTCAAAAGAACTACTAGCCTCTTATAGTGCCTCTATTTTCTCTCTACTCTTCTAGTCTCAATGCAAGACCTAGAAGAATGTTGTAGGTGAATAGCAAATATGCCCAAAGTGACTTATGGAGGCTCTCACCCCAAACCTCTATTTATAGGCTTTGGTGAGGGCCTCTAGGGCAAAACCCGTTAGGGTAGGATGTCGATCGACACACCTTTAAGAACAGAGGTGTTGATCGACACCTCTACGTGTCGACGGATCGATCGAGACCACAAAGGTGTCGATCGACACCCTATGTGACGTGCGCCGATCGACACCACCAAGGTATCGATCACCACTTACATGTTGGCTACATTTCTATCCACCCATTTTGGACCTCTTGAGTCTTATCAAGATGCTTCGGTTCTTGCCACTGGCATGTGACCCTGTAGGCCCCTAACTCATTGGCAGATCGGCGTGAAACGTCATTTCACCCGATCCATCACAAATGGTCTATAGTAAGACGTAGTGATTACCCAATTTTCACGAGTAGGGGTGTAAACGAGCCGAATCGAGCCTCATTTTGGCAGGGCTCGGCTCGTGAAAAAAGTATTCGGCTCGAGCTCGGCTTGGGCTCAAACGAGCTTATGTAACTAACCTCGAGTTTGGCTCAAAATAAAATAGACAAGCTCGAGCTCGGCTCGATCCGGTTCGGTTCGTTTAAATTTCAATACAAATATTCATTAAAAATAAAATAAAATATGAATAATTCATTAATTAATAAATGAGCAAACTTAAAATTGGTTTGACTTGATTGGGCTTGTCTAATTCTAATATATTAATTTATTAAAAAATATATTAATTTTAAAATATAATTAATTAAATATTAAACGAGCCGGCTCGCGAGCCTAACGAGGCTTAAAAGGTTAAGCTTGAGCTTGACTCGTTTATTAAATGAGCTCAATCTTGAGTTCGAATTCGGCTCGAGCTCGATTATAACGAGGCGGAACTGAATATTTAACGAGCCGAGCTCGAGCGGCTCGTTAACAACTCAACTCGTTTATAGCCCTATCCACGAGGTATCGATTCGATATCTCCTCTATGTCATCTGTATCACTAACCCTTTTTTGCTTTAAGGCGTGTGATATCGAAATGAGGCATACAGCCGTCATCCTCATGTATTCGATCCAGTTCCTTGATCTCGAGATGACTGATACGTAACTAGTGCGGCCGCACACTTCATCAGTCATGCTCATCAAGGGGCCCAAAACCATACCCTTCAACACGTCTCACCGTGGGGAAACAAATCCCTTTGGACGCAATGTGTGCTCCCACTACAGTCCGTCCAATAGACAACGATGTCCGTTACGACTACCATGTTACAGGTAGCGTTGGGGCATGTCAAACTAATGGAGTGACGTGCATGTGATCCAGCGGTGATCACAAGATGACGCTGTATGCGTTGGTGACTTAATTTATGCGCCATACTTCAAGTCGGGTCATCCAATACCATCTTCCAGACAATATCCGTGATATGACTTTGGTAATCCCATTACCTAGATCAGCAGAACTTGATTTTAAGTCATCCCCACGCTAGTCACTTATGGATAAGTATTCGACTAGGGATCCGTCAAGCATAATTTCATAACATCTAAAGGTTCTACTATTAGTGATGACACACTCAATGGTTTTAGATGAAATCATCGCCTGACTCATTACTACAACACAATGATAATGAAAATGTCTTTCATTGCTAAACAGAAGATTACATAGAATAGACTTGGACTAGGGAACAAGCTCTTACAATTTGCATTGGGAATGGGGTAGAGAGCCACTTTTTAGTTTTCACTTCAACCATGCTCCTCGCACTTAAACTACATTCGTTATTATAATAATATTTTTTAATTTTATAATTGTAAGAGAGAGAATAAGTGGTTGAGTTGAATAAAATAAAACGAAAAAAATCATAAAGGAGCAAGAGAGAGAATGCAGGGAGCTCCCTACGTGTATGGAGAGAGAAGATGAATGTGGGGAGCTCTTTATTGTGAGAGTCATGTAAAGAGCCCCATTGGAGTGGACTTTTTTCATTCTCACTCCCTACAATAGCTTTTTAACTATTGTAGGGAGCTACATTGGAGATGTTGTGCTACTTTTCTATTAAAATTTACGGAAAAAATGACATAATTTATCTAACAAACATACAATTCTTTGTTTAAACTTTGTACTCACGATATTGCTATTTAATTTTAGGGAAAACTTCACTTAGCTCCCCTGTACTATACAGGAGTTTCACTTAACTCCCCTTAAAGATAAAAGTGGTTTGTGAAGCCCTTCAAGTTTTCTAAATTTTCACTTAGCCCCAACGGTGTTAATTTGTGGTCAAAAGTCAACTAATTTTTATGAAAATGGCCAAAATACCCTTTTGTCTCTCTCTGTATTTATGGTTTGGCTAAGCTTTTCTTACTGAGTAGGTATCTCTATGTTCTCTCAAATCTAACTTTTAGAGTTGTGTTCCTGGGAAGAGTCAAGGCCGCCGGCGGGAGGTAAGGTTTCGGTGAGCTGAAATCGTGTTATAGCCACAAGTTCCGGACAGAATTTTCTATAAAAATTAGGAACACAAATCAGGAACTTGAGGTAACATATTGGGCTTGACGATCTGATATTGTTGTGCATCGCCCCGGAGACGCTGTAGAAGTAAACAAACACACACGCAATGAATCATAGCTTTAGGTCGTGAAAACGAGTTTATAGATTTCATAATTACTTTGGTATTCATGTTTTGGGAATTAAATTTCAACTATTTTGAAATTAAAATCACTAAAATCAGAGTTCTACAGCAAAAGTTATGGTAAAAAATTATTTGAAACATGAATACAAAGTCTGATCTGCTAGAGCAAAAGCTTGGAGGTTGAAGACGTAAAAAACTGAAATAGATCACCACGGGTTCCAATCGATAAATATCATGCAGCGGACGTTATGTAACCGTGGTGATCGATGCAAGCACTAATCTTAATGTAAATTCCACATGTTATATATATATATATATATATATATATATATATATATATATATATATATATATATATATATATATATATATATATATATATTAAATCTGAAAGTTACCTCTTCTAATCGATGAAAACACAAGTTTAGTGTTTCTCTATTAGGTTCACACAAGCACCATAACCGAAGAAGGTTTTCACTCAAATTTTTGCTATGAATTTTGAGAGAAGCTTGACAACAATGGAGGATGAGAGGGAGAGAAAATTCAGCAATGAGGGGGAGAGAGTGATAGGATTAGTTGCTGAAAATTAGAGAAGATAATGGAAGATATGATGTGATTTTAATTTGAAAATTAAAATTGAATTTCAAATTAAAATTGCATATCTATCCTTCATAAACTCTTATTTGCATTTGTTCCCATTCATAACTTAAATCCCTAAATGGGCTTTAAGCCCGTTTAACTAAAACCCAAATTAAACCCATTAACTTGAGTTCTAATTTCGGTTTAGACAAAACGGCTCAATTTCCTCGAATTGATTTCTTCAGCCGTCTGGTTAAAACCTTAGGCCAGAAAACTACTGAATCATTCTCAATTTTCATCCATAATTGTTGTCATGTATCGTGCTTAATGCGTGTGACCCTCTAGGCTCACGAACAATTGGTAGAATGGTAAAATTACTATTTTACCCTTTCCATCATAAGTGGTCTCTAGCAAGACATTATGATTATCCAACGTTCGTGATTATTGATTATTCAACTTAACCTGTTATCGTACATGTCAATATCCTTTTATCAAACCGATATCCAGATTGATCAATAGGCATAGAATGGTCATCCTAATTTATCAATCACTGTTTCTTGATATCTGAGATGACTGAAAACTGATACTAAGGTATCACCTGCATGGCCGTGCTATTCCTTCAGTCATACTCATCAAGTGGCCTAAACAGATATCTTTCTCATACCGAAGTATGAGTGATAAATCCCTCAGACGCCTTTCGAGTTCACTAGTGCAACAAATATCAAAACCAATCGAAGCCGTTATAGTTACCCTTTTACAGATAACGTTAGACTAGGTCAAACTTAGGTATTCGTTGTATAGTGTACACAAAGACTCTTTGGTCTTAAGATATAATGACAAGCTACGATATGTGAGTATCTCATGACTGGATCTATGCAGCATACTCACAATCGGGTTGTCCGATATCATCGACCTGATGGTATCTATGATATAACTCCGGCACATACTTTGCCATGATTAGTAGAGCGTGATCACAAGGAGTTGGTCTCATACTGATCGCTTCTTAAAGAAGCTTAGCTGATTAGGGACTTATCAAATGTAATTCTTTCTGATCTATAGATCTACTATTAGTGGTTACACACGTAATGACATAGATCAAATTACATTCGATATATTACTACAACACATTAGTAATGTATGCCGATTTATTTATTCGGAAAGATGATAAAACATTACATCTGTAGATCACTTATATATTGGACTGGGGCATTACTCTAACAAAAGCGACGTCATTTTGTTGAAATTAGGATCACACACACACACACACACACACACAGAGTTAAAATTAGAAGAAAACTGGTGTTGGTTCGATGCAGTTGAGAAAGCCCAGTTTAATATACTCAAAATAAAGTATTGCTATGCAGGTTTGAGATTGAGTTCTCTTTAATGGAAAGCAAACACCCAACTATTGAACCAACAAATATAACAGTAAACATTTTACAAAACTTATATATAACAACGCTATAAACATTCTAACAGTAAACATTATACTATACATAAAGGTCGAAAATTCCACATAAAACAACGCCGTTATGTTTATCTTCAACCTCCAGCAGATCTGAAAAACGTTTTCAACTCTTAACTAATTTTTAGCCATAACTTTTGTTATAGAAATATGATTTTAGTGATTTTAAATCCAAAATGTTCGAAATTTAATTACTAATGTTTTGCATCTCAAAATTATTGTCATATGTAATACTAATAAAAATGAGAATTAGATTCAAGTTTAGTTTGGCGAGATTTCAGGCATAGTGTTGCAAGGTGTGCAGAGATCATCTTCAGAGCTGAAGGGTCGTGTTGTTTCCGCAACAAAGATACTTATCAGTTTTATAACAAGTTCTCAAATGATTTCAATTTCTTCTAAATTTCTTTCTTGTTTATGATTTCTTTTGGGTTTGATTTCCTGCAAAATAGGCACGAGAAAATAAAAATTAATTTTGAATCTTACAGGAAAAGGAAAAAAAAATTGATAAATTGAACTTAATTTTAGGGTTTTTGTTATTTGGTTGATTTCAAGAACAAAATTGAGTTTAATATGCAATGACACTATTTTGGAAATTGAAAAGGTAATAGAGGACATTTTGAAATTTTATTTGTGAGTTAACACCGTTTAGGCTAAATGAAAATTTAGACAACTTTAGGGATTCTACAAACCTCTTTTATTTTTTCAGAGAAGTTAAGTGAGAATCAGGTATAATACAAGGGAGCTAAGTAAATTTTTTCCTTAAATTTATTGATAAAAATCATATTTCTTATTTGAATAAGGGGTGTTGTACTGTTGAGTATCATCATCAACTTCTCTTCCATGCTCATGTTGAGGTATTTTGGTTTGCGAATCAAGTGGTTGTCCCATAGTAAAGGACTAACTAATCCACTACCAAATAAATAACATTATGATAGAATACGTGGTACATTGCAAATGACCTTAAAAACATTGTCATTGACAATGACAGCGTATTCAGCCGCTGCCATTAACACGCTGCGGATAGGACACAACTATTGTTAATGGCAGCGTGCTTTGGATGGAACGCTACTATTATAATAGCAGCTAACATGGTTTGAACGTTGCCATTATAATGACATACATGGCCGCGTAGGCTGCAAATATTATAATTAACAATTAAAAAACATAAAGGATTTGAATATATAATTAATTAAATTGTAAACTATGTATATCCATAAGACATCCTTATAGCATCATATTACACGTATCGTACCTACGCTAGCATAATGGCCAAAATGGTGTAGTAGGGTAGGATCAATTTATGCAAAATGGTGTAAATTAGGGCTATGCAAATTGTAACTTTAATAGGATCAATAAACTTTTAATGTTTTGAATGTCATTCAATACAATATATCCTATTGAAAAAATATCTGCTAGATCACATTTATTTGTCAAAATTATGCCTCTTATCGCTTAAATGAAGCTGCCTTTATGACTAGAAGAAATTTTGAACAAAAGTCGAATTAAATTGCAAATTGAAGATTTATAGTAATAACAATGTACCTTCCAATGTGTGTTGTCACTAGAGTAACATAGTACATGTGCACCGTAAATGGCGTGTGTTAAAACAACGTATATGCGTTGTCACTAATGTTCTTTTGTCTTGGTAAAGGCGCGTAGTGCACCGTCCCTATAAAAAAAATTGATAGTGAATTAATGCACTTCATTCATTTTACATTAATCTAACATTCACGTAATTTACATTTTATTTGATATCACTGATTGACTTGAATTAACCACATTTGGTTCATATGAATTTGACTTGGTCTTACGGATTTCATTACTTGTAACAACTGTGTGCCCGTGTGAGTGATCGGAGCATAATATTCTTGATTCATCACAACTAATTTAATGAAAATAACATAAAATAGTTTGTGCAACACAACTGAGTGGTGGTGTTTGAAGATCACTGTAACATTGTACCTGGCAACAATGACAAATGCATATAGACCACACCATGGCATGGAACTAAGCTCTTGTTGTTGCTTCCTTGTTTGTGTCGAACACATTGCTCCTAGTCGTTTCCTGTTTAATTTGGTGCTCTGTAGCTACATATTGGATTGTGCATCTCAATTATTCCCTGGAAGCTTCTACATCTTAAGTATATCGAAATGATAAGATGTTATGCATCTGTCCATTATAGATCTCATGGCTTCTAAAATATCTGGCTCAACAGAAATATTGAGTTATATTTAAAATCAATAATATTAATTGAGTTCCCTCCGCCTAAAATGATAACCAAATTCCTCATATTAATTACGAATTGGAAAACCATAAAATGGATAGTTTTTAGAAAAACGGAATCATTTTTGGATTTCGCTTGAGAATAAATGATCATTATTGGAAGACAAATTAAAAACCCACTGACTTCTCCTTCACTCTCACATGGGTAGTGGTGTTGGGTGGGAGATAGAGTGGATCTTGGGGGTGAATTAATTAAGAATGTGCAGGGGTAAATTGTATCAATGTATTTAATTTGATTATTTCTCGTGGTGACATGTTTCTTTACGTCTAAACTGAGATTATTATAAGTAGTCTCACACTTAGATTATGAAATCGAATAATAAAATAAAATAAATATTGTATAATTACTAATAATAATAATATTGCATTTAAACAATCCAAACTCATGGGCGACATTACTGCTGCTTAATATTTTAAGAGCATGTGGTATGTACTCTATCGTCTCTCCCGAGGCGATTAGGGTTTCGCCCGTTCTGTGGCGAAGTCTCGCGACGGCACGTTTACGAGTTAACTCGGCGGCGACTCTGGAGTGTTGCGGCGACATCAGATGATGGTGAGACGAGGAGGCTCGACTATGGAGGAGGACAACCGAGGGAGGTCTTGGGCGGGTTTGCACAAGATGGCAGTTCCAGGCGGGGGGCTGGAGGGGTTGTCTGCGATGGTGAGTGTGGCGGCGTCGGGTCGGCGCTGTACGACGGTGGCGAGCAGGGGGAGGTTGGAGTTAGCAGGGGGTTTGGCTACGAGGATGGCCAGAGGGAGGTCGGAGGGGGCAGAGGGAGGTCAGGGGCGAGGATTTGGACCGACGGAGACGAAGGGATTGCAGGAGGCAAGGGGGAGAGAGGTTGGGGAGGTCCAAATGGGGTTTGGAAAGAGTAGGAGGTTGGGAGGATTTAAATTTTGCAATACTAATCGTAGAATTGATCGAGGAAGATGGTTGAAGGCGGTCTGCAGCAAGATCACGGGGTTTCTCCATCCGTATGAGTTGGAGGCCGTGACTCTACATGATGCTAACTGGTTCGAGTTGATCGGTCTTCAGGGTTATCATCGATGCATGTGTAAACCATTCTGCAACAAGATCACGGGGCTTCTCCATCTGTATGAGTTGGAGGCCGTGCTTCTGCAAGATGTTAAACGGGTCAAGCTGAACAACTTTGGGGGAATCTGCGAACGGGGTTGCGTTTTACCCACACCCGGAACGTGCAATCAAATGGCTCACGAATTGGCCAGTTTTGTCTTAACTAACAGTAGCTGAATTTATGATGAGGAGGTTGTTCCATCAACTGTAGCTTCAGCTGTCTGGCTTGATGCCGAATTAGTTACTATTTCCTAAATAAAATTTGATTTTACTTAAAAAAAACAATCCAAACTCATGATTCTAGTGAAGATATAATTGAGATCCTTACCATTTCAATAATTCATATATAATGTCTCTTTGTTTTTTAGGGTTAATTACAATTTGCTCATATTATATTTGCGCGTTTTACAATTTACTCTAACTATAATAAAAAATTCAAAGTAAGATACACATTACATTTTTTTTACAAAATTAACGATTTCGTCCATTTTAACAGAGTTTGGTGTTAATTTTTTTCAAAATGACGAAAATATCCCTCTGTTCACTGCATCTCTTCTACAACCCACCGATGATGAGCACAGAGAGAGAGGGCGGCGGCTCTGGTTCCTCCCCATGTAAGTGTGTCCTCTGTCTCCTCAACCTCACTTCAGCCCCTCTGGCCGCCACCGTCCTGCTCACCTCCGACAACCACCACCGCTCATCCGGCTGCGACTCCGGCCACCTACGCCTCAATTTCTCCCTTCGGCCGACCCTCGTTCAGATTCAGGAAATCCCTCTCCACCCACTTCGCTTCCTGCTTCGATTTCTTGGGCGACCCCAAGCTCCCGATTTTTGAGAGTTTTGAGCAGAAGCCATCTTGACCCACTGGTCCTCGAAGGAAATCAAGAACCCCCATTAACCAAACCCATCTCAAAATTAAACCAAATCACAAAAACCCATTTCAAAATTAGCACAAACAAAACAATCGAGATTCGTTGGCTTCCGATTTCGGCTGAGGCTCGGGAAAGTGGGTGGAGGAGACGGTGAGGGTGGGGCTGGGGATGTAGTTGTGGCGGCAACGCCGGCCATGGTGGTGGCGGCGATGGTGATGGTGGTGACAGAGCTGTGGAGGGTGATGGTGATGACGGCGAGCCCTAACACCGTCAAAGAGTTGAGACAAAAAAATTAGAAAATGAATAATTAGAAAGGAGGGCATCTTTTTGAAAATTTGATGAATAGTCGAGGGCATTTTAGACTTTTTACATTTAAAAAACCTAATTCCGTTAAAATTTGGACGGAATCGTTAATTTTGTAAAAAAATACAATTAACATTTTTTATTTTGAACTTTTTATTATAACTGAGGTAAATTGTAAAACGCACCAGTATAGTATGGATAAATTGTAATTAATCATATTCTTTATTATGTTCTTGCTTGTAAAGTTGACTTATTATTAGTTGTGTATATGCTAATAACATGCATTATCTAATTATAATTATTAACTCCCAATTGAACAGGGATTTGCAAGTGATTACATCAATTTGAAAGTTTACAATTATATTTTGTTTGGCCATAGATTTATTAATTAAGATGATTATTTATGATATTTCAAGTCACTTTAAAATTTTGATGTAATACTATATATAGTTAAAAAGTATGTATGAATGTCTATTTGTGGGAAAATGAATCATGCATAATGGTTTATAATATATGTTCATCACCAAAGTTATTAATCTGTAATATTTTTAAAATAAGTATGAAAAATATTTATTTTTGTGTGAAAGGAAATTTGACATTTGATTGCTTGTGATTAATGGTTGGCTTTAAAGATGATAATTCTCGAGAAATGAAGCCGCACCAAATATTATAGCTTGATTACACAAATTTTAATCAATCAGCCAATGGTTAGCATGTAGATGAGGATACCTAGTGAATGAAGTCGATCAAAATGGGGATTTGTTTGTGATTAAAGTATCTTTATAGTTTTTCTAAGAAAATAGTATGTTAATATATATTTGTAGTTTGGTTGACCAAATGGTTAAGTACTTGAACTTGACATTATACCAATTATGTGTTAAAATGACACAATATTTATGTTACCTTTAGTATGAAGTATGTTACTGTCACCCTAATAATGTCACATATCCATTGTCACCCAAAGTACTAGGTGACATTTAAAGTGTCGCCTAAAGTATGGTGTGTTACCTTATTCATAATTAAGGGTGACAAATCGAATTTATTGTGCACCCAAACAGATAATTGGTGAGTTCAAAGGTTTTGAGTTCAAGTCACGTTGCGGTATATCGCTTAATTTATGTTGGGCTTCTCCCAACTTCTATGGGGCCTCTCTCACTCGGTCGGAGTCAAGTGACAATATTGGCCCCCCTACTATATAAGTACGTGTCTTGAACTCATTATTGATATAATAATCTTAAAAATCACAAGTTTGATTCAGTCTTGCTGAATTATAGAATAGTCGAGCCCAAATCTTAATACAATTTGCCGATCAAAAAATATGTATAGTATATCATATTTACATGTATTGGTATGACAAGTTTTTGGATGTATACAGTGTACCATTAATTTTAATTTATGTATTTGTAAACAAGTAATGTATTTTATCAGTGATTTAAAAATTACTTGTACTTCAAAGGTAGGTAAGATTGATATCGTTAAAATTTTCTTTTACTTACCGGTATGAATTAACAAGTGAAGACTATAAGCTCTAAAATATACATCACTCCGGAGCTCTACTACAATTACCCCAACAAAAAGCTAGGTTTCATATGTGAAAGCTTCAAATATTTATAAAATAATAGTATAATCTACACCTCTTACAAGTGAGATTTTTAACCTCTTTCATGTGTACAGCAAGTTAAGAAGTTTCATGCTATGAGGGTGCTTCCGCACGTGAATCAATTAAAGTAGTCTTTTGGACCGGTATAAATTGTCAGCGTTTCTCGTAAAAATATGTAATTTTAGAGACCAATTTTAATATCAAATATGAATCTCTATTTATAAATTTAAGTATGTATATTTATAACAGTGATATATATGAGATTTAATTACTTTTGAGAACTCAATAAGAAGGAGCAACATGAGACATAACATATATATACGTGCGCGCATGCACGCTGAGTAGATTGGTGTTGTACCAAAATGGAAATGATGAACAAAAGAAACAAGCTAACGTGGGATTGCGTCATGTGTAATAATCAACCCTAGATAGACAGACATTGGATTGGAGACTAATATTCCTTATAATTATAAGTGGGTGATCGTCATCACAATTGCCCGCCCAATTTGTGTTCAACACTCAATCATCTCTCCTTTACGATGAGTTTTTGAAGATATCGTTGAAGTCTCACGTAATAAAAAATAGCACTGATTTATTCACTAATTAATAAATATTTTAATACTTCTATTTAATATATGAGCTCTTAGGTAAGTTGATTTTTTTTTATCAATTTGAATGTATTAGAATTTGAGTTTCTTAATTACTTTCAAGGAATGGATGCCTATTTTTGACCCAACATTAGTTGATGGAATGATGTTCAATGACGGTTGGTGGTGGAGAAAGATTAATTAGAGACATCATTGCTGATTTTAATATAATTATTAAACAGTGAATAAATTCATACTGTTTCGATAAAATATATATTGTTAGGTATTATGCAATAATATTTAACAAATTAGAAATAATACAAATTCAAATAAATTAAGAAGATTAATAACAACATGAACCTTTACAAATTATTGATACAAACTCGGGAAATAAGTCGAGGCGTGTTGGACACTTTTCTTAAAGTGTATTCGCTCTCCCTCGTGTGTTGGAATCAATGAGCGTATACCTCCCTGAATATAACGACTTCGAACTAGCACCGTACACCAAAGGTCTAGTTCTGGCGAACTTGAACTTGTGCCTTTCTCTATCACAAAATCGTACGAACTTTGAAGAGAAGAAATGTAGAAGAGGGAGAACAAGAACAACATAGTTCTTGATATTTTGGATGATTCAAAATTGAAGAGAAAGATCATCTATTTATAGTCTCATCTCTTCCACCACTTGAATTCTAAAAGTAAATGCCCAAATTAAAGACAAAAGAAAAGGTTGTAACCTATACATTCAAGAGAATTAAACCACATTCAAAACTTGAAATGCCAACTCAATTTTATTCATTAGGTAGAATAATATGAATTTAAATCATATAATATAAATATATATTATACAATATGATCTTAAAGCATATATTATCCAACAATCCCCCACATGAATGAAATTGAGCGACGCTAACAAAAAAAACGACACAGAAAAAGGGCACGAGTAGACTCAACACGATATGGTGATAGATTCCACGGTCAATACCTGTATAGGATAGGTAGGGGTACATTTGAACCTTCCCTTGTGAAAACATGTCGACTTTACTGGCTGACCAATAGACGCGATGTCCTTGAATTGTTCTGCCATTTGTGTAAATGATAACATTTCTCACACATGTATATCTTCCTGACCCAAGTTCGGTTCTCATGGTTATGTTCATTTTGGTCGTGAACATCGTCCTGGTTCTGCAAGAGTTTCTAAAGGATTTAGCCTCTCAATCCTCGTTTTAAGCGACCCCACTTCTCTCTCACATAGGTGATTTCTTATTTAAGAGTAACCCGCTTTACTCCGCTCGAAACCTCAATATTTTCGACGCATAAGAATCATTAAAAGCTTAGTTGCTTAGCCATTCTGTACAGGTGTCACTGTTTGCATTATAGAAATAGGACTGAGGGAACCCCCACAATGACCTTACCAGTCTTATCAATTAGGTTGTCTCATTGAACCATGATCTTGGGATCTCCAGTCAACATGGTTTGGTTTCCTTTGTCTTGACTATACAATTTCATGGGGTTAAGTCCAATTTCTTTAGATGCCTTCTCAACTTGATCTTCAATTAACTAGTTGATCACTAGTTCCGCGGTATTTTCTTTAGACCTTATGTAGTCAATGCTCATTGCACCATAGTTGAGAAGTTGGTTAACAACATTATGTTTTCGACATATAAGTATAGACTTGTTGTTATTCCTTCCCATTGATAACATCCTTCAACAAATATTTAGACTTTCATGTCTATTTAAACATATTCACAAACTCATATTTTATTGTGAATTCAGTTATCATAGTTTGTTCGAAATATTTTCATACCATGACAACATCTATCCACCAATGGAATATGATATTCAAATTGTCTATGTGTATTCTCTTACACTTTTTGAATATCTCTTATAATGTAGACCATAATCATCATTCAATTATTAGTATTCTCATGTTACCATTGTAATATCCAAAATTTGGATCAGTCATGTATCTTGTTGGTCTACATAAGATAGATGTAATATCTCCTATGTACATGTCATTAAGTACATGATATTGCCTATCACTTTTGTATACTTATTTTGAGAGAAACTTTCAATTTTATTCTTTCACAAGTGTTAGCTTAAATCAATAGATATTATAGCTAAACACCATCACATTTGTTGAACTTGCCAAACTTTATCAACATCGTGTGACCGATAAGTTTGCTTTTATCGCAACTTTGATTCCTTAAATTGCATCAACGAGTCTCATATGATTCACATTTTCCACACTCGTTGATATGGAATCGATTTGACAAAATAACAATGTCAAATATTTTTCCTGTCATTACTTAGGTGTTTGTTTAAGTCCATCTCATAACTTCACCAACTTGCACCAATTTCTTTCACATGTATGAGCTATATAATAACATCTTTGTTAGTGTTATATTTACCTTCTAGCATACAAGTTAGAAAATAATCAAATGATTTTTCTATCTTGCTCTTTGCTAAGTCTAGACCTTGCTAGCTCATCACCCTTTTGAGAATTTTTCTCACAATTCTCAAGAATTTATTTAGATGATCTCAATTCATCTCGTTTGTCTAAATATATCAATTCTAGACTTTAATATAATATTCGCATGTATATTTTCAAATAATATACAAGAATTTTATATGCAATACTATTGCATGTCCATTGAAGACACATTCAACAATTTTGTTCATGTATCCATTTTCATTGGAGTCGAAGTCTAAGCTTTTACTAAGCACCCCCACACTTTCAAGTAACCGTAAGAAATATTTCTTCCTCTTATTAACTTAAATAAAGTGTTATCAACTTTCTTTGTATTATCTTATTCAAAGGTAATTTGCTGAAAAATCATTGCCCCACATGTATAGTGGTGACCCAAAAACTTATAAATATCACATACTTCTCTCATAAAATGTGATATTTTGTTTTCAGCAACATCATTGAATTGGCTGTGTTACAATATGAATATTTCGTGTTCGATACTCATATACCAACCATTTCAACATATTCATCTTAAAGTCATAACTATTGACTTTATCTTCATTATTGCTTTTAAGCAACTATACACGATAATATTTTGTACAATCAAACTATAATTCACAAAATATTTATATTCCATCTCTTATTTGAGCATATTGTAAATCACTATATCAATGTGAATTAGCTCAAGATATTCAACTTTTCTTCCAATAATTTGAAAGACATTATAAATTCTTTCGTTTACACAAAATTCTCATTTGTGTTTACCGATCTTGAAAGAGGTAGATGATTCAAGTGAATTGAAAGAGATCACCACGGGTTCCAAACAATGAATATCATGCAGCGGACTTTATGTAACCGTGGTGATCGTAAAAACTTGATCTTAATGCCATTTGAACATGTTAAAAACATAATTAAAGATATGATATTTACCTCTTGTAATCGACAAGAACACAAGCGTAGTGTCCTCTCTATCAAGTCCACACAAGCACACAACCGAAATGGTTTTTCACTCAATCTTTTGCTAGAAAATTAGAGAGAAAACTTGAGCAATAATGGAGGTAGAGAGGGTGAGAGAAATCGGCAATGAGGGAGAGAGAGAGGAGAGGTGGTTGCTGAAAAATTCAAAGGAAAAGATAAATTAGATATTATGTGATTTTTAATTTGAAATTAAATTGAATTTCAAAATAAAAATTGCATTATCTATCCCTTTAATCCTTCTTATTTGCATTTGACCCCTATCTTATCTTAAATCCCTAAATGGGCTTTAAGCCCGTTTAACTAAAACCCAAATTAAACCCATTAACTTGAGTTCTAATTTCGGTTTAGTCAAAACGGCTCAATTTCCATGAATTGATTTCTTCAACCGTCTGGTTAAAACCTTAGGCCAGAAAACTACCGAATTGTTCTCAACTCTCATCCATAATTATCGTCATGTATCGTGCTTAATGCGTGTGACCCTTTAGGCTCACGAATAATTGGCAGACTGGTAAAATTACTATTTTACCCTTTCCATCATAAGTGGCCTCTAGCAAGACATTATGATTATCCAATATTCGTGATTATCGATTATTCGACTTAACCTGTTATCGTACATGTCACTTTCCTTTTATCAAACCGATATCCAGATTGATCAATAGGCATAGAATGGTCATCCTAATTTATCAATCACTGTTTCTTGATATCTGAGATGACTGAAACCTGATACTAAGGTATCACCTGCATGACCATGCTATTTCTTCAGTCATACTCATCAAGTGGCCTAAACGGATATCTTTCTCATACCGAAGTATGAGTGATAAATCCCTCAGACGCCTTTCGAGTTCACTAGTGCAATAAATGCCAAAGCCAATCGAAGCCGTTATAGCTACCCTTTTATAGATAACGTTAGACTAGGTCAAACTTAGGTATTTGTTACATAGTGTACACAAAGACTTCTTGGTCTTAGGATATAATGACAAGTTACGATATGTGAGTATCTCATGACTGGATCTATGCAGCATACTCACAATCGGGTTGTCCGATATCATCGACCTGATGATATCTATAATATAACTCTGGCACATCTTTGCCATGATCAGTAGAGCGTGATCACAAGGATTTAGTCTCATACTGATCGCTTCAGAAGAAGCTTAGCTGATCAGGGACTCTATCGAATGCAACTCTTTCTGATCTATAGTTCTACTATAAGTGATTACACACATTATGACATAAATCAAATCACATTAGATGTATTACTACAACACATTAGTAATATTATGCCTTTTATTATGTAGAATAATGATGTCTGTTACAATATAGATTGAAGAATTATTTTGGACTAGGGCACAAACCTAACAATCTTCCACTTGCCCCTAGTTCCAACCTAAGTTCCAATCTACCCCCATAGACTTCACGTGCGCCTCGTGTTTAGGCTGCGGTAAAGCCTTTGTCAGGGGATCAGCAACATTGTCATCAGTTGGTACATAAGCAATCTCCACATCACCGTTATCAATATATTCTCTGATAATGTGATACTTCCTCTGTATGTGTTTAGTTCTGTTGTGGAATCTAGGCTCTTGAGCTAATGCTATGGCCCCAGTGTTGTCACACAACAAGCTTACCGGATCAGATGCTCGCGGCATTACATCTAATCCAGTTAGAAAGCTTCAAACCCATACGGCTTCCTTAGCTGCTTCTGCTGCAGCTATGTACTCATCCTCTGTTGTAGAATCGGCAGTTGTGGCTTCCTTGAAGCTCTTCCAGCTGAATGCTCCGCCATCTAACACGAATACAAATCCTGCTTGTGATTTGAAATCATCAGGATCTGTCTGAAAGCTAGCATCAACATATCCTGTGACTGCTAGTTCTCCATCCTTCCCACCATACACTAGGAATGCGTCTTTAGTTCTCCTTAGATACTTAAGGATACTCTTGACAGCAGTCCAGTGCTCCTGGCCTGAGTTAGATTGATATCTGCTGGTACAGCTTAACGCGAACGAGACGTCTGGTCTCGTGCAAATCATAGCATACATGATGGATCCCACAGCCGAAGCATATGGGATCTTACTTATTCTGCTTAGCTCATCAGGAGTCTTAGGACTCTGTTGTTTGCTAAGCTTAATGCCATGTCGCATGGGTAAGTATCCCTTCTTAGAATCAAGCATTGAGAATCTTCTCAACACCTTATCTATGTAAGTGCTCTAACTCAGGCCCAATATTCTCTTAGGTCGATCTCTGTAGATCTTGATGCCCAAAATGAAAGCAGCATCACCTAAGTCCTTCATCGAGAAGCATTTCCCTAACCAAGCTTTAACTTCAAGCAGGGTTGGGATGTCATTCCCGATGATCAGTATGTCATCGACATATAGCACTAGGAACACTATTTTACTCCCACTCGCTTTCTTATATACGCAAGGCTCACTTTCGTTTTTGATAAAACCGAATTCCCTTACGGCTTCATCAAAACGAATGTTCCAACTCCGTGAAGCTTGCTTTAATCCATAAATGGATCTAAGCAGCTTACAAATCTTTCCGGGATTCTCTAGATCAACAAAACCCTCGGGCTGTGTCATATACACATCCTCTTTTAAGTTCCCGTTAAGGAATGCGGTTTTGACGTCCATCTGCCATATCTCATAGTCGTAGTATGCTGCTATGGCTAGAATGATCCGGATAGATTTGACCATAGCCACAGGTGAAAAAGTCTCGTCATAATCGATACCTTCGATTTGGCGATAACCTTTCGCAACCAGTCTAGCTTTATAGGTCTGAGGTTTTCCATCCATGTCGGTCTTAATTTTATAGACCCATTTACAACCGATGGGTTTTATCCCAGGGGTTTGATCCACCAAGTTCCAGACTTGGTTATCTGACATGGATTTCATTTCCTCATTCATGGCGTTCTGCCATTTTTCGGAGTCTGGACTGGCTAAAGCTTGTCTGTAGGTTTCTAGATCATCCTGATCCACCAACATCAAGTCATTTCCTTCAGTGGCTAGGAAGCCATATCTGATAGGAGCTTGACGAGATCTCTCAGACCTTCTTGGACCATCTGGAATAGGTGTCGGGATTGGT
This sequence comes from Geranium rotundifolium, assembly GCA_963920655.1. NCBI lineage: Eukaryota > Viridiplantae > Streptophyta > Magnoliopsida > Geraniales > Geraniaceae > Geranium > Geranium rotundifolium. The sequence continues at coordinate 24,451,986 of OY987313.1, read as the reverse complement.
TCTTGATCAATGACCTCTTCTGGCTCCTATATTTCTACATTCGGCGTAGTGGGTTGCTCCGTATCTTCTTGAATTTCTTCAAGATGCACGACACTCCCACTAGCTCTTTTGGAAATAAATTCCTTTTCCAAAAATACCCCTCCTCGAGCAACAAAAACTTTGTTCTCGCTGGGTTTGTAGAAATAGTACCCTCTTGTTTCTTTAGGGTACCCCACAAAGACACACTTGTCTGATTTGGGTTCGAGCTTATCGCCTAGCAAACGCTTGACGTAAGCTTCACATCCCCAAATCTTAAGGAAAGCTAATAAGGGTTTCTTCCCGTTCCACACTTCGTATGGAGTGCTTTCCACTGCCTTTGTAGGAGCCCGGTTCAATATGAATGCGGCCGTTTCTAGGGCATAGCCCCAGAAGGAGATAGGAAGATCAGCCTGACTCATCATTGATCGAACCATGTCAAGCAAGGTCCTATTTCTCCGTTCGGATACACCATTCATTTGAGGTGTTCCAGGCGGAGTCAATTCAGAGATGATCCCACACTCCTTTAAATGACTGTGAAAATCTTGGTCCAAGTACTCACCGCCTCGGTCAGATCGAAGCGCCTTTATACTTTTACCAAGCTGGTTCTGTGCTTCGTTCTTGAACTCTTTGAACTTGTCAAAGGTTTCCGACTTATGTCTCATAAGATAAACATACCCATATTTACTGAAGTCATCAGTGAATGTAACGAAGTAGTGAAAACCTCTTTTGGCCTGAGTGCTCATGGGCCCACAAACATCGGAATGTATGAGGCCTAGTAAGTCACTCGCCCTTTCACCTAAACCGGCAAAAGGTGATTTTTTTCATTTTGCCCATAAGGCATGACTCGCATCTCTCAATTGAAGTGAATTCAAACGGACTTAGAAGCCCACACTTGTGAAGTGTTGAGATGCGTTTCTGACCTATATGGCCTAAGCGGCAGTGTCATATCACAGTCTGGTTTAAATCATCGGATTTAACCCTTTTGTTACTGATATTATAAATCGAGCTAATGCCAAAGTTTTGAATATTAAGAATATATAAACCACCAACTAATGAAGCATTGCAATAAAACATGTTTTTCTTGAAAATACTGAAAATTCCATTATCAATTGAAAAATGATATCCTTCCTTGTCGAGCAAGGAAATTGAAATAATATTTCTGCGAAACGCAGGTACACAATGAACATTATTTAAAAATAAAACTAGCCCACTGGGCAAACTGAGACTAATATCTTCTACAGCAGTTGTCGAGACTTGATTGCCATCGCCAACTCGTAGGTCCGCCTCGCCCTTGCTTACTTCTCTTCTACTTTCCAGAGCCTGCACATTAACACAAATGTGAGATTTTGCACCGGTATCAAGTACCCAAGAATCTGAAGTAGATAAACTGAGATTGAGCTCAATAACAAATATACCTGATCCTGAAGACGTGGAAGCTCCACTCTTCTTAAGAAACAACTTGTGTTTCTTGCAATCCTTCTTCCAGTGCCCCAGTCCTTGGCAATAGAAGCAGACGACATCCTTCTTAGGATTCTCAACAGCCTTTAGAGATGCTGGACCCTTAGGTTGTCAAATCTTCCCTGCTAGGTGCATAGGAGCCTTACCCTTGCCCAGGCCGGTTTTCTTGAAGCTCAGTTGCTTGTTGACCATAAGAACCTCCTTGGTTTTCCCCTTGAGATTCTTTTCAGCAGTCACGAGCATACCATGAAGCTCTGACATGGTTTTATTCATGTCATGCATATTGTAATTTCCAACGAATTCACGATATGCTTCTGGAAGTGAATGCAGCACAAAGTCTGCAGACATTTCCTTGTCCACAGGATGACCTAGTCTGGTCAAATGTTCCAAAAGACGTTTCATCTTAAGGACATGAGGACTGACAGGAGCTCCAACCTTTAGCTTGCAGGACATCAGTTCAACGAAAGTGTCGTATCTTTCGACACACGCTTTCTCTTTGAACATTTTCTCGATCTCAGCCATATAGGCTTTGGGATCGTCGGAAATGTCCAAGAACTGTTGCTGCAAGTCAGGCACCATACTGCCCATCATGATGCACTGCACGTCAATCCGGTCGCTAAGGAATTTCTTGTAGGTATCCCTTAGCGCCCTTGAGGCGTTCAGTGCTGGTTCAGTAGGTGCTTGTTCCTGGGTAAGGATATAATCCTTACGTTCATGCTTGAGAACGAGTCTCAAATTTCGGTCCCCATCGAGAAAGTTTACGTCGTTAAGCTTATCATTCTCGATTAGTGATCTAAGCGCGCTACCAGAGTGATTCGTGTTTGCCATATTATATCTACACAGTAAACAACTTTTAATCAGTATTAATTAAAATTGAAATTGGAGATTTAATTATAAAACACTTTCTGATTCTAACTTTAGAATCTGAACCAGGATCCCGTCATACTCTTAATTAAAGTGAACGGAGGCTCACTGCTCCAATTGAGTGCATCAAGGTAGGAGTAAATCCATCTACAAGACCATGTAGTTCCTGGCTAGGGTCTGTACTTGTTAGTACGTGGCATACCCTATACTGATACCCTAGGTCAGCCCTAGCTGAGAATCGTAGACAAGTCTACCAAGCTTGAACTATGGATAGAACTAATGTTACTACTACGCGGAGGCGCACGCACCCACACAGAACTACTCATCTCATCCAGACTTCTTCTCTATGAATGTTACGTGGAGGCGTACCGACATCCATAGGGCCGAACCGGCTCAACCGAAGGTCGCCCGCGGAGGCAACCACGGTGGCCCGTGAGGGCTCCCGAGGTCGCCCGCGGGGCTGACCGTGGTCGGCCACGGGAACGACCATGGTAACCCACGAGGGCAGCCATGGTCGCCCCTAGGGCAGACCCTGGTCGCCCGCGAGGCAACCATGGTGGCCCTCACGGGCCGCCATGGTCGCCCGCGAGGGCTGCCATGGTCGCCCGTAGGCGACCCTCGTCGGCCCATGGTGCTGACCATGGTCTGCCCTAGGGCATTCCATGGTCCACCAAGGGACTCGACCTGGTAGGCCATGGCTAACCCCGAAAAACCAAAAAAAATAATTAATTTTCCAATTTCCAAAATCAATCAAATCTGAGATTTTTTTCGATTTACATGCATGCTAATGATGAAGAACACATATAAACATAAAAATATCAGATTTAAACATATACAAATAAACATAATAACCATGGCTCTGATACCACTGAAAGAGATCACCACGGGTTCCAAATAATGAATATCATGCAGCGGACTTTATGTAACCGTGGTGATCGTAAAAACTTGATCTTAATGCCATTTGAACATGTTAAAAACATAACTAAAGATCTGATATTTACCTCTTGTAATCGACAAGAACACAAGCGTAGTGTCCTCTCTATCAAGTCCACACAAGCACACAACCGAAATGGTTTTTCACTCAATCTTTTGCTAGAAAATTAGAGAGAAAACTTGAGAAATAATGGAGGTAGAGAGGGGGAGAGAAATCGGAAATGAGGGAGAGAGAGAGAGGAGATGTGGTTGCTGAAAAATTCAAAGGAAAAGATAAATTAGATATTATGTGATTTTTAATTTGAAATTAAATTGAATTTCAAAATAAAAATTGCATTATCTATCCCTTTAATCCTTCTTATTTGCATTTGACCCCTCTCTTATCTTAAATCCCTAAATGGGCTTTAAGCCCGTTTAACTAAAACCCAAATTAAACCCATTAACTTGAGTTCTAATTTCGGTTTAGTCAAAACGGCTCAATTTTCTCGAATTGATTTCTTCAACCGTCTGGTTTAAACCTTAGGCCAGAAAACTACCGAATTGTTCTCAACTCTCATCCATAATTATTGTCATGTATCGTGCTTAATGTGTGTGACCCTCTAGGCTCACGAATAATTGGCAGACTGGTAAAATTACTATTTTACCCTTTCCATCATAAGTGGCCTCTAGCAAGACATTATGATTATCCAATATTCGTGATTATCGATTATTCGACTTAACCTGTTATCGTACATGTCACTGTCCTTTTATCAAACTGATATCCAGATTAATCAATAGGCATAGAACGGTCATCCTAATTTATCAATCGCTGTTTCTTGATATCTGAGATGACTGAAACCTGATTCTAAGGTATCACCTGCATGGCCATGCTATTTCTTCAGTCATACTCATCAAGTGGCCTAAACGGATATCTTGCTCATACCGAAGTATGAGTGATAAATCCCTCAGACGTCTTTCGAGTTCACTAGTGCAATAAATGCCAAAGCCAATCGAAGCCGTTATAGCTACCCTTTTACAGATAACGTTAGACTAGGTCAAACTTAGGTATTTGTTACATAGTGTACACAAAGACTCCTTGGTCTTAGGATATAATGACAAGTTACGATATGTGAGTATCTCATGACTGGATCTATGCAGCATACTCACAATCAGGTTGTCCGATATCATCGACCTGATGTATCTATGATATAACTCCAACAAATCTTTGCCATGATCAGTAGAGCGTGATCACAAGGAGTTAGTCTCATACTGATCGCTTCAGAAGAAGCTTAGCTGATCAGGGACTCTATCGAATGCAACTCTTTCTGATCTATAGTTCTACTATAAGTGATTACACACATTATGACATAGATCAAATCACATTAGATATATTACTACAACACATTAGTAATATTATGCCTTTTATTATGTAGAATAATGATGTCCGTTACAATATAGATTGAAAAATTATTTTGGACTAGGGCACAAACCTAACATGAATTAATCTACATATAAATTAAAGTTCATTTGACCAAGTCTATCATACCATTATATGACTCAATCATATACATGAAAGACTCATCTTTATTCGTATCAATCCACATAATGACATTTTCATTCATGTTCATTGTGTCATCGGTTATATCACCTTTGTCCACATACATTGTATTTTGAACAAACAATTTTGTTCTAAAAATCAATTATTAGTGAAATCATGAGTATCAAATAATGTATCAACAATTACATTATTTCTCATACTGCACATACAACATATTTGTAAGTTTGACTTTGCGCATTGTGATGACATATTGTATATGTACACTATCTCACAATCATCAAGAATCTTTAAATTAGAATTCTCAATTTAATCTAGACAAATATAGCTTCAACCAATCATGTCACGCCAACACTTTTTGAGATTTGATAGTCCAAAGTTTATTTTTGAGATTGCAACATAATTAGATCATTACTTATATCTATTATGTTGATTTCATTACTTTGTTGATATGATTTCAAACTAATCATTATCAACTCAAGAATGGAAACCATTATTTCATTCAACTTAATCATATTCATATTAATATGATTTATCTATCAATGAATGAAAACTTTATTTCATTCAACTTAATCATATTCAACTAATATAATTTTTTAACACATGAATAAGATCGTTATTTTCATCTCGATTAAAGATTTATCAATCCAAAACAATTTTTATTCCGTTGAACATGCTCAACTCATATTTATATGATTCATGAGTTTGTGAGTGAAATCGTCATATCATTCAACTCATATGATTCATCAATTCATAGTGTATCAATGAAAATCATTCAAATTAATCATATAATTATGATTTTCAAACCATGAATGAATTCAATATTCATTAATCATATTCAATTTCGATTTCATTGATATGATTCATCATTACATGAATAAACTCATTATTTCATTCATGTTAATCAATTCATATGATTTCACAAATCACATTCTCCTTTGATTCTCCACTATTCTTTAATATTCTTCTTCACTTGTACAATGAACATTTACAAGGAATACTAAACTATTAAATAGCTGGTTTTTAGGTACATGAGAATCAACTTCTCCTCATTCGCTTTTTGAGGTTCTTCATTTACAATACTTGGTAAACTCAACATGTTTACCATCTTTTCTCAGCTTCTTTCAAAGATTAAATCAATAATCTTTTCAACTCCTTCGACATTTTTTTTCTTCTTATTGATCATTCACAATCTTTTATATTTCATGGTACACATTTTACAAATAATATCAAAACTATACAATACATAGTTTTGAGTACAACATGATCAATTTCTTCCTCTTTCAATATTGAGGTTCTTTGTGTACCATACATGGTGAATCCAATGTGACAACCATCTTTTGTCGTCTTTTTTCAACAATGAAGCCAACAAATCATTCAATTCATTTGACATATCATATCAAAACAAAGTTCGATATATTTGTAGTAGACACTCGTGTCTTAAACCTACTTGGAATTTGACCCAAAGATACATTCCCGGCCTTAGCCATATTGACATATAGTCCAATATATTTCATAAGATGAATTAGGCAAACAAATTCATTGCAACCATCATCAAGCTCTTGCTCTCAATTATTTGTTAAAAAATTGAAGCAATTACGAAGTCCCGATATTCAGTATAAATATGCATCATCCTTTGTTTTTCATCTCTACAACATGAAAACAAACTCATTAGTATTTGTAAGATTATAAATTAACTTAAATGACCAAATTCATCATGTTACAATAATTTATTCAAATTTGGAGCGAGTATAAAACTTTATAGTTTGTATCCTAAAAGATTCACGTTTTCCAATCTTCATATCTACAAAATGAAATTAACATCATTAGTATTATACAACTGAAAATATTCAAAATTTCGTAAAACAAAGTATGAACCTTCTTTATTCCGCAACCTGTTGAAACTCAAGAACGATACACTTTAAGATTGTTAGGTATTATGCAATAATATTTAACAAATTGCGGAAATAGAAATAATACAAATTCAAATAAATTAAGAAGATTAATAAGATACATGAACCTTTACAAATTATTGATACAAACTCGGGAAATAAGTCGAGGCGTGTTGGACACTTTCCTTAAAGTGTATTCGCTCTCCCTCGGGTGTTGGAATCAATGAGCGTACACCTCCCAAGATACAATGACTTCGAACTAGTATCGTACACCAAAGGTCTAGTTCCGGCGAACTTGAACTTGTGCCTTTCTCTATCACAAAATCGTACGAACTTTGAAGAGGAGAAATGTAGAAGAGGGAGAACAAGAACAGCATAGTTCTTGATATTTTGGATGATTCAAAGTTGAAGAGAAAGACTATCTATTTATAGTCTCATCTCTTCCACCTCTTGAATTCCAAGAGTAAATGCCCAAATTAAAGACAAAAGAAAAGGTCGTAACCTATACATTCAAGAGGATTAAACCACATTCAAAACTTGAAATGCCAACTCAATTTTATTCATTAGGTAGAATAATATGAATTTAAATCATATAATATAAATATATATTATACAATATGATTTTAAAACATATATTATCCAACAGGTAGATGCCTAAATCTCTTTGCATCTTTTTTAAAACAAATTTTAACGCGTAAATTCAATTCACATTTCAAAAACTCAACTTAATAGGCGGAGACATGTATATTTATTATTGAAGGTGGTAGAAAGTGTTGAGAATTCAAGAGAAGGTCACATGATTAATTGAGGTTAATTATGGATTAGGGTCTCATTTATGTTGCAAGGCATGCGTTTTGGTTTTGAACTCATATAAATTGTAGGGATAATTCCAGATGACTACACCTGAATATGTCACATTATCAGATGACTACACCTAAAATTTTTCGTGTCAAGGTGAATACCCAAGAATTTCATTTGTCTCACTTTACTCATTCTGTACAACTCCGTTAGTTTTTAACATTTTTTTACATGTGAAAAGACTAAAATACCCTTCAGCTGTAAATAATTGTTTTCAAATTGAATGAAAAGACTAAAATACCCTTCACTATTCATTTAATTTTCAAAAAAATACCCCTCTCTCTCTCTCTCTCTCTCTCTCTCCTCCACCACCACCGCCACTACCTCCATCACCACCACCACCTTCATCTCCTCCACCTCCACCGCCACTACCTCTATCACCTCCACCACCACCGCCACTACCTCCATCACCACCACCACCTCCATCTCCTCCACCACCATTCCCTCCACCACCACCACCATCTCCTCCCCCTCCGTCGCCACCTCCATCACCACCACCACTATTCCCTCCACCACCACCGCCACTACCTCCATCTCCACCGCCACCACATCCATCTCCTCCACCACCATCTCTTTCCTCCCCCGTCGTCACCTCCTCCACTACCACCTCCATCTCCTCTCCCTCTATCACCACCTCCGTCCGACTTCCGGCGAAGCTCCGACTGACTTCCGGCGAGGCTCTGACCGACTTCCGACAAGGCTCCAACGGTGGTGGAGGAGATGGTGGTGGTGGTGGAGGGGCGTGGAGGGGATGGCGGTGGAGGAGATGAAGGTGGTAGCGGTGGTGGTGGTGGATGAGATGGATAAGGTGGGGACGGAAGTGGAGGAGATGGTGGTGGTGGCGGCGGTGGAAGGGCGTATAAGAGATGGATGTGGTGGTGGTGATGATTGAGGAGGTGGAGGAGATGGAGGTGGTGGAGGAGGTGGCGACGGAGGGGGAGGATATGGTGGTGGTGGTGGAGGAGATGGAGGTGGTGGTGGTGGAGGAGAGAGAGAGAGAGAGAGAGTATGAGTGACATTTTTTTGAAAATTAAATGAATAGTAAATGGTATTTTAGTCTTTTCATTCAATTTGAAAACAATTATTTACAGCTGAAAGGTATTTTAGTCTTTTCACATGTAAAAAAATGTTAAAAACTAACGGAGTTGGACGGAATGAGTAAAGTGAGACAAATGAAATTCTTGGGTATTCACTCTGACACGAAAAATTATAGGTGTAATTATCTGATAATGTGACATATTCAGGTGTAGTCATCTGGAATTATCCCTAAATTGTAATCGTGTTCGTGTGTGAAAGAAAGTGGGTACGTGTGGTGTGCAAATTAAGTCAGGACATGCAATAATGATTGGTTTTAGGCATAGTTCACTTACCAAGTGTTATTATTATTATTATTATTATTTATTTCCATGGTCCATTGTCAGGTCATGTGGTGTCATATTATATATAAGGCAATACAAAATGATTTTGTATTCAAAATCAAATAATGACCTCGATCCATCGATATAAAGTCAACCGCGACCTCCTCCGAGTAAATGTATAGTTGCTCCCATTTAGAAGCAAAATGAGCACTAGCTAGCTACTACTATTAGTGCTCACAGATCTCTTCAGACAACAACAAACTAGTCCACAAGATGACATGGTCAAAAGGCTACATGACCAAGTGGATGGCTATCTTCTGATTTGAATTTGCTATTATAATCTACTCTACTCATTTATTTAGATTTTAAAATATCTATGTATATGGTTTGAACTTTATTTGGTCTCAACTTATAGTTACAAGACATTAATCATGTGTTTTTTTACTATAAGAATTACAAATTCCTCCTCCATAGTCCATACTCATTCTCCTTCATCTTCATAAGAATTATAAAATCCAAACAATTACTAATAATTAAGTTTAAAGAAAGGAAAGTTGGAAAATGTAAATTACAAAGGTGGGACAATTATATGAGTGTGAGGGTCGTTTGGTCATTGCCCATATGGAATGGAGTCAATCTCAACTTCAGATAACACACAACCTAATTTGAAATTGTTTGGACCCATTGTGAAGACCAATTTTGAGAGGAAATGATCTCTTTACATGCCTCAGTGTCATTGCATTACTGTGGGTGTGAACCCACCCACATAGCATAATTGATATTTTTGGAGTTAATTTAAGAACCCAAACCTTGATGATTTTTTCTTGTATATTTTGTAGCACTTTTAGTGAACAATTCTGATTAAGAAATCCTTCACTCCACGCACTACCTGACCCGCCTCAATCCTCAGATTTAACACATGAATCGAAAACAAAAGAATCGTATCAAAGATTAATATACATTTAAAATCTCGCTGGTCAATTTAGTTTTAAATGGTTCAGATTTCAACAATCTTTGACATGTTAAAACTCATTATATCATTTCACAAGCATCAGACTTGTCTAAGCTTGACTCACTAGCTTGGACTCATGATTCTCAAGGCTTCTAGGCCAGGACTGTCCCCCTGTTCATAGTGGATTCCTTGTGTTCATTCTGTAGGGTCACATTTGAAGACGCGGATCACCTCCTCTCGCATCGCGTTTACTTTTGGAATATCTAGTCTACTTTGCTCAGCCTCAGTTGGTGGGCAATTCTGTGGTTTTCCTGCCAGTGGTGTCCTCGATGTTACGTACATCAGGCTGCCAAGAAATGACTTTTATCTACAACGGCTTTTCCTACCCAGCGGCAATCATCTTCCTCACAACTAAACATTTGTGAATGAATGTATCTTCACCTTACCTGATGATGCTTGGAGCTGGAAATGTTCTCTATCAGCATGAAGTACTAGTCCCCTATACAGTGATCCAGACACTTTACTTCACATCCCTATACCTTTCCCTCTGGTCCCCAAAAATATGGAGATTTAACAATGACTTGGCGTTGAAAGTTGTTAAATCCCAAAAATATAGGAATTTGGCAACCCCATCGGAGTTGCTCCAACGGGGCTGTTTTTGGAAACTTATGATGGCGAGAAACTGTAAGAGGAATCCGAGTCAATCACTCTCCCAACACAACAGTTACCACCAATATCTGGCTAATTACAATTTCACAGCTAGCTAGTTTGGTTTCTGCTTTCACCAACATAAGCAAGCAAGCTGTAGGCATGAATAGAGAACGAAGTTGACATAAAAAGAAGAGCTCAGCTTAAAGTTATATCAACATGCAACCAAACACCAAAGCAAGACTCACTACTGCAACTTGTAAATTTTAATTTCAACCAGAGGCAAAATTTGTTGTGTGGGCGTATGCCGATAGTTGATAAGAATGGCTGAAAAGAAAACAATGGAGTACAATATTCAACCCAGTGAAACTCTCATCCCTGTCGTGCTCGTTTTACAATTTAGACAATTCCAGTGAAGAAACTAGTATAAAAAAGAGAGGAGGTTACCATGGCATCGAGCAATTGTTGTTCATTTCAACAACAAACTTGTGTTGTACACATTGTCCTGGTCCATCTGCATGTAACAGAAGCAGCATTAATCATGACACTGAAGAAGCTAATCACACAACACCTAAAACTTGTGGACTTACTGATTTGGCAATCTCTTTTGCTTTCTCGTCATTGAATCCTAGAGTAGCCAATATCATATGACCTGCTGAATCTTCTTGCGCCCAAATTCCAAGAAGCAGATGAACTGTGGTCACTTCCCCGCTCTTACCTGGATTTATACACAAGTCGAGCCAAATTCAGATCAATTTTGAAACTTCATCTATAAAAATGTAAATGCAGTATAAAGTTCCTCAAAAACTATATTTCCTGAATACTAGAGAATTTTCAAGTTATTTTAAGGTTTGCTACTCGGGACCTCACATGCAAACCTATGTAATTGTTCAAACAAGATCTTGTTGCCATTCTAGAATGCAAGATGTCACAGAATGATTTTAACTACTAATCGGGGTATGCTCAATTACCTGACTTTATTTTCTCGTCAACAGCCCAATCTAAAGCCCTTTGAGCCTGTTGCGTCAGTGGAGGACACACGGGGCTCCAATGCATCATATCAGCCTTTCCAAGCAAATTCACCGTCTCATTTGTCACCTTCATTGTCGTGATTCCATTTTCCCTCAAAAATGTTGCTGCTACATTTGATCCTGCACCAAAAATATAAAGCTCATTAGCACGGAAAACTTACAGAAAGATAAACAGCGACAAAGCCTTTGTTAGACACATAGAAAGCTGCATGTTAGCTATTTACTACATGACAACGTTCTTAAAATGTATAATTCACAAAAGTTGTCAAAAGAAGTTAATTTAGTAGACTGAAGGAATGAATTGAAGTTCATAGAATTTAATAGGAGGTATAGTCCTGTCCATAGAATTTCATATATTTCTAATTTTAAGACAATTTGGGCAGCCAAAAAGCACATGTATCAATCGATGCACCGAACAAAGAATTTGTCAGTTAGTTGGATTTCCAACTGGTCAAGGCTCAAGGGTGCAGTCATGTCATTTCAAGTAGTACTAGAATTAGATTATTGCCTTAAAAACCACATTACAATCCTCCTCTTGAATAAGAAGATGACAAAAAAAGCATGCCTCAGCCTCTACTTATGTAGATATCTAACAAGAATTTCCCATACAAAATGCATTCCGATGATAGCTGTTATCTAAATAAGCAGCTATTTCCAAGATAAGTTTCTTTTCTTCCTGATCATATGCAGAGAAAAAATTAGGCCAGCCAGTTACATAACGGGTTCTTTAGAAATGAGAACATATGAAAAACAACACATATGAAAGATATTGGTAATAAACGACACACACATCCTAAATATTTACTTGAGGCTTTCCAGTTTCTGAAAGGTTTGTTCACTTGCACAGTCAACCCAACATTTACTGTTTCCCGCCTTTCTAGTGGTTGCTCCCTCACCTATTGAATCATCTCAGATGCATTTTTTACCTTCACGGGCGTAGTAGAGTAATTCCACACAACGGAAAGATTAACACAAGTAGGCATGTTAGAGGAGATTGGTACCAGCAAGTAGCAAAGAGAGAACTTTGTTGATGAAGATAATTCAACAGAAAATGTTCGGTTATAATTATGTGGCAAGCTTTGTTGATCAAGTGTAATGGACTTTGGTATATTATCAGCATTTTTTAGCATAAGCAATCTATTGGCCATCTTTTCACCAAATTAGCTAAATCCTAAAGCAGATGTAGAACAATTTTTTTTGTAAATGTGATATTAATTATTAATATAAGTCCTACCAACAGTAGGAAAAGCAGACAAGTCTTGGACACCAGAAACCAAACAATGCTTCATAAATCTACTTTGATAAATGGTATTCAGCAGATTTGAGAATTAAGACAACTGATTGTCTGGTTCGAAAAACTTCCTTAACAGATTACTGGAAAGTATCTAATCTAACATATTGTATGATCAATATTTTTTTTGAAGCAAACAATGACCAAAAAAACACTCAAAACTTTAGAGACGGGTAAAAATTTTCCGGAAGTAAATCAGCTTCTCCAACAACATATAACATTTGACTATTCAACAAGCTCTTCAGGTCATATGTCAAAATGAAATGGGATACCAAAATACAAGGAAAAAAGATTGACTCTACAGGCCTTTTGTTACCACAAATGATATCAAGGATAGTTTACATATATTTTCCATCTTAGTTGGCAGTGGTTTTATAAGGACAAGTACAAGATAATTTTAGGAAAAGATCATCTTTAGATGATGAGAATAGGAGCTGAACTCTAAGAGGTGACTATTTAAGAGGCTGCAAAAGTTCCGATGGACACGGAAAATGGAGGGGGAAATAAAACTAGTTGAAGCTCCTGAGCTCGTTTACCTTAAGGCATGCACTTTTGCTTTTCAACAGAAATACTTGTGCCAGAGACAAGAAGTGGAATAAATGAAGATATCCATTAATAACATGCTAGAGAAATACTCATTATGTAGACATGATGTTGTCCTGGACTCAATGTTAGAAGCCAAACAAGGCACTTGGACTGAGCAAGTTGTGTATTTTCAACCTTTGTGCTACGAGTTGAGGGGTGAAATAGCGCATATCTTAGAAGATTTGATACATATCATAATCATTCACACTATGAATTTCTGTATTTCCATACTTGCCACCTTTGACCATTTGTATTTATGATAAATTATTTGTTTTAACTCGGTCTCATTTATTATCATTCGTTCCAAGGCTTGGGTATGCGTTAAAGAATTGACGTGTAAAGACTGTACTTGTTGCACTCAATAAAATCATTGATGAATCTAGACTCTTTCAGAACTCGAACCTAGTTTTTAGGCTCGTCTAAGCCCAAGCCAGGCTTGAACCAGCAAATTGTCTTTGAGGTAAGCCTTGAAAATTTTGAGCTCGACTAGACTTGATTACAACTTCACTCATATTTTCTTTCAGGTTCATTACCCTCTCCAGCGGTCACACATGTCCAAACCACCTTAAACAATTTTCTCTCGTATTTTTCTTCTATGCAGACTATTCAAATTCTTTTCCTAACCGCAACTTCATTGTCAATCTTATCCTTTCTAGTGTTGCTATAGAATTCGCCCAAACATTCTCATATCTGCTAAATTTATTTGATGGATTTACATTCCCATAGCATAACAACTTATGGTGTTCTACAAAAAAGAAGGCCGTACAACCAACCAACCTACAAAATTTCTTTAGAAGAAAAGAATAGGCTACCAAACTCGTAAAGTTTTGAACCCTGACTATCCACACTAATCCCCCATTAATAGTTTCATTTAGTTTAATCTACAATGATCCCAGTAGATTCCTAAAAGGCTTGGAAACCTTTCAGCAAATGAAGTTTCTGAATCATCCCCATCTACATATAGATTCCATGTACCCACAATCCAACATAAGTAGCCAAAAATTATTGGGCATGAGGCCAAGACAAATGAATGTAATGAGCTAACATTAAAAATAGAAACACCAATTAGAGAGATGAGCACTGACCCTCAACCAGAATACCCCCTAGAAGTGACTCAGTCCCAGTTTCCGGGTACTTAAGCTTCCTTGCTTGGATATGCGCCATCGTGAATGACTTAATTGCCCTTGCAGACCATCTACGCAGCACCGAGGAAACCGAAACAATCACTTACAAATGGGTACCAAATGAACAATCAAACAAAAACCCAGTATAGTAAACGCGTTAGAGAACTCACTTGGGAAGTTCATCAGTTAAAGCCCGTTCCTTTTTCCTGCAAGAGCAAAGCAAAGCAAAGCAAACATTGTCTCAAAAACCTGAAAACAGAACAAAAATAGGACCCACGCAGAGCAAGGACTTACGTGGGCAGGGCGGCGGCGATGGAGGCGCGAGGCGTGGAGGAGAAATGGATGAGGTGAAGGGGTCGAACTGAGAGCTTGGGTGAGAGGACAGAATTTGGGAAATTGAGACTGGAAGAAGCATCGGCGGAGGATCTGAGAGAAGCGGAGGGTGAAATTGAGAGCACCGTGAGCGCAAGAGCGGCCATTAAAAGAGAAGGGAACAGAGCTCCTGGAAGATTTGGTTGGAAGGAATGGTCCGCTTCAGAGAATGATGAAGATGATTTGGTTGGGTTTTGATAATATTTGGGGGTTTTGTTTCTTGTTGGGCCTTATTGGGTCTTGACTTTCCGGTTACAACTTGTCTAACCCAAATATTAACATCCGATGTCACTTTCAAAATTAATACTCAAATTTCAAAAATTTCATTTCGGGTACCCGAAGTTTAAATAAGCAATATTTAATCCAACTTCTATTAAATCTAACTGAATTGATTTGTTAAAAAGTGTAAAATGCCCTCAATAATTTTAATTTGAAATTAGATTGGTCTAGTTGGTTCAAATTTGGTCTACATGGGTTAAATGAAAAATTGATTTATTTTTTATTATATATATATATATATATATAGGGATGAACTCAGTTAAAAACTAACTCTTACAAAAGAATATATGAAATCAATGACTATCATTAATTAATTGATTTATCGTTGAAATAAATACAATAATAGATGAAATGATATGTAGGTAAATTTAACTAATACCAAAAATAAAACATTAATTGTTGAAGTCGTTTCCCATTTTATACAATACACAAAAAATAACTAATACAAAAAATAAATCATTAATTGTTAATATGAATAATCATTTTTTAATATTGTGTTTCATTTTCATATATTTAATGAAAGATATACGAGAATATATATTATTTCGATGAAACCACAAGATTTTCATATAATTTATGAAACATGAACCGTTGAAACATATATATTATTTCGATGAAATGAAATATGAATCAACATTATGAAAGTGAAACATATATGATTGGAAATAATGAAAACGGTCAAAATTTGTGTGAATCTTATATTTATTAAACTGAAATCATGAAATCGTGAAAATTTAAATAGTAAAAAAATGTATAAATCATATAATCGAAAAAATAAATCATTGAAATTGAAAAAAAAAATATTGAATCATGAAAGAGTAAAAAATTGTGTAAATCTTGTATTTGTAAAAATAAACTCATGAAATCATACAAAAAGTAAATTATGAAATAATTATATTTTTAGTAACAAAGTAAATTAGGTAATAAACTTAATCACAATTAATTAAATTAGATATGGTAAATAAAAAAATTAATGTAATGATAAGAAAATACGAATATATTCTTATACTTGTGTTTAAAGACAAAATTAAATAAAAAGTTATGAATATTTACAACAAATTGTCATTAATGAGTCAGCAAAAATAAAAACCGTCAAAAATATTCACACACACACACAATAGTTTATAATAAAAAATAATAATTCAATTCAAAATAATAATAGCATGCCTCAACATAAGCCTTGTAAGAAAATGAGGTACATTGTTTGTACTATACTTACAAAAAAAATCCCATCACATGGAAGCAAAATATCAACTTACGACAACCATAAATAATCAATACAAATACCGACATAATAGAAGTCGATCTTGTAGGATTTGTACCCTAGTCCAACGCAAAGTAGTTTGTAATAGTTTTGTCATCATTTGCAATGAAATAAAACAAGCAGTATATTAATAATGTGTTGAAGTAATATGTTAAATGTGATTTGATACATATCATTAAGTGTGTCATCACTAATAGTAGAACTATAAATTCGCACGAATCAGGTTTAACGGGTCCCTGGTCAATTATGCTTCACCAGAAAAGACCAGTATGAGGATGACTCTTTATGATCACGCTCTACTGATCATTGGCAATGGGATTTCCGGAGTTAGATCATAGATATCATTGGACGACCCGACCTGAATATGTGGCATAGATGTTGTCATGAGCATACTTAGTTGTCATAGCTTGTCATTGTATCTTTAGACCAAAGAGTCTTTGTGATTACTATGTAGTCAACATCTGAGTCTGACATATGCCTAACGTTACCTGTGACAGGGTAGCCATAAGGGTTATGATTGGATCAGGGATGGGTTGCATGAGTGATACGAAAGATAACTAAGGGATTTGTCCTTCATACTCTATTATGGGAACGATATCTGTTTGGGCCACTTAATGAGTATAACTGAAAGGAAATGCATGACCATGCTGATGATACGATTGTAGGATTTATGCCATACTCAAATACAGTTTATGTCTATATTTATGTAATCATCATTATCAGTGAAATAAAATCGACAGTTTTATTACTAATGTGTTGTAGTAATAAGTTAAGTATAATTCGATTTATATCATTGAGTGTGTCATCACTAATAGTAGAAATGTAGATATGTGTGAATTATACTTGCGGGTCCCTGGTCAATTAAGCTTATCAAAAGCGACCATTATGAGGATGACTCTTTATGATCACGCTCTACTGATCATTGGCAATAGGATTGTCGGAGTGAGATCATAAGATTTGGGAAATGATATTGGACGACCCGACTTGAGTATGCAGCATATATGCAATCATGAGCATACTCAGTTGTCGTAGCTTGTCATTGTATCCTTAGACCAAGGAGTCTTTGTGATCACTATGTAGTCAACATCTGAGTTTGATATACACCTAACGTTATATGTGACAAGGTAGCCATAACGACCATGATTGGCTTAGGGACAGGCTGCATGAATGGTACAAAAGACGGCTAAGGAATTTGTCCTTCATACTCCTGTATGAGAATGATATCGGTTTGGGCCACTTGATAAGAATGACTAAAAGCAAATGCATGGCCATGCGGATGATACGGGGTTTCATTTTCAGTCATCTCACATATCAAGAAAAAATGATTGATTAAATAAGGATGATTTATGATCAATCTGGATATCTAGTGACAAAGGGATAATGACATAGACGGCAAGAGGTTAAATCGAATCATCGATAATCATGTACGTTGGGTAATCATAATGTCTTATATGATGGATAGTGCTAAATGAGAATTCGCGCCGATCTGCCAACGGGACATGAGCCTTAAAGGTCACACACAAGGGTCGTGTATTGGGACAATTGAGTGGAAAGATAAGGTGAAAGGAAAGGGCCACGGACCGTGACATTGGCCACGGTTCTGTGGCGCGAATAGTGGTAGGACCGTGGCTAGGTGAACCACGGGGTCGTGACCAAGAGATTGGCCATGGGTTCGTGGTGAATCCAAGGAATTCGCCACGGGCCGTGGCGGGGCCACGATGCGACAAAGATTGGTCACGACCCCGTGGCGAGTCGACGTGCGACATATTTGTGGAAACGATTTCCGTAAACTATTGCCACATTCTTAATCATATAATAACGAATGCTTCATATGAGAAAGCACGACGAAATTCTTTTTTAGAAAAAAACAAGTCTTTCATTTTTCAAAAAAAACATATAGAGAAGAAAAGATACGCCACTCTGCAAAATTGGTTCCCGACGTCAAAAAACTTCGAACTACGTGGGCTTTGATTCCCTTGGGGCGGGATACGTAGGTCACCCAAATGGTTTGGGTTCAAGTCCAAACATTCAGATCAGTTTTTAGGTAACACGTTCCAAAACCCTCTTTTGATTAATCTGGTAAATTGCAATAGATTCTGGAACGGAAATATGGTTATGTTATTGATTATTGCTTCCGCTGCCATGATATGGACCCCATATTCCCTAACAGTGGTATTAGAGTCTTGTTGCATGCTAGATTAATCAATAAAAGCTTGTTATTGTGTGTTTAGTATGCATGATTAGGCTATTTACGGTTTTTTGCTGATTAGATCTGTATAAAATGGGTATTGCATGATTTTTCTGAAAAAAAAGTCGATCTGGAAAATTTTTGGCGAGTCGTAGAAGACGACCACCACAGAACTGTTAGAGTTATGCTCCAGTCCAATATAAAAGTGATCTACAGATGTAATGTTTTATCATCTTTCCGAATAAATAAATCGGCGTATATTACTAATGTGTTGTAGTAATATATCGAATGTAATTTGATCTATGTCATTATGTGTGTAACCACTAATAGTAGAATCGTAGATCAGAAAGAATTACATTTGACGAGTCCCTAATCAGCTAAGCTTCTTTAAGAAGTGATCAGTATGAGACCAACTCCTTTTGATCACGCTCTACTGATCATGGCAAAGTATGTGTCGGAGTTATGTCATAGATATCATCATGTTGATGATATCGGACGACCCGATTGTGAGAGTGCAACATAGATATTGTCATGAGATACTCACGGATCGTATCTTGTCATTATATCCTAAGACCAAGAAGTCTTTGTGTGCATTTTGTAATGAATATTTGAGTTTGACATTGTCTAACGTTACCTGTAAAAGGGTAGCCATAACGGCTTGGTTATGAATTGCATTAGTGAACTCGAAAGACGTCTGAGAGATTTATCACTCATACTCTGGTATGAGAAAAATATCCTTTTATGCCACTTGATGAGTATGACTGGAGGAATAGCATGACCATGCAGGTGATACTTTTGTATAAGTTTTCAATCATCTCAGATATCAAGAAACAGTGATTGATAAATTAGGATGACGGTTCTATGCCTATTGATCAATCTGGATACCGGTTTGATAAAAGGACAATGGCATGTACAATAACAGGTTAAGTCGAATAATCGAGAATCACGGACGTTGGGTAATCATAATGTCTTGCTTGAGGCCACTTATGATGGAAAGGGTAAAATAGTAATTTTACCAGTCTACCAACGGGTCATGAGCCTAGAGGGTCACACACTTTAAGTACAATATGTGACAAACAAGCTTGGATGGTAATTGGGAGAATCCGCTTTTCAATTTAGTCAAATTGAAAACGATTCGGTTGATTTCTAGCCTAGGTTTATTAGCCATACGGTTGAAGTAATCAAGTTAGAGAGATTAGACAAGTTTAGCTAAACCATATAATTAGAACTCAATTAAATGGGTTTTAATTAGGTTTAAGCTAAGTGGGCTTAAAACCCATTCTTGGTTTTAATTAAAAATGGGGCTTAAGTGCAAATAAGGGGTTTAAGGGGTTTATTGTGTGATTATAATAAAGATTAAAAAAATCAGATTTTTAGTTACACGATTTATTCCTAAAAACCCTGAGCCATAATTCGGCAATCCCCTCTCCTCTCTCTCTCCTTGGCCGACCCTCCTTCCTCTACCTCCATTGTTGGTTTTGTTCGATTTTACACAACGCTAGCAAGGGTTTGTGTAGAAACCTTTCCCAAGGTGTTGTGCTTGTGTGAACTACCTAGAGAGCACAATCTTTTGGTTTTGCTTTATCAAATTCGAAATCCTCAAAGATGGAACAAATCGGGACAAATCGGAAAATCCGTCCAGCACTGACGAGTAAAATGTTTTTCTTCAGAAGATGAGCTTGTAGTCCAAACTGTGTTTTGTGCAAAACATGAAAGTTGTAGAGAATTGGATGAAATTTACTCTGAAAAAAGAATCGAGTCATTTGGAGATATGTAGCTCAAGTTATGGCTTTTAGAAGTTACGTTTTTTCTGTAGGCGATTCACTAAAGCTTTTTACGTTTATGATTCGAAAAGGTATTCTTCTAGATTTGATTTTATTATTTGCATGCTGAAATTTTCATATAAGATCTATTCTATTTGAATTCCATGGTTATTTTCAGGTCCGCTGCATGAATTTAATTGTTTGAAACCCATGGAATTCCTTCAAGAACGTGGTGATATGTGACAGGGTAGCCTAACGTTATATGTGACAGGGTAGCCATAACGACTATGATTGGCTTAGGAACAGGTTGCATGAGTGTTACGAAAGACGACTAAGGGATTTGTCTCTCATACTTCGGTATGGGAACGATATCACTTTGGGCGACTTGATGAAAATGACTAAAAGAAAGTGCATGGTCATAAGATGATACATGGTATCATTTTCAGTCATCTCACATATCAAGAAACAATAATTGATTAAATAAGAATAACTTATGATCAATCTGGATATCTAGTGACAAAAGGATAATGACATAGACGACAAGAGGTTAAGTCGAATCATCGATAATCATGTAAGTTGGGTAATCATAATGTCTCTTATGATGGATAGGGCGAAATGGGATTTCGCGCCGATCTGCCAACGGGACATGAGCCTTAAAGGGCCACACACAAGGGACGTGTACTTGGACAATTGAGTGGAAAGATAAGGTGAAAGGAAAGGGGCCACGGACCGTGATATTGGCCACAGGTCTGTGGGGCGAAAAGTGGCAAGACCATGGCTAGGTGAACCACGGGGTCGTGACCAAGAGATTGGCCACTGGTCCGTGGTGAATCCAAGGAATTGGCCACAGTGCGGCAAAGATTGGCCACGGCCCCATGGCGGGGTCTGTGGCGAGTCGACGTGCGACATATTTGCAGAAACGATTTCCGCAAACTATTTCCACATTCTTAAGCAGATAATAACGACTGCTTCATATCAGAAAGCACGAAGAAATTCTTTTTAGAAAAAAAAAATGTCTTTCGTTTTTCAAAAAAAACACATAGAGAAGAAAAGAGACGCCACTCTACAAAATTGGTTCCAGACGTCAAAAACCTTCGAACTACATGGGCTTTGATTCCCGTGGGACGGGATACGTACGCCACCCAAATGGGTTTGGGTTCAAGTCCAAACATTCAGATCAGTTTTTAGGTAAAACATTCCAAAACCATCTTTTGATTAAACTGGTAAATTGCAATGGATCCTAGGACGTGAATATGGTTATGTTATTGATTATTGCTTCCGCTGCCATGATATGGACCCCATATTCCCCAACACCATGGAAAAAACCTATAGTTTTGGGCCACGGGCCCAATAAACACAAAATGGGAGCAACGAATCGGCTCAAAACCGGACCTATTTTTTGGGCTGGTCGTGGCAGGGCCTTGGAGGCCGAGCCCATAAGGGGCTGCAATTGAATGGCAGCCCTCATGGGCTTCCACTTAAGAGGGGCAGCGGGCTTAGCCTAAACCCATTATGTTTTTGTGGAGCCGCCGCACCTAGCCCTTTTATGGGCTAGATTCGTGCTCCCCTACACCCTACCGAAATGCTGTCGAAATCTCTACTATCTTCTCTTTACATTCTAGTAGGTGTAATTAGAAGAGAGATTCTAATCTTTGTGTGTTTGTGTGGATACAAATAGAGGGAGGAACCTAAAGTTTCTCCTAGTGGTTGATCCAGTTTTTCGATTCAAGTAAATATCAAAATCTCACGTTTTCGGGTCTTTAATTGTAGATCTATCACGTAGATAAGATCCTGACGGGTTCGGGGGTATTTAATTTTATTATTCCACTGTGAAAATTTGATTTGGATCCTTTGAATTCCAACAGTGGTATCAGAGGCAGTATATAACCTTAGATCTGCAAATTTTGATTGAATATGCATGTTTCGGTGTTAGTATGCCTGCTAGATTAATTTTCTTTTTTGGGCTTAGAACTACATGAAAATTAATTTTTATTGAAAAAAATCATATATGAAAAATTTAATATTTTTGGAATTAAAGATCGTCGGACCTGGGCTCTCGGGCTGCCAAACTAGTGACCGGACGGGCGTGGCTGCGGGGCAGCGCCGGCCACGACCGTGGCCACTATTTGGCGATGGGACCTTGTCCATCCCGTCACCTCCACGGCGTCGGCCATCGGGTGGTCATGGCGTTTGGTGGAAGGGTGGCGGCACCTAGGGTTTATAAACCCTAGGGCGCCGGCCACTAGGGCTTCGACCAATTGGATTTATGCCCAATAGGTTTTGGGCTACGGACTTGTCCGTGGCAGCAAACTCTAAAATCCAAAATTTTCAAATTTTCAAATTTGATCGGTTTTGGTAAATCGTATTTTTGAACCAACTCTCAGAAAGAGGGATTAAGGTAAAGCTTCTGGTTTCGTTATATCAAATCATAAAATGTATGTAAGATTAAAACCAAAAATGCATATTGTTTAATAACATATTGACTTATAACTCATCCATCTTCGATCAATTTCGTCAATTTGTATATAAGTCTACAATGTGATCAAAATACAAAACAAATTAATTTAAATTATATTCTAAATATTTAATACAACAACATCTAAATATTAACTAACTTTAAATATTGGGTTGCTCACAATCACCCTCTCTTTCTTTCAAATTTCTCTAAGTTTCAACAATTTTGTAGACAAAATTATGAAGAGGAGGTTGCTGGATTTTAATTTATAGGAAATTTTTGGGGTTGTGTATCATACATGTACGCAACCAAAAATCTCAATTTCTGACCGTTGGTGAATTACGACTGTTGACAACGGTCGGTTAACCAAATCGGGTTGCATATAGTGAAGCACGCAACCGATACTGGGCAGCGTACACGGAAGTATATAGCCAATTTTGGCTGCATGCATCATTGTACGCAACTCGAATCGATTTAGCCGCGTACAAATTTGCACGCATCCAAAATGGATTGCGTTCTGTCCTATTGTATGCAGCTCATTTTCCCAAATAGTGTAGTGAAGATTAAGGTCGTGATGTTAAGCCCTAACATTAATGTTCGATGATATTTCTAAACTTCACTTGTCGAATTAGTGAAGTTAAATTTAGAGACTTTAAGTGTTATGCGATTGTCGGCTCTGGACCGAGTGCCGTCAATTCAAGTATGGAAGAAGGAGTCGTCGATCATGTTTTGGACTAGATAAGAGATTTTTGCTTCTAACTGAATCAACATTTAGTTTGCAACCACCAATTACGCTGATTCGATTATCGTCGAGTTTACTCCTCCAATTGAGCTTCGTCTCTTACATGTATGTAATGACTTTTTCCTCTACAAAATGGCGATGTCTCTACATTTTTCAATTTGGCCGGCTAAGACAAGGTCCTTATTTCCATCGAGGATGGTTTGCGAAAATACTGGTGATGACATCATAACTATGTAGTTTTTATTTCAAATGATACAAATTAAATACAGCCGGAAAATAATGTTAAATGTTTTGAGCCATTTTACACAAAATTAATTGAATTAGCAAGTAAGGGTGTTTATGGTTCAATTTTAAATTAAACTGGTTTAAATGCGAACAAACTGAATATTTTGATTTAAAATTTTTTTGAGCTGAGACTGGAATCATTAGAATTTAATTCGATTTGGTTTTGAGCTGATAGACTTTCATTTTGGTTTGGTTAAATTTATTTAAATTTATTTTTATGAATTTTATACCTTTTGTCTATTTTAACATAAAATTTAGCTTATTATTTTTCTTAGATGAATACTTTTAGTTCCAATTGTTGAAAATTCATAATCTACAATGACTCAAATGACTAAATTAGTATTTTTTTGGTGTGTATTTATCATAACCAAACTAGTTTAAATCCAGTTTGTCTCTAATTGAATCGAACTGAATCAATTCTATTTGATTTGGTTTTTTCTCTTCAGTTTGAGCTGGTTCGGTCTAGTCGGTTGGGTATCTCTTGAACAACCCCATTAGTAACCACGAAACAAACTTAAATTGCATAGTTGCAAAATTGCACATTTAAAATATACGTTTGTAAAGCATAAATCATGCATATTTTAGGATTATAAAGCGTAATTACGCCTTTAATTATGAAACATTTAAATTGTGTTATGCGTTCGAGTCATAACAATATTTCTAATAATAGTCTTACTCTCAATCTTACTTTAATAATAAGGGTAATTTCATGTCAGTACCTTAAGTTTGCCCCATTTTGAAATCGGTATCCCAAGTTTGAAACTTTTTTTATCGATACTCCGACAATTTTTAAGTTGCATGTAAGGTAACAACAGTTAAATATAACAAAATTAAGGTTCAAAAAGTCCAAAAATGCCTCTAATACTTAATTTTCAGTTTGACAATTAAGTAGTAAATATGAAAAGACTATTTTACTCCACTTCAAGGATATATTAGTATTTTCAAATGAAAATTTATAAAATAAATAAATTAATTAACCCATGAGACTGTACCAATTTATCATTCACTAACCCATTTATTTTGCTCTTATAATTGGTTGACCCACTTCTCTCCTCTAACTATCTTCGTTGACTCCCCCAACCTAAAACGCTTCACAAATAAACACGAACACTCAGATTCAACCCTCAACTCCATATGATATTGATGCAGGCCCGAAGTGACCTTGCATTACCACTTCTGACCCACATTTAAGCACCGAATTGTTCTCGTTTCGGCATTTTAGAGCCAATATTTTGATGTTTTTGACCCTTGGAAGAATTTTGACCTTGATAGGAAATGGAGCACATTTGGAGCATATTTGGAGTGATTTCGGGACAATGGTCGGGGTAGATGGCATGCCAAGAAACTGGAGAAAGCGAGGAAAACAGAGTGTCACGATCGTGACGAGCAATGTCACGATCGTGACAACCAAAATCAAAGAATCCATAAGAAGTGTCACGATCTCCGCAACGATCGTGACAAAATGGCGTGACCAAGGCAAAAAATGAGCTGCCACGGACCCGTCACGATCGTGACAACGGCAAATTTCAAAGCCGTCACGATCGTGACAGTGGCAGAAAATTCCAGCAGCAGCGAACGGTCTTGCAAGGGCCATATCTTCAGAATAAGACATTCAAATGAAGACTTTCTTGAGCCTAAATTCAAGAGGAAGAAAAGAGCTACAACTCTCGTGAAGAAAGGTTTTCCATTTGAAGACCGAAAGAAGACCAAAATTGCACCAGAACAGTGGCTGGTCACCAAGGCAGTTACCCCAAAAAATCTGCAGCTACCACATCATTGTGTAGGCCACTCAAGACCACTTTCCCTCTCACCAACTCACCAAAAATTAGCCATCATTTGTCAATAAAATATATTGTTATTGGGCAAAGAGAGGTGGGATATCATTGCATGAAAAGAACACCACACATTGGAGATTGGACCTAGACATCTCACTTCTCGGCAGAGAGCTCCCTTACTCCATTTTTCTCTAGCTCAAAGCTCTCCCTTGGAGGCCATTTTTGGTGCTCCAAGGGAGAGTTCCACCACCACCACCATGGGAAGAAGAAGAGGAGGCAATAAACTACATGGAAAAGCTAGGCTAGAAGGTTTTGATCTTCCCAAAATCTATGTATTTGGGTTTTTGGTTTGTAATTCTCCTTCTATGTCTTGAATCTAGCTTATCTTGTAGTTGAATGCTTGAGCACCATGATTTGGGATTAAAAGCCTAGGTCATGGGAGCTAAACCTTGATTATGACTTAAATTCGGATATTCATGAGTAATTAATTATTTGTTGCATGCTTATTGTGTTCTACCGTAGATTTTGAGTAAGAACTTGAGATCGCTGTGCTTTATTTGCTTGAGTATGAAATGCTTGTGATTATTAGTGAGAGCTTGTGATTGCTTGCATGATTGTTCTTGTCATAGTTATTGAACCGGTTCGAAAGAAAGGTTCGAGAGCGTGAATAGGTAGAACCAAGGTGACGGCGTACTGTGTCCTCATTTTGGACTCGATCATTGTCGGTTTTAGTGAATTAGTTTGAGTCTCGGGATGACGGGGGGGGGGGGGGGGGAGACATGCTTGCTCTTAGTGTTAGTTTGGTGATCGAGTAGGAGTAGTGTAATGTAGTGAGCGAGTGTGGTAACATCCATTGAATCACGAGAATTGGGCTAGTTATGCCGCTCTTTACCGAGAGGCGGGATTCAGTATTTAAGACATAGGTCCGATTTGCATGCGATAGATTAACTGAGTGCTTATGAATTGATGAGTGGATCTCTTGTAATTGTATGAATTGTCTATGGTTCATTTGATTGCTCGGTAGCCTTGATCATGTTTAGTTTCTTAGGTTCTCGAATTCTTGACTTTCGACCAACCATCTACCATCCGCCCCACATTTACTTTCTTGCACTAGTTGTAGAGTAGTTGTAGTCGTGTGCTTAGTATAGTTAGTTAAACCTCCACTATTGTGTATCTCATTTTCGAGTAGTGTCGGGAAAGAAGGCGCGAAAAGTCCAATTATGAAACCCACATTTGGTCCCCGAGAGTTCGACCCAGTAAAGCCGGAAACTTATAAATTTACTTGATAGACGATCGTGCTCTGATGCGCGTTAGTCAGGGAAGCAAGTGACGAGTGAGTGGCGGTGCGCCCGAAATCACGCGTCCACTTACCGACCATCGGATATATCAATCTTTGTCGATCAATCTTTTAAGCTTCACTCCTACAATTACCCAGGTTGCGAATCAATCCCCACATCCCCTCAATCTATTCAAGTATCAAAGATCCTTTGAATCTCCATCTGGGTCCGCTTCTTTCTTCGAGAAATTCAAATTGGGGGATTGGGTTCTTGTGCGATTCGGGTTCAGTCGATGACGGGGTAAGGGCCGAACTCGATGTAGCAGAAGGAGCCGCTACTGCCGGCGACGCTGGAGTTGTGCATGTGCGGCGGGTTCGGGGAGGTGGCAAGAGGGACGACGACGGAGTGCGCCGCCGTGTGGTGCTGCTGTCCTTGCAGGATCGTGAACCTGCTGCTGTACAAGGCTCCGAGGACTGTTTCTGGTGTTGGGAAAATAAAGGAGAAGGAGAAGGAGGGAGTTGCTCAGAAGAGAGAGTGAGAGGAGGTTGAAGAAGGGGCATATGGTCTTTTCATTAGAGTTTTTTATTGATTTTTATATGAAAAGACTAATATATCCTTGAACCATCCCATTAGTTTATTATTTAAGTGGGATAAAATAGTCTTTTATATTTACCACTTAATTACCAAATTAAAAATTAAGTATTAGGGGTATTTGGACTTTTTGAACCTTAATTCGTTATATTTAACCGCCGTTAACTTAAGTGCAACTTAAAAATTGTTCAGGTATCGACAAAAAAACTTTAAACTTGGGGTACCGATTTCAAAATGAGGCAAACTTAAGGTACTGACATAAAATTACCCCTTAATAATATAATCAGGGGTAAATTCCACATGACCCCACTTAACTATACGCGTGTCTCACATGACCATGAGGGATTTTTGGATAGTTAAGGGAGGTCATGTGGAATTTACCCTATAATCAATCATGACGGTGCTAATTTGGCCAATAATTCACACATTATTCTATACACTTCTCCTCCATTTTACCAAGTAATTTTCCCATACACTTCTCTTCTTTTACCCACTTAAAGTCTTGCTCAAATAATTAATAATGGTGACATTTTAATCCACAATTAACAACATTTTTACAGAACGTTATCAGCACGAATTAACTTAACTATCATAACTTTTTTTCCTTCTCCCTAACTACTAACAAATTTATGTTTATTGCATTTATATTTATTACATTTATGTTTATTTCGTATATTTGTTTATGTCTATTATATTTGTCATTTTAAGTATGCTCTGTGATCGCCAATCTTGAATTGGATCTTTCACATCATAAATTTATATGTTATTTTTTACGTGTTTTATATTTATATATAATGTTTTGTAACCGGAAGTTTACAAAACTATAGGCATTTTGAACCTGAAGTTCTAAAATTGCCGAGAAAGAAATTTGTTGAACCGGACGTTCATGTAAACCAGAAGCTTACAATTTCTAAAATTTACGGAACCCGAAGTTCCGAATCAAAATTTAAATCTCAAACTAAATTATGAGAAACCGTAAACTTGAAGTTTTAAAAGTTAGAACCTGCAGTTCTAAGAATCCGCAAAATATATCATATTTTGAATAAATATTTTGGGACATATTTTAATTGTGTTATTACGGTTAAATTTTTCAGGATGTCAAACCTAGTGAAGTGTCAATATGTAGCTCTCGGTCTCGATGGGAAGAATTACTTTAAATGGGCCCTGGAAACTACTCTCCACCTAAGATCTATGAATCTTGGAGAAGTTATTGTAGACGACAACCAAGAGTCCGTGCAGAACAAAGCAAAGGCCATAATTTTCATACGCCATCATATTGACTCCGGTCTACGAGGCGAATACTTGGATATTCAAGATCCACTTGATCTGTGGAAGAGGTTAAAAGAAAGATTTGAGCAGATGAAGGCTATTGCCTTACCTCAGACATTACACGAGTGGTCTAATCTTAGACTGTAAGATTTCAAGACCATTAATGAATACAATTTCGCTGTATTTAGAATTGTTTTCATGCTCCGTATGTGTGGAGACAAAATAACTGATGATATGATGCTTGAGAAAACGTTTTCCACATTTCACCCATCTAATATGCTCCTACAGCAACAATATCGGGAGCGGAAATTTGAAAGGTTCACAGACTTGATTGCATGTTTACTGATTGATGAACAAAATAATGAATTGCCGATGAAAAACCATCAAACGCGCCCAGTTGGTAGTTCACCATTCCCTGAAGTGAATGCGACAAATCATGAAAATTATCCTCTTTTTGGGAGAGGCCAAGGCCCTAGTTGAGGTCGTGGTCGTGGTCGCGGCCGTAGACACAATAATTTTCACCTTCGTGGGAGAAATAACAAAATGCTTCACCAGAAGTGGAACAAATTTGAAAGGCGTGATAAAGGAAATAGCCTACAAACTCATACTCCAAAAAGTAGTGAATATGAATGTTTCAAGTGTGGTGTGAAAGGACACTGGGCACATACCTGTCATACTCCCAAGCATTTGGTGGCGCTGTATCAAGCATCAGCTAAGGGAAAAGATAAGGTCGTAGAGACAAACTTTATGGAAATGTTGTGGAAATGTTGTAAACTTGATTAATGATGATGTAGCATGAATCATTGTTGAATGATCCTATTATTGTAATATATTATGCTTTTATCTTATGTAACCTCTTCGAATATTTTTTAATCTAATGTTATGTTCGTTTTTCTTTTATAGAAGGATATGCATTTCATAAATGAATCATCGGTTGACAAAAACAGAAACGATGTGTGTATTGTTGATTCTGCTACTACCTATACAATTCTTAAAGAAAAGAAATATTTTTCATCTCTAACCTTGGTTGGGGAAAATGTTAACACTATTACGGGTTCTGCAAAGATTATAGAAGGCTCCAGAAGAGCTTCCATATTGTTAAGAAATGACACCCGATTAAAAATTCATAATGCTTTATATGCTAGTAGATCCCGAAGAAATCTACTTAGCTTTAAGGATATCCGCAACAATGGATATCATATAGATACCACAAGCGAAAATGACACTGAGTTTCTATATATCACTTCTAATGATTGTGGTGAAAAGCGTGTCATGGAAAAATTACATGTTCTATCATCTGGGTTGTATTTTACAACAATAAGAACAGTTAAGGCCTACGCAATATTGAACCAGAAGTTCAATAATCCAAATATTTTTATTCTTTGGCATAATCGTCTTGGTCATCCCGGATCAACAATGATGCGCAGGATTGTTGAAAATTCACACGGACATTCATTAAAAAACCAGAAGCTTTTCTAGTCCAATGAGATTATTTGTAGCACTTGTTCACAAGGAAAATTAGTAGTCCAGCCATCAAAAAAAAGTTAGTGTTGAATCTCCATCATTCTTGCAAAGAATTCAGGGAGATATTTGTGGCCCTATTCACCCATCTAGTGGTTCATTTACTTATTTTATGGTCTTGATTGACGCATCCAGCAGATGGTCACATTTGTGCTTATTATCAACTCGTAATGTTGCATTTGCAAAATTGCTAGCACAAATCATCAAATTAAGGGCACATTTTCCTGATTACCGAATAAAGTCTATTCGTCTTGATAATGTTGGTGAATTCACATCTAAGACGTTTGATGATTATTACATGTAATTGGGCATTGATATTGAGCATCATGTTCCGCATGTGCATACCCAAAAACAGAATATTTTATTAAACGTATACAAATAATTGCAGGTACATTATTATTGCAATCACAATTATCAGTTTCTGCTTGGGGACATGCTGTATTACATGTTGTTTCTTTAATTCGTTTAAGACCTAGTACATATCATCATTATTCTTCTATACAACTTGTGTGTGGACATCAACCTGATATATCTCATTTACGTACTTTTGGTTGTGTTGTGCAAGTACCTATTGCACCCCCTCAACGCGCAAAAATGGGACCCCAACGACGATTGGGGATTTACGTTGGTTTTGATTCACCATCTATTATCAGGTATCTTGAGCCATTGACAGGTGACCTATTTACTGCACGACTTGCAGATTGTCATTTTGATTAGACGTCGTTCCCACATTTGGGTGAAAATAAAAAGCCTCCAGAAGTTAGGCGTGAAATTGAATGGAAAGTAAATTTCATGTCTCATCTAGATCCACGTACATCACAATGTGATAAAGAAGTACAAAGGATAATACATTTGCAAAATGTTGCAAATCAAATGCCTGATGCATTTGCAGATACATCAAAGATAACAAGGTCATACATATATGCTATAAACACACCTGCGAGAATTAAAATTAATGATGGTAATTCGAAAGCAGCAATTGATTTCTCTAGTACACGCCAGAAGCATGGGAGGCCATTAGGGGCAAAAGATATTGTTCCTCGTAAAAGAAAAAATCAAACGAATAGACAAATAGTTCCAACAGAATTTTCAGTCCCCGAAGAACCATTGGTTCCTATAGATACATCAATCCCAAATGAAAATGAAAATTGTAAAATGCATAAAGATTTACGAGAACAAAGAGGTAAGGAAATAAACATGAATTATTCCTACGCCAATGAGAATTGGGATGATAAATCAAATGATATAAATGAAGTCTTTGTATTTACAGTGGCAAGTGAGATGATAAATGACTTTGAGTTTGAGCCACACAGTATTGATGAATGTCGTGAAAGACATGATTAGCCAAAATGGGAAGAAGCAATTCAAGCAGAATTAGCTTCATTGGCAAAACGACAAGTCTATGGACCTATAATTCGAACGCAGAAGATTTCAACCAATTGGATACAAATGAGTATTCACAAAGAAAAGAAATGAGAAAAACGAAATTGTTCGATATAAAGCTAAACTTGTAGCGCATGGTTTTTCTCAACGACCTGGGTCGATTTTGATGAGACATATGCACCTGTAATAGATGTGATTACGTTCAGATACTTGATTAGCTTAACAGTCTCTGAAGAACTGGATATGTATCTGATGGACGTTGTCACTGCCTACTTATATGGTACGTTGGACACTAATATTTATATGAAACCTGAAGGAGTTAAATTGCCTGAAGCGATTAGAAATAGTCCAAGAAATTTGTATTCGATAAAATTACACAAGTCACTATATGGACTAAATTAATCTGTTAGGATGTGGTACAATCTTTTAAATGAATACCTTACTAGAGAAGGGTATAAAAATAATGTTATATGCCCGTGCATATTTATCAAGAAAACAAACCTCGGATTTGTTATTGTGGCAGTGTACGTAGATGATATGAATTTAATTGGGACGTCTAAGGAGATTATTAATACTGCAGAATATCTTAAGAGAGAGTTTGAGATGAAAGATTTAGGAAAAACAAAATATTGTCTCGGCATGCAGATCGAGCATATTTCAGATGA
This sequence comes from Geranium rotundifolium, assembly GCA_963920655.1. Lineage (NCBI taxonomy): Eukaryota > Viridiplantae > Streptophyta > Magnoliopsida > Geraniales > Geraniaceae > Geranium > Geranium rotundifolium. The sequence continues at coordinate 24,419,611 of OY987313.1, read as the reverse complement.
AATTTTAATTCATCAATCTGCACATGTTGAGAAACTTCTGAAGCGCTTTAATATACAAGACGCTCATCCACTAAGTACTCCAATGGTCGTTCGGTGTCTTGATCCTAAAAAGAATCCATTTCGCCCTAAAGAAAGCGATGAAAAGATACTTGATCCTGAAGTACCTTATCTAAATGCGATAGGAGCTTTATTATATTTGACGCAATGTACAAGGCCGGATATAGCATGTGCTCGCAAGATTCAGCTCAGAACCGACAAGACGACATTGGAACGGAATCAAGCATATATTACGTTACTTGAGTGGAACGAAAGATTTGGGATTATTGTACTCGAAATCCTCAAATAATACTGGCTTGATCGGATATGTAGATTCTGGATACCTCTCAGACCCCCATAAAGCACGCTCTCAAACTGGGTATGTATTTGCTTGTAATAACACAGCAATATCCTGGCGTTCTACAAAGCAGACTTTGGTCGCAACATCCTCAAACCATTCAGAAATTCTTGCACTACACGAAGCTGGCCGAGAATATGTGTTCTTACGATCAGTTATCCAACATATATGAGACACATGTGGAATTCCATCAATCACAAGCTCCCCTTCCATAATATATGAAAATAATGCAGCGTGCATATCTCAAATCAGAGGCGGGTACATCAAAGGAGACAGAATCAAGCATATCTCGCGAAAATTCTTCTACACTCACGAACTCCAGAAGAGTAACGAGATTGATGTGAATCAGATTCGCTCTAGTGAAAATCTTGCAGATTTGTTCACTAAAAGCTTGCCGACATCCACCTTCGAGAAGTTAGTATGGCAAATTGGCATGCGTCGACTTAATAAGCAACCGAAGTAACTATGTCGGTTATCAGGGGGAGCAACAATCAGGGGGAGCAAGTATATGAAGACGATCAAACTCTGAACTTATGTGCGCTGCACTCTTTTTCCCTTATTCAGGTTTTGTCCCACTGGGTTTTCCTAAAAATGTTTTTAACGAGGCAGCATTAAGCACGTCCAACACCGCCCACATAATTAGTTATAAGTGGTGGTGTTCAAGGGGGAGTGTTGTAAATTAAATATGACCACCACCATGACCATTCTGTTGTCCCATCCATCAAGTCTCTTCCCTTGTTTTATGGATTAATAGAGTGTAGTAATAATTTATTTCCCATGCGAGAGGACATGTGTCCATGCATGTACCTACCATTTCTCCCTATAAAAGGGCACCATGTAAGTCTTCAAAGTTGCACCAAAATATTCATCACCCGAGACTCTCTTTTGTCTTCCATTTTATTAAGTAATTTTTCCATACACTCCTCTTCTTTTACCCACTTAAAGTCTTGCTCAAATAATTAATATTGGTGACATCTTAATCCACAATTAACAACATTTCTACTACAGTCTCACTATAAAATATACTTTTGCCACTCTCTCTTTATCCGGGTAAAAAAGAATTAATAGTCCTTGTTTGGAAAAACAATTTTCTTTGTAACTTAACTATCAAGAGTTACTAAATATTTTTAACACTTTTTATATAAAGATAACATTTAGAAACCGAATTCTTGTACAATAAACAATAAAATATAGCATATTCAAAAAAATAAAAAATAGATGATTATATTAAAATTGAACGACTAGAAATACTCCTCTAAAATTTAGATGGATGATTTAACAGGTTTGGTAGTTTGGAGAATAATTAACACAATCTTGAGGCACGGATTACGAATATTGCTTCTATTAAGTTGAGGATTTCATCTCAATTTATTATCATACAAATACATTAAAAGTGAACTTGTTTGTGTTGTGATTACAAATTTATTGAGCTTAAATTAATAACCACCCTTGATCCTCCAAATAAATCAAAACAGATTTTTCAGGGAAACATATGATTTTATTGTGTATAAACTTCTAAAACAACCTTCATATCTATTAAAAGTTCCAAACAAACTTTGACATAAGTGAATGAAATTGTCCAAAGATTCCATAAATAAGGTTTATTTAAGTAGTAACGATTAACAGAAAAGGAAACTCCAAATCCAAAACAAAGAAATAAAAAGTAAAAGTCAATATCAAAAGGGCATTATAGTAATTAAATTACCTCTTCTCATCACTTCCATCTGAGAAATGAAGCTCTAAACCACCACGACACGAGAAACTCACCGCCACTCTCAAATACTCGGATCAGTTTATGATAAATAATACTTTAATCTCCTTCCCTAGATCCCACATCTTGACTTCTAATTTCTCCTCAAAATTAGCAAACATCTGCTGCACCAGATTTGCCTTGCGCTTCACTTCCTCATCCCATTTCTGGATTCGCCCTCAGAATTTCAGTAAATCGAACTGGGTTTCGACCAGTTCCTGAAATTGAAAGGTTGGTTTCTTCTTTTCGTTTTTCCCCATTTTGGAAAGGGTTTAAATTTCCCTGTTTCTTCTTGTATTTTGAAGAACTGGATTCAATTGAAGTTACTCTTATGATAAGTGCAAAATATTACTAATTTTTTTTCTGTTGTGCAATTTCTGATGTTTGAGAACAAATTGCTTACTTTTACAGCCTTAGTGAGGTGAGGTCGGATGGTTGGTTCTTGGAAGAGTTGGGGAGGGTGCTGCTACAGCTTAGCTCGATTGGAAATCTATTAACTGCTTGGACTATATGTGCATTTAATGTATTTGTCAAAAAATTGTCACTGAAGGATTTTTCTAAGATTGGGTTAGCTGAGTTATTAGGGAGATAGTGTTTTGGAATTACTAGACTTGGAAAGCAATGACTCTGGCTTCACCTAAAGGGTCTCAGGTGATAGCCGTTTTTCCACGGAGCCTTTCGTCTATTGCAATCTCTGTTGGAGGGTTGGCATTGTTCCTTGTTTTTGCTTCTTGGCTTTTGGTCTCCAATCCTATAGGTTCCACAGTTACCGGGTACTTGTATGATTATTCAAACAAAGTTTCTTTCCCCGAGCTCAATCACACTGTAGTTGATGTTATAGTAAATGATAAAGCAGATGAAGTGCCATCTAATTCTAGTTCAGAAGAGTACACGAGGTCAACTGATTCATCAGTTGCTTCAGAAATTGAGAAAACCATAGATCAGCTTGCATCTGATGATGCAGTTTCTTCTAATTCGACAAAAGAAAATGATATGCATCCTAGTTTCGGTTCAGAAACTGAGAAAATGGATCAGCCTGCACATGATTATGCAATTTCTTCTAATTTGACAAAAGAGAGTAAGGTGGATGCTAGTCCTGTTTCCTCCAATGTTACAGTGGACGTCAAAGTTGGTGATGCTCTTCCTCCAGGTCTGTCAAATAATTCTGTCAGTGTGGATAGGGAATCGACTGATACAACCACTGTCCAAGCTCCATCTGATGCCAAATTAGGGATTTCACCAGATTCATCTTCTTTGCTCAGTAATGTTACAAAGATTGATTCAGTTGATGCAGGTAGCTTAATTTTGGCATTCATAAATTTTTTGCCCGTACCGTGTTTATTTGTGTTTTTAAAGTTTTTTAAATGTGTTTGCTTGCATGAAGAAATTACATGCATGTTAGCTTGGACTTGTTGCTTACTTGCTTTTCTCCATTTAGATTATTGATGTAGATAACACCTTTTATATCCGAACTATCACAGTATAATAAAGCAAACGACTCCTATATACTTGTGTTGTAACAAGAGTAATTTTTCTATATAGACTGCAGTACGTTGATATATTTGCTTACCATGTCAGAATATAGATAATACAGGATTTGAGAATTGATGAATCATATATACGTGCATACATTTACTAAAGTAGGCCTAGGTTCTTCTGCCAAATATTTGAATTACATTAATTGTGTGTAAATATGATATCTGCACTGAATAGATACCCCTCATTGGTTTTAAAGTATCGATAACTCAAATTTGAATTTATGAGTAATGTCCATGCTAAAATCTAGCTACCAGTTCAGTGGAATTCCATGTAACAAAAATAGTCTCCAACCAGACAATGAACTTAGAATGAAGCAAACCCTTACCAATTTAACCAAACAGACTACACATCAAGTTCTTATATCATGAAATAATGTGTTCTTATAGTATTGTATTGAACCTAGTTTAAAAAGAAATATACAAGGACAGGGTTTTCAACTTTTAATGTGTTGCTATTGCAAAAGCAGACTACTGGAAGACGAACGTACGTAGTTGAGCTAGAATACTTGTAGAAAATAGGCTTCTTACTTGCTATTGAATGTATTTTCCAAAACCAACATAACATTGGATCATGCATGGTACATTTCAGACTCAATCAAGGTCTAATTTTTGTTTCTCATCTGTAACTATCAGACTGCGATTTGTACCATGGGAATTGGTTTTATGATTCAGCTGGACCAACATACACAAACAACACATGCCCTGTCGTGACACAGATGCAAAATTGTCAGGGCAATGGGAGGCCTGACAAGGAATATGAGAATTGGCGATGGAAGCCCTTTCAATGCGATCTCCCACGTTTTGATGGCAGAAAGTTTCTGGAGTTGATGAGAGGAAAAACGCTTGCTTTCGTTGGTGACTCAGTTGCACGAAATCAGATGGAATCACTGTTGTGCCTCCTATGGCAGGCAAGTCTTCGAACTTACTATAGTTTTTGATCCACATGAAAATATCTCTTTATTTTGGGTGGAGCATTATACTGTGGATGACCAGCTATATTCTCTGATATATCCATATGACTTTTATAAGATACTCAATTTGTACCACAATGAGTGTGTTATATGATTGGTATTTCATGTGCAATTAACTTCCGAAGAAGGAAAAGGGACACTCACTTTGAGACACCTAAATTAGGGAAGTAGGGCACACATTTTGGGTCAGAGTTAGTTTCTGAAGAGCATGAACACGTGTAGTTAGCTCAGCATCTTTGGAGCTTTTAGTTCTAGCCCTAGTTGGAAGCAATATTTTTCCTTGGGTTATGCTCTATGTTTTGATGCATCCACAGTTTTATTTCTTTTTTTTTGTTTGAGCTGTTAATGTGGCCTACTAATTTCCACATGTGACTTTCCCTTATGTTAAAAATAAAATGCAAATATATAATCTTTTACAGGCTTCTTAATATAACAACATGACTATTCCCAGGCGTAGCATGTTACGCAAGGCACTAGAGATGATTGGCATTTTAGTGCCCATGGGGAGTCATTGCTCCAAACGTTCTACTTCAGGCCTAGCTATTGAACTTAGAATGAGTATTCTTGGGCCTTGGAGAAAATACCATTTAATGCAAGGCTTAGAGGTAATTGACAATTTAATACCCTGAATGAGTGATTGCTCCAGATAAACCCAAACCAAGGGATCGAACTGTTTTATCACCAAATCCTATTTTTACAGTCTGCCCTCTCTTCTTTTTAGTGATCACCATTTCACATCACCTGTAAACATGGCCATTTGAGCCTTTGCTGCTGCTGCATATGATAGAGGTTTATTGGGGCTCGTGTCAACACACCGTAAAGTGTTTTTTTATCCCTGAGGAGTTTATGGGGAATCTGACATGGACCTTTCCATAATTCCATAATTCCGAAATTGTGTTTTTTTTTCCCTTTTTAAGATTTATGTAAGGTTATTTTCAGGTGGAAGCGCCCAAGAATCGCGGGAATAAGAAAATGCAGCGATGGCATTTTAAGTCAACCTCTACAATGATAGTTCGAATATGGTCCTCGTGGCTTGTCCACAGAACATCTGAAAAGATTGATTATGCCCCGGAGGGTATAGATAAGCTACACCTCGATGCCCTCGATGAATACTTCATGGAATACATTCCAACTTTTGATGTGGTTGTTCTTTCTTCTGGTCACTGGTTTGCAAAGCAATCTGTTTATATCTTGAATAACGAGATTGTGGGAGCCCAGTTGTGGCAGCCGCCAAAGGGTTCTCCGCCCATGAAGATAAACAATATTGAAGCGTTTGGTATATCTGTTGAAACCGTCCTCACAGCTTTTGTTACACACCCAAATTACACCGGATTGACCATTGTGCGTTCATTTTCACCTGATCATTACGAGGGTGGGGCCTGGAACACCGGTGGATCGTGCACTGGGAAGGTGACACCTCTTGCTCCGGGAAAACTGATTGAAAATGGGTTTACGAATATTATGCACGAGAAACAGGTAACAGGATTCAACCAGGCAATCAAGAAGGCGACAAATAGATCAAAGTTAAAGCTGATGGACATCACAGAAGCCTTCGGATACCGTCATGACGGGCATCCCGGGCCATATCGGAGCCCAGACCCGAACAAGCTCACGAAACGGGGAAAAGACGGAAGGCCTCCGCCACAGGATTGTTTGCACTGGTGCATGCCAGGTCCAGTGGATACCTGGAATGAGCTTGTGTTGGAAATTGTGAGGAGAGAACTGTGATTTGAGGCAAGGCGTTTCCACTTGAGATCTGTGATTTGCTATTTATTTCCAGGCAGGTGAATTTTACCATCCAATGTTCTTGTGAAATTTTCTTTGTGAAGAGGGTGATATGTCATGTAATATTTATCTCTAACTTATAGATATAATGAGCTACCTGAAATTTTCTTACAATTTCTTGGAGTATTTTGGGTGAATGTTTCTTAAAAATGATAAATGATATGTTAATGGTCATGACATATTAGTTCTTTCGCATAAACAATTTGAAAATTCGGCTTTACCCTCCATCCTACTTGGATCGAGTATAAGGTTAATATCATAAACATGCACTGAATTGTAACTAAATATTATATAAGTGCACTGAAGTAAAGTTTGTTCTTCTAGTAATATAGAACTTTGTTTTTGTTTTTTGTCTCAAGTTATTGCACCAAGTCAACTCTTAAATTTGAGTTGAATTCAGCAGGACCAGTTTAAGTTAAAAGCTAATTTACTTTTATTAATAAATAGTCGTTGCAAAATATTACTAATTAAAATATAGACAAATTGTATTCCAAATTTGTTGATCATCTGATTTCTTTTGATTTGATATACTATGAGACCGAAACAAAGTATGAGAGAGTTATTTCATTTGAAAGTTTCAGTATATTATTTAATAAATAATCATTTCAAAATAATAATAATATAAATAAATAATTATTAACTTTAGGGATAATTTCACGTAAGTATAACTTAAGAAATTTCATTATCACGTAGGTACACCTAAACTATTTTATAACTTTGTAGGTCAACAAAATAAAAACAATTATCACTGTTAGAAGCTCTTTTATTTTGTGAAATGATAATTTTGTATCTCTTCTAAATAAATGATTATGTTAATGGTCGTGACATATTAGTTCTTTCGCATAAACAATATGAAAATACGGCTTTACCCTCCATCCTATTTGGATCGAGCCAGATTGGCCCGATCATCTTTGAACGAAATGGTCCGATCAGAAGACTAGACCGAGGATTGAATCCCTGACGCACATGGTAGTGTACCGGTCGCTCAGTAATAAAGGGCGTTCAATGAAGCCCCAAATAACGATTCCACGAGAAATTTTAGCTAGTGGGCGCTAGCCTAGGTGTTCGAGATTGTCGGAATTGAGGCCGACAAAGGAAAACCAGGGTAATTTCGAGGCGGGGAAAGAATCAAAATAAAATTGTAACAAATCCTAAACAATCAAAAATCTCAAAATCTATCAAATAACGAAATCAACCATGCTCATGTTCATCATGCAAAATCCAAATCATCAAATTAGAGGTCAATCCATGAGATCTAAACACCAATCAATCAAATTAAGCTCAAAGGCATTCTAAACCACAATACCCGTAATCATTAAATAAACAAATCAACCCTAATATAGCAATCCCACCGCAATCTAATAATTAAATTGCCAAATCAAGGTTTCAAAGCAATCTAATATTTAAATCACCAAATCAAGATTTCAAAGCACAATCAAGCTCCTCGTTACCATGAATTTAACAATAAGAGCACAAATTCATAAAAATCCATGACAATAAATAAAAATCAACTAGATTGATAATCAATTCAATGATTAAATCCATAATCTAGCAATCAACCATGAACATGAACAATCTCAAAATCAAAAAAATAAAACTAACAAAATTCTAAATTTAAAAAATAAATCCAAGTCTTAACAAAATCTTTACAAATATTATAAAACCAAAATCAATTCTAACAAATTATCTGAATCTACAAGCTAAAAAGATACGAGAAAAATGTGTTAGAGAGACCTTGTTTTGTCCTACTTGGGTACATTTTACTCATGTTTTAGGAATATTTTACCTCACGAGTCTCTTGAGAAAATATTGTAGATTCTAAGCCTTTTTAGCCGCTTTTTGGAGATTTTTGAAGATCACTCATAGAACACTAACCACCACCCGTGGCAAACGCGAAGAAGTCACCGTGCCCACACCTAATGAAACTCAAACCTTATGCCTAAAGAACAAAAGTGGAGTCCACCGTGGTCAACCGACTGAAAGAAATATGCCCTAAATCAACCACATTTACAAATGTAATTTCGCCTAAGTAGCAATAAATCGGCACTATTATTATAATTGGGTTATGATAATAAGCTAAGCATTAATTTCGCCTAAGGTCATCAAGTATGTCATCACTGATAGTAGAACCTTCAGGCAATGCAATTGTTATTGCTTGAAATCATGTTTGACAGGTCACTGGTCATAAAGCTACACATATGCATGCATATATAAAGTGACCAGTATGAGGATAGCCGATGATCACGCTCTATTGATCATGGGTAAGGAGTTACTAAGCCGAATCATAAATATCATCTAGAGAGATGATATTGGACGACCCGACCTAAGAAGTGTGTAATATATTAAGTCATGAGCATTCCCCGTTATTGCAATATCACTAAATCCTTATAGACTTTGGAGTCTTCGTGGATTCCTGTGTGACAACTATCATAGTTTAACATGTTCATCTACTTTATCCGTAAATGGCTACAAATGAGGTATGATTGGCTATGCGACGAGTCACATGAGGAATACAGTTGACGATCAAGAGATTTTTCCCCCTCGTACTAGTGGGAACGATATCTGTTTAGGCCTCTTTGTGAGAATGATTGAGAAAGAGTTTACGACCATACAAGTGATAAAAAAATTATCGTGTTCAGTCAACTTGGGATCAAGAAACAAGTTTGAGTAAATAAGGGTGACATATTTACGCCTTATGTTCAAACAAGATGTATAATGACAAAGGGATTGTGATAGTTACAACAAAAGGTTAAGTCGAATCACCGATCATCATGACCATTGTGTAATCATAATGTGTTACAGGAGATCACTTATGATGAATGGATTGAATAGAGATTTGGGCTATTTGCCAATGAATCATGAGCCTACAGGGTCACACACAAAGAGCAAGCCCGAAGCGTTGGGAGTACGAGTGGAAAGAAGAACACGAGACCACGAAGGGACATGAGTCTGTGACCAAAGGTCGGCCACGGACTACCCCAAGTGGCCACGGGCCCGTGGCAAAGGTTGGCCACGGACTGCCCCAAGTTGCAACTAGCAAGTGGCAATAGTTGGCAATTTGACAGCCAAATGGCCACTGCCCCGTGGCGGGTCCGTGGTGGAGCACTTGGCCACTTGGTGGCTAGATCGGCCACTTCCCCGTGGTGGAGGACTTGGACACTTGTTGGCTGAATCGGCCACTACTCCGTGGCGGGTCCGTGGAGATGACACTTTTTAGATTTTCCAATTTTCTAATACGAATTAGATTTGTATTAGGTAACTTGGGGAATTATTACACACGAATTTTAGGTATTTTAAAATATTGGAAACTCTGAAAGGGGTAGGATTTATTGAAAACAAGATCTAACCCTAAACCTATAAATATGTTGCAACGGTTTACTGTAAACCCTAATGCGATATTCGCAACATTAACAATTCCACTCTAAAACTCCAGATCTAGTTAATTCTTAATTAGATCTAATTTGAGAAGATCAATTCTAGTAGATTGATCTTCGTCAAACTTTGATCAAGACTTGTTCCTGTGGATACCAGTAGAGAGCGCATCTCGAGGGAGATGCTTCAATCGAACTACACAGACTTTGATTCTTGTAGAGACAAGATACGTAAGCCACCCAAATAGGGTTCAAGTCTAGATTCGTGAAGAACCTGTGCACTCTCAAAGGTTGTGTAAAGCCGGATCTACAAGAGGTAAATAATAGATCTCTAACCTTCTCATCAATTGGACTTAAACATGCAGTAGATCCTTTTTAGGAACGCGGTTACATATTTGTTATATTGTTTTCGCGGCTATGTATGAGATCCCGCGTTCCCCAACACCGACCACGGACCGTGTTCAAGACCCCAACCTCTCGTGTTCAACTCTGTGCTCGACCGATTCCGTGGTCGAGGACCACGTCTTGTGGCCAAGTCCGTGGCCACGATCACTTCGGCATTTGTGGAGCTATTCCCCAGACTTGGGGGAATGACATTGACTGTGGCCATGATCACGACTCGTGGCCAATCTGTGGCCAGAAGATTAGTTGAAGGATGTTGAAGTGGGCTAGTCGTCTCTGCTAAAACCAAGGGATCGTTCCGACCATGACCCCTTGGCCGACCACCACGCCTTGTGGTCAAGTGTCAGACATGACTAGTATAAATAGCAAGCTCCTAATTGATGGGGGGAAATTTAGCGTCTAACACACCACTCTACGCCTCCATTCCCGACATGTGCATCTGACACGGTCGTAAGTAATTTTATATTCCGGCTGAAAATTCGGGTCGAAACCACAAGGACGAAATATGAGTCTCTTATTTGGTTGATTAAAGTTCTCTTTTCAAGTAAAAAGTAAAAATAAAATAAGACTAAATTTTTAGTTGTTTTAGTTTAAAGACTAAAAGAAGTTAACAGACGGTTAGTTACTAAATATTCTAAGGATAATGTGTTGGGTTTTTTTGCCCTAGCACAATGTATTTTATATCTAAGCATATAATAAAGATTATTAGTTGAAATAAAATCGGCATTCATATTACTAAGTGTTGTAATAATATCTTAAGTATGATTTGATTTGTATCATTGATGTGTCAACACATAATAGTAGATCTACAGATCAGATAAAATCTTACTTAAGCAGTCCCCGATCAGTAGCTTCATAAGAAGCGACCGGTATGAGGCTAACTCTAAATGATCACGTTCTACTGATCATGGCCAGAAGGAGGCCAGAGTTAGGTCATAGTATCACCAGTCAGGGGTGATATAGGCTGACCCGATCGTGAGTATGTTACATAGACACAGTCATGAACATACTCATATGTCGGCTCATGAAATCACATCCTCAAACGAAAGTACCATTGAGGTCAATATGTAAAGAGTGACGAGTTTGACTCAGTCTAACGTCTCTTGTAAATGGGTTACAATAACGACTGTGATTGGCTCGATCACAAGTTACATAAGTTGACTCAATGGATCGCTAAAGGATTTATCACTCATACGGACGTGTGAGCAGATATCAGTTTAGGCCACTTGATGAGTACAACTGAAATACAATAGCATGGCCATGCAGTCGATACGTAGTATCAGTTATAATTCAGTTATCTCAGAATCAAGAAACAGGACAATAGAACGAAGATGACTTGTCTATGCCTCGTGGTTGTCAAAGATATCAAGAGGATAAAAGGATAGATTCATGTACGACAAGGTTAAGTCGAAATCTCGATAATCACAAGCGTTGGGTAATCATGATGTCTTGCTAGAGGCCACTCATGATAGAAAGGGTAAAATGGTAATTTTACCAGTCTGCTGGCGTGTCGTGAGCCTAGAGGGTCACACACTAAAGGTTGAGTAAAACGGATGGAATCATATGGAGGAATCACGAGAGAGACAAAATCCGGTTTTGGATTAAACCGGATTAGACCGATTTCGGTTTAGGATTAAACCGGAAATCAAGAACGGTTTAGCAGGACTAGTTAATTATAATCTAATTAAATAGATTTAATTAAATTAGCTAAGCTGGGCTTAGCCAGAATGGGCTAAGCTAGAATGGGCTTCTCTACATAATTAATTAAAAGCTTTGGGCTTTAGGCTCATTAAAGCCTTTAATTAATTAAAGTCCAAATAAGGGTTATAAAAGGGTAATTTTCAGATCTGAAAATTAAGCGAATTATTTTCCAAAACCCTAGCCGTCACTCTCTCTCTCTCTCTCTTAGCCGCCGGCCACTTCCCCTCCCCTTGCTCCATCCGTTTTGCTTGCTTCGATCTTCTAGCAAGGGTCGTCGTGAGTATCCCCGGATTGCTCTTCCTGTGTGGAGGTTCTTTAGAGGTTACTAAATATTATTTAGTAACAGAGAGATTTTAATCAAGGTAAACTTAAAGTTTTATTCTAGTCTAAGATCTCGTGATCAATTCATGATCATGCAAGATCCAAATTAATTCGGATATTTGAGGTTAATTTCTTGTATGGGCATGAAATTATATGATTGGAACCCTCAAATAATTCCTTCATAATGGGGGATGGAGATAAATTCAACAGTTAAACTAGCGACCACATGTGCTAGACCGACGACTTAACGCTAATTCAAGTTCAATAATCAATCAATTAATCAAGCATGCATGCATAAATTGACATACGTTGTAAAAATATTACTTGTCTCTTGACATTGGATAGTATCTAATATTAGACTGACAACCCTCTCGGAAATTAGAACCATTCTTCTACAGCATTAAGAGCAACAATTTTTTAACCGAGACATAGATTCTAGGAGACCAATCTCTCGGCCCTACTTAGATCCGTTATTAATCACACTTCTCGGAGCTGATTTCGAACTTACATTATAAATATCAAGTGATCAATTCAACATTCATATATTAAGCACAAAGAATGATCAATCTAATAATGCATCAATTAACTAAACTAAACTCGTCATAACACAAAATATAACACCCATGGTTAGGGTTTGTAGCCCATAATCATGGTGTTTACAGAGAAGTTCATCATACACAAATTCAGTTTAAGAAAGGAAGAGAACAATCAAACCCTAAACTCTAATTAGATTTGGAGAATCATGCACTCTCTTCAATCGGTTTGCTTGTGACGATTCCTTGTCTCCTTGTTGAAATTGATGGTCGTGGGGATTGGAGATTGGAGCCCCCAAAGTTATCTTGGAACAGATATGGGATCGTTAGTGGTTAGCCTCTACCCCATAAACTCAACTTGATATTTATGGAAAAGAATAGAAAATTCATATTTCTTTTGGAGACCCCTTTTGACGCACGATCCAGATTTGACAGCTGTAGTGTTCTCCAACATGTAGATCTTTTCAAAAACCTAGGGCTTTCGAAAGATTCAGCTGAGCTTCATAATTTATTATATCGATTTTCTTGCTAACATTTCCTATTTTGATTAGAATATGCCCACGGGGTCGTAACATGACCCGGACGTTAGAATTTGTTGAAATGTGTGTAAAGAGGTGTTGATATAGGCACATAATAGACCCACATCAACACCCCACACTTAAAGCCTTATCGTCCCCGATAAGAAATAAAAATCAAGTGCAGAATGTACCGAGTTAAAGAACCCCAGAGCTTGGCATCTCCCAAGGTTTTTGTGGGAAAGAGCCCCCAACCCAAAACTATGATGTATACGAGGTTACGAAAACAATTTCTCTCATGACATGCCTTAAACTCTTTATTTATAAATCAAGCAATCAATTCAATATCAAGCTCAAATATCCCTAGTTTCCGCTCATCCTGAAGTCTTGCATTTTACCCTAGACAAGTCTGAGTTTGGGGATCGAGATATGCACTCACTCTATGCTTTTCTCACGCTCACTTCCCTTACTCTTTTATTTTTCTAAACTCCGGTCCCTGCTTTTCCGGCACTACCAACCAAGATACACCCCTTCTGGATTCCCGTGCGTGCGCGTGTGAGTTTTAAAAATGCCCACATGTATATAATTTTGTGACCCTTTGAAAAATAAGTAAAAGCATGATACTTGACTTTCACTAGTCAACCTTACCTCGGTATTAATAGCTAGAAATTTCCACCTTACAAACACATATCCAAAAACAATTCCGTGATATCTCAGCATGCAATGAATCTTAAAGGCAGTTGCTCAATAAATACACTACAAGAGTTTTAAGGTAGCAAGTTCACAGGATATTGATGCAGGACAATCTCGATTAAAATTCTTAATTATATTAGATTTTGGATAGTTTTAGGTTTACCTATTAAATTAGGTTTCCTAACTCTAATTAGTTTGGATTGATTCGTTCTATTGGTTTATGTTTACTAGTTTAAGTTAGTTTTGGAAAATTAGTCCTATATAAGTCTTAGCTTGTGTAGAGATTATTATCATCATTATCATTATTATAAACTTGAGTATTTTGGATTAATTCCGTTTTCTCCCTAAACTTAGGGTTTTATCCTTGCTTCGTTTCGAAGCATCCTTCTGCTGCACCATATATGATGCACGTGTATGCGAGACTTAATTGTGGTGTGTGCTCAAGTACACACTACACTTAAGGCCTTACTCGGACTTAAGTTACACTAAAAACATAAAAATGACCAAAATATGGTGTGTACAATTGGTACACACCACACTGAAGACTCTATCAAGTCTTCAACTACTACATCGAAACAGTTGGAATAAGGCATTTTCCTCTATCAAAAACAATAATTTTAAAACCATTTAATCTCTTACTTATATAGGCGGAAGAGATTTCTTTTAAGCACATAAAAATTTGCCTATTCCACAAATTTTCTTTAAAGGGCAAGTGATAAAAATTGTGCCTATAAGAACTAAGGATCCCAAGTGTATAGAAGAACTTACCCTTTAATTTTCCAAAATTTTTATGCATCGAATGTAAATATGATGCATACGAGAAATAAGGAGAGATGTCACCTTTGGCACAGATATACGCAAACTCCTCTCTCTCCTCTATCTTGATTGGGACCGGTTCTTCATCTTGGAGCACCAAGATAGGTCCCATCCCGCTTAACTCTTACTTTTTCTCCACTAGTTTTTCGATAATATACCTTTCATCATGGACATAAATTCTATTAGATAAAATCAGGGGTATGACGGGAGGAAATCTCGGCAAGCCGAAATCTACCCGCTCCCGAGCACGCGGCAAGTGCACCGGTCGTCAAGTAATATAGGGTGTTTTAAATACCCGAGTTATCGATCCCACGAGGATCGTTAGCTGTTGAACATTGGAGTACAAGTGTCTAATGTGTCGAGTCTAAGCGATCAAAAATGGGTTTTTGGTTTTATAAAAATAAAATAAATTAAAATATCCACACGAGCATGCAATATATGAAAGCGTCACCAATCACAAGCGCACGATTAAAGAAATATGCAATTAATACAAGAGTAATCAAATATATAAAGGGGATCGGGGAGTCGGGATTTCGGGGGATATGTAATTTTACCAATTTTAGCGGATTTGATTATTAATTACGGGAAAGCAAATTTAAGAAACAGAAGTAAGTGTCGAGAATTCCAAACCCACCCCAAACATATCTCTGGTTTGCAAGGGTTTCGTCTGATTAAAAATATAATAGTCATATCATTAACTAAAATACCTAATCAGATTCAGCTTAAAGGTTATGTAGGAATCTTCATCCTTCAGCCTGGCGCCCTATTGATGTAAACCGTGCCCACAGTATTGTAAACTTTTTTGTGCCCTAGTTCAATTGTATTAGTCTGTAAATGTCTGTATATATTAATCATCGTCTGCAATATATAAAATCGGCATTATATTACTTATGTGTTGAAGTAATACGTTAAGTCTGATATGATATATGACCACCAAAGTTGTAGAACCATATATCTGTACGGATCACACTTAACGGGTCCCTGGTCAAATATGCTTCAATGAAGCGACCAAGTATGAGGATGATTCTTTATGGTATAGTTCTATTTATCATTGGTGTTGCATAGATACAGTCATGAACACATTCAAATGTGGTAGCTTGTCAGAGTATCCTTAGACCAAGGAGTCTTTGTGATCATTATACAGTAAAGAACCGCGTTTGACTTGCTCCTAAAGTTGTCCGTAACAAGACTACCATAACGTACAAGATTGGCTCGGGGACGGATTATATGAGTGATACGAAAGGCGGCTAAAGGATTTATCCCTCATACTACGGTATGAGATAGGTATCTATTTAGGCCACTCGATAGAGATTAACTGAAGGGAGAGCATGGCCATGCCAACGATACGGGGTATCAGTATTCAGTAATCTCACAGATCGAGAAACAGAGATTGATTAAATAAGGGTGACGTCTCTATGCCTTATGATCAATCTAGATACCAGATGATAAAGGGATATCGACATGGACTACAAGAGGTTGAATCGAATCATCGATCATCATGCGCGTCGGGTAATCATACCGTCTTACTAGAGGCCACTTATGATGGATCGGGTAAAATGGAATTTTACGCCGATCCGCCGACGTTGGCATGAGCCTAGAGAGTCACACACATAGGATATGGATTATGAGAGACAACTAAAGGTTGGAGACACTCGAGAGAGATGCATGGGCAAAACTGGACGTTTTGGGCCATGGATATGTGTAATTGGGTGTGACAAGCGAATCGAGAAAGACTAAGTCTTTCGTCGATGTCGCGTCGAACTTTGTACGATAAGTTCGGGGGTAAGTTGGACGTGGCACGGGACCTCATGGTCGAAGCATTGGGCTTCGTTCCACGAGGCCCAAGTGGCCGGCCTAACCAAGGCCCAATAGTGGAGCAAAGGGTGGGTCCCTTTCTCCACTAATTTTGGTTAAGTGGATGATGACTAGATACACACTAGCCTAATCCATGTTGGGTAAGTGTGATTAAAGGTGGCCACCCAATTACCATCATCATTTTCTCTTAACCCAACACACATCAATTCACCAACACATATACCAACATTCATCAAAAATATCACAACACAATTGTGTGTTTCTCTCCCTCTTTCTTCAAGTGTTGGCCGAGAGCTCCATCTCCCCTCTCTTGCTCTCTCTTGCTCATTTCTATATTCTAGTAAAGTAGAGGAGTGTAGGATCCTCAAGGGATCATCCTATCCGTGTGGGCTTGGCTAGAGTTGAAGATCTGAAGCGTTCTTCAAACCGATTCGAACATACCGAAGGTAAACTTCTGATTTTGATTTTTTCCTTGGGATTTAATGGTTTGATCTTCTTGGACAGTTCTTGGGGTTAATATATATTGCTTCCGCTTCCATATGAGTTCTTGATAGCCCCAAAGTTCCTACAAGTATTATACCCCCATTACAGGTTGCAATTACGAAGTCGTCACAAATTAAATTACAACCCCAAGATACACCGTGTAGATCCGGCCCCCAAATGCTACGGTCCACCTAGGTCGATTGCTATCGCCTCTCTTCCTAGATTTAATCTGAACTCAAGCCTACCCGGGAGAGTTAGCATTAAGTTCACATTTAGAGTCTTATTCCATTTCACAAACCCAATAATTTCAACCATGAATCCGTTAATTAATCAAATTTATATCCCCGGTCATCCCTTTTCCCGACCTAAATATTTAGCTACTCATGACATTAAGAATACAAATCATCGAATCCATTGCATACAAGTTCATTTCTATCATACAACCTAACACAATCACAAATCTCATGAAGAAAACCTCAATTATATTCCTTAAAATCAAACCCAAAAAAATCATTCAAATCCCAATTACAAACTAAATAACAGCCCTAAACAAATCTACTACCAACCACAAAATCGCTTCCTAGAATATTCCTCTTCGTCGCCTCCAAGTCGTCTCCAAGTGATCACCCAAAAGGATCCTCTCTCTCTCTAAACCCTAAACCACTCTAACCTAACTCTAATTCTTAAAAATGGGTGATATTTTCGTAGGTAGAGGGGTTGAGGTATTTATAGGATAGGAGGAAATCATTTCAAATATATAAATTCCAAATTTTAGGAGCTGATTTGACCAGCCTGCCAGGTGGGACCCGACAGGTTGGTTTTTCTCTCTTGCACGTGCGTCACAAAGACCACGGCCTGCCGGGTTGCACGAACTTGTTGGGTGGGATACGACAAGTTGACCCGGCATGGTCTTCTCTCCTTACCCTCGGGTTGCCGGGTTAGCCTGAGCCTGCTGGGTGAGATCCGGTAGGTTGCCTTGAAGCTGCCCGGGTAAGCTCCTCGCTCCGCGCTTCCATTTGGCCATGGGGTTGACCCGACAGGTTGCCTTGAAGCTGCCCGGGTAAGCTTCTCGCTCCGCGCTTCCCTTTGGCCATGGGTTGCTGGGTTAGCCTGAGCCTGCCGGGTTGGATCCGGCAGGTTGACCCGGCAACCTTGATCCTTTTTCCCGCCTTTGCGATTTTAGCTCGATTTTGCCTCTTTTCGATCTGTTTTCACCAAAACACTTCTCGGGCCATTCGTGAGGTAAAGTATCATTTTATTCACCAAAATCTAATAATTCGGGACAAAATAGGAATAAAAATGAGGAGATTTGACTAGGTTGGATACATAACATCCGACCTTATCAGGGTATATTATTATCGACGAAAGCATATCTCAAATTTTTAATCAAGCAAGAATTTAGAGATGAAACAAGAGGAGGTGGATCCCATGTTTTTGTCTCAACCACGGGCTCTGATACCAATACGCCTTTATGCACGTTGACGGGAGGAAATCTTGGCAAGTCGAAATCTACCCACTCCCGAGTACACGCAAGTGCACCGATCGTCAAGTAATGTAGGGCGTTTTAAAGCTCTGAGTTATCGATCCCACGAGGACCGTTAGCTGCTGAACATTGGAGTACAAATGTCTAATGTGTCAGGTCTAAGCGATCAAAATGGATTTTTGTTTTATGAAACTTTAAATTAAAATTATCAACACAAAAGTAAACACACAAATCACTAAATTAACAAGTAGGGGTTAAATATGCTTCCGGGGAATTATCATAAAATAAAATTGAATACATGAGTATAACTTGAGAAATTTAAACGGGGCAACGGGGTCTGTAAATTATGGTCTTACCAAAAACGCTCAAAACTTTGGTCATCAAGGGTTCAATTACCTATTCGAGTCTAAGGTGATCATGTTCAGGTCGAAGGTCCGGGTAATCAATCTAAAGATCCTATAATTCATATGTAGGAACTTTGGGGTAATCAAGAACACCATGTCAACAAAAGCAACATAATATAAACCCCAAAATATGTCCGAGATCGTGAAACCATTAAATCCCAAGGAAAAAATGAAATCACAAGTTTATACCTTCCGGTCTGTTCGAATCAAAACTTGAAGAACGTGTGAGATCTTCAACTCCAAAGTAGTCCACACGGATAGGATGATATTGAATGATCCTTAACAGACTCTTACCTACTAGCGTATAGTGTGAAGCTTGAGAGAAAATGATGGAGGGGAGGCCAAAGGGGGGTTCGCCGAGAGGGACAACAAGAGGAGAGATAAAGCTTTTTGTGTTGTGTCATGACATAATGCTCTCTCTCTCTATTTGTCTTAGATTGATGAGTTGGTGATGGGAGCATGACATTGTTGGGTTTTTGTGCCCTAGCACAATGTATTTTCAATCTAATCATGTAATAAAGATTATTAGTTGAAATAAAATCGGCATTCATATTACTAAGTGTTGTAGTAATATCTTAAATATGATTTGATTTGTATCATTGATGTGTCAACACATAATAGTAGATCTACAGATCAGATAAAATCTTACTTAAGCAGTCCCCGATCAGAATAGCTTCATAAGAAGCGATCGGTATGAGGCTAACTCAAAATGATCACGCTCTACTGATCATGGCCAGAAGGGGCCCAGAGTTAGGTCATGGTATCACCAGACAGGGGTGATATAGGACGACCCGATCATGAGTATGTTACATACACACAGTCATAAACATACGCATATGTCGGCACATGAAATCACATCCTCAGACGGAAGGATCATTGAGGTCACTATGTAATAAGTGACGAGTTTGACTCAGTCTAACGTCTCTTGTAAAAGGGTTACAATAATGACTGTGATTGGCTCGATCACGAGTTACATGAGTTGACTCAATAAGATCGTTGAAGAATTTATCCCTCATACGGACGTATGAGCAGATATCTGTTTAGGCCACTTGATGAGTACAACTGAAATACAATAGCATGGCCATACAGTCGATACGGAGTATCAGTTATAATTCAGTTAACTTAGAATCAAGAAACAAGACAATTGAACGAGGATGACTTGTCTATGCGTCGTGGTTGTCAAAGATATAAAGAGGATAAAAGGACAGATTCATGTACGACAAGGTTAAGTTGAAATCTCGATAATCACAAGCGTTGGGTAATCATGATGTCTTGCTAGAGGCCACTCATGATGGAAAGGATAAAATGGTAATTTTACCAGTCCGCCGACGTGTCGTGAGCCTAGAGGGTCACACACTAAAGGTTGAGTAAAACGGATGGAATCATATAGAGGAATCATGAGAGTGACAAAATCCGGTTTTGGATTAAACCGGATTAGACCGATTTTGGTTTAGGACTAAACCGAAAATCAAGAACGGTCTAGCTGGACCAATTAATTATAATCTAATTATTTAATTAATTTAGCTTCTCTACATTAATTAATTAAAAGCTTTGGGCTTTAAGCCCATTGAGGTGTTTAATTAATTATTGCCTAAAAAGGGTTATAAAAGGGAAATTTTCAGATCTGAAAATTAAGGAAAATTATTTCCAAAACCTTAGCTACTCTCCCTCTCCCTCTCCTCTCTCTCTCTCTCTCTCTCTCTCTCTCTCTCTCTCTCTCTCTCTCTCTCTCTCTCTCTCTCTAGCCGAATTCGGCCACCCCCCTCTCCTTCCATTTTGCTTGCTTCGATCTTCTAGTAAGGATCGTTGTGAGTATCTCCAGATTGCTCTTCCTGTGTGGACGATCTTTAGAAGTTACTATATCTTATTTAGTAACAAAGAGATTTTGAATCAAGGTAATATTCAAGTTTTATTCTAGCCTAGATCTCATGATCAATTCATGATCATGTAAGATCCTTATTAAATATGGAACTTTGAGGTTAATTTCTTGTATGAGAATGAAATTAATTGATTGGAACCCTCAAATAATTTCTTCAGACATAACGTGTACTTGCAAACCAAATTCCACTTGCCCATGCCTAGCCCATGCCTTGCCCATACCTTGCACATTCCTTGCCCATACCTTGGTAAATCACCATCTTATCAAGAATGTTGGATGTAAGCGTGGACCCACATATGGGCCACCCACTGGGCCGGCCTCCTTGGGCCTCATGGGCCGAAGCCTAATTGCTTCGGCCATGTGGTCCTGTATCGGATCCAATTATTATTCAACCTTTCTTGTCTCGTGTCGAACGAATTCCCGATCTTTCGTTATTACTCTCAAAATCCATATCCTATGTGTGTGACCCTTTAGGCTCATGCCATCGTCGGCGGATCGGTGTAAAATTTCATTTTACCCGATCCATCATAAGTGGCCTCTAGTAAGACGTTATGATTACCCGACGTGCATGATGATCGATGATTCGATTTAACCTCCTGTAGTACATGTCGCTATACCTTTATCGCTCGGTATCTAGATTGATCATAAGGCATAGAGACGTCACCCTTATTTAATCAATGTTTGTTTCTCGATCTGTGAGATTATTGAATACTGATAATCCATATCGTTGGCATGGTCATGCTCTCCCTTCAGTCAATCTCTATCGAGTGGCCTTAAACAAATACCTATCTCATACGGTAGTATGAGGGATAAATCCCTTAGCCGCCTTTCGTATCACTCATACAGTTCGTCCCCGTGCCAATCATGTCCGTTATGGTTGTCTTGTTACAGACAATGTTAGGAGCAATTCAAACGCGGTTCTTTACTGTATAGCGATGACAAAGACTCTTTGTTCTGAGGATACGACGACAGCTACCACAACTAAATGTTTCCTTGACTGTATCTATGCAACACCATTCAGAGCGGGTCGTCCAATATCACTTCCCAAGTGATATCTATGATCTGATTCCGGGATCCGTCCCAATGGCAAATAGAACTATACCACAAAGAATCATCCTCATACTTGGTCGCTTCATTGAAGCATATTTGACTAGGGACCCGTTAAGTGTGATCCGTATAGATATATGGTTCTAATACTTTGGTGGACATTTTTCAGATCATACTTAACCCATTACTTCAACACATAAGCAATGTAATGCCGATTTTATATATTGCAAACGATGATTAATATATACAGACATTTACAGACTAACACAATTGGACTAGGGCAAAAAAATGCTTACAATCTCCCACTTTCCCCTAGTTCCAATCTAAGCCCCAGTCTATACCTATTGACCTCACATGCTTTCCGTGCTTAGGTTGAGGAAGAGCCTTGGTCAAAGTGTCGGCTGTGTTATCATCTGTTGCAACGTAAGTGATCTTCACATCAATCCTCTCGATGATTTCTCGTATTAGGTGATATTTGCTAAGTACATGTTTGGATCTGCTATGTGTTCTGGGCTCTTTAGCTTGCAAATCGCCCCTGTGTTGTCAAAAAATAAGCTTACTGGATTAGGCGCGTTTGGCATTACGCCTAATCCAGTTAGGAAGCTCCTGATCCATACAACCTTCTTTGTTGTTTCCGAGGCAGCAATGTACTCAGATTCCGTTGTAGAGTCAGCTGTGGAATCTTGCTTCGTGCTCTTCCAGCTAAAAGCTCCTCCATTCAAGATGAACACACATCCTGACTGACTTTTATACTCATCAGGATCCTTCTGAAAACTAGCGTCAATAAAACCCTTGACGACTAGTTCATCATCATCCCCCCCCTAATAAACAAGAAAGGCGTCCTTGGTGTAGGGATTTGGAGCGTTCAAGATCATCAAGATAGCGGAAGCGTAAACAATACAAACTCCAAAAACTGTCCAAGAACATAAACCATTAAATCTCAAGGAAAAACTTATTCCACAAGAGTTTACCTTTTTGTTTTGTTGAATCAAGAAAGAAGAACAAGATGATCTTCTTCTCTAGAGCAAGTTCACACCAAGAGGATGATCCTTAAGATCCAACACACTTAGCCTACTAGAACTAAAGTGTGAAGAACAAGAGAGCAAAGGGAGAGGGGAAGAGGGAGTGGCCGGCCACCTTGTGAGGGAGAGAGAGAATGATTTTCACTTGTTTGATATTTTGTCTACTTCATCAACTCATAAAGCTTGATTGATTAAAGTAACA
Source organism: Geranium rotundifolium (assembly GCA_963920655.1). Lineage (NCBI taxonomy): Eukaryota > Viridiplantae > Streptophyta > Magnoliopsida > Geraniales > Geraniaceae > Geranium > Geranium rotundifolium. Next base: position 24,396,486 of record OY987313.1, on the reverse strand, counting down.
AATGATGAAGGCATGGGTTAAAGGCAAGTCATCACCTAATCTCACAAATCACTCTTCATCATAATCAACAACACCAACTAAGCATAATGTGTGGACCCCACACTTGGACCCACCAAGTGGCCGGCCACAAAGAACTTATTGGGCCTTGTTGGGCCTTTCTTGGGCCTTTATGGTTCTACTACTTTAGTGGTCATAAACCAGATCATGTTCAACATATTACTTCAACACATAAGTAATAAAAAGCCGTTTTATTTATTACAAACGATGATTAATATACATAGACATTTATAGACTACTAGCAATTGGACTAGGGCACAAAAATGATATCAATCTCCCACTTGCCCCTAGTTCCAATCTAAGTCCCAGTCTATCCCCATTGACCTAACATGTTTATCATGTTTTACTTGAAGAAGAGCTTTGGTCAAGGGGTCGGCTGTGTTATCATCAGATGCAACGTAGTGGATCTTCACGTCACCTCTAGCAACTATGTCCTGGATGATGTGATACTTCCTGAGTACATGCTTGGATCTGTCATGTGCTCTGGATTCCTTAGCTTGCGCAATGGCCCCGGTGTTGTCACAATATAAGTGTACTGGGTTAGATGGATTTTGAATTACACCTAACCTAGCCATGAAACTTCTGATCCATACAACCTCCTTTGCTGCTTCTAATGTAGCAATATACTCAGCTTCCGTTGTAGAGTCGGCGATGGTGTCTTGCTTCTTGCTTTTCCAGCTAAATGCTCCACCATTCAACGTAAACACATATCCCAACTGACTCTTAAAGTCATCAGGGTCTGTCTAGAAACTAGCGTCAACATATCCTTTGACTTAAGCCCAAGACCCGCTTGGCATGATCTCTATATATCTTGATCCCCAAGATATAAGAAGTCTCGTCTAAGTCCTTCATTGCGAAACACTCACCTAACCAAGCATTTGTCAAAAGCAAGGTAGGGACGTCGTTTCCAATGAGCAATATGTCATCGACATAGAGCACCAAAAAGACTACCTTACTCCCATCCGCCTTTTTATACACGCAAGGTTCATCCCCGTTCTTGATGAAGCCAAACTGTTTCACAGCTTTATAAAAATGTTGGTTCCAACTCCGAAATGCTTGCTTCGAACCATAAATTGATTTGAGCAACTTACAAATATTTCCCTTATTCTTTGGATCCTCACAACTCTCAGGTTGGGATAGATAAACGTCCTCAGCTAACCTCCCATTAAGGAAAGCGGTTTTGACATCCATTTGCCATATCTCATAATTATGATAAGCTGCTATGGCAATTCCGTGGACTTGTCTATAACCTTTTGCTACCAGTCTTGCTTTATAGGTCTGAGGTTTTCCATCCATGTCTATCTTTATTTTAAAGATCCATTTACACCCAATGACTTTTACGCCAGGGGTTTGATCTACCAAGTCCCACACTTGATTATCTGACACGGATTGCATTTCTTCCCTCATGGCTTCCAGCCATTTCTCAAAATCAAATCCGTCCATGGCTTCTCGAAAGGTAGCTGGATCATTGTCCACTAACACCAATTCATCACCTCCAGTTACAAGAAAACCGTATCTGATAGGTGCATGACTGGTCCTTTCAGACCGTCTTGGACCGTCCTCATTAATTGTAGATATTGGTTCTTGCACAACGACCACTTATGGCGCTACTTCTTCTAAGGGGTCGTCTATGATAGCATTTTTGTGCCCTAGTCCAATTGCTAGTAGTCTATAAATGTCTATGTATATTTATCATCGTTTGTAATAAATAAAATGGCTTTGTATTACTTATGTGTTGAAGTAATATGTTAAGCATGATCTGATTTATGACCACTAAAGTAGTAGAACCATAAATCTGTACGGATCACACTTAACGAGTCCCTGATCAATATACGCTTCAATTGAAGCGACCAGTATGAGGATGGTTCTCAATGATGTAGTTCTTCTTATCATAGGGATGTGGAATCCCGGAATCATATCATAGATAACATGAGGTGATTGATATCGGACGACCCGCTTTGAATAATGTTTCATAAATTAAGCCATGAACATATTCAAATGCGATAGCTTGTCACGATATCCTTAGACCAAGGAGTCTTTGTGATCGTTATGCGGTCGACGTACGGCTTTAACTTGCGCCTAAAGCTTTCCGTAACAGGATTGCAATAACGGGCATGATTGGGTGGCGGAACAGATTGCATGAGTGACACAAAAGACGACTAAGGGATTTGTCCCTCGTACTACGGTATGGGAAAGATATCCGTTAAAGGCCTCTTGATCGAGAGTGACTGAGAGAAAGAGCATGGCCATGCCAGTGATACGGGTTATCAATTCTTAGCCATCTCACATATCAAGTAACAATGATTGATTAAACAAGGATGACGACTCTATGTCTTGTGATCAATCGGGATGTCTAGAGATGATAGGATAGTGACTTGTACGCACAAGGTTAAATCAAATCATCGATCATCATGCACCTTGGGTAATCATAATGTCTTACTAGAGACAAGGAAACCTTAACGTTTCTTGAGGAGCAAGACATGGACAAAACTGAAGGTTTTAGGCCATGGGTTCGGTTTGTGAGAATAATTAGCAAATCGAGAAAACTGAGATTTTCGTCAAAGTCGCGTCGGACTTTGTTTGATAACTAACGACAAAAAGGGTTGGATAACTTTTACAAACACGGAACACGACCACATGAGGTCACCTAGCCGGCCCAACAAGGGCCCAAATAAGGCCCAATAAGCCCATATGGCCGGCCACCTTTGTGGGTCCAAGGGTGGGGGCCACACACCATACTTAGTTGGTGTTGTTGATTAAGAGGAGAGTGATTTAAAGGGTTTAGGTGATGACTAGCCTTTAACCCATGCTTTCATCATTTGTTACTTTAATGACCCATGCTTATGAGTTGATGAAGTAGACAAATATCATTTGAATCCAAGATACTCTCACAACGCACTTTCTCTCTTGTGGCCGTCCAAGACACTCTCTCCTCTCTTCTTGCTCTCTTGTTCTTCACATTTTAGTTCTAGTAGGCTTTTTGTGAAGGATCTTAAGGATCATCCTCTCGGTGTGGACTTGCTCTAGAGAAGAAGATTATATAGTTCTTCTTTCTTGATTCAACAAAGACTAAAAAGTAAATTTCTTGTGGAATAGATTTTGCCTTGAGATTTAATGGTTCATGTTCTTGGACAAGGTTTGGAGTTGCTTTTATTTATGCTTCCGCTATCTCGATGATCTTGAACGCTCCAAAACCCTAGAATGGTATCAAAGGGTGGTTAACCCTCTTAATCTTCGTCTTGTTGAATTTGTTTCGGTTTTATGATAATTTGTATGCCGTATTTGTTGATAACATGTTTTTAATGTTTTTTGGGTAAATTGCATGATATATGTTATTTTTGAAAAATATTTTGAATTTGGAATTTTTCAGATTTTTATTGGATTTGTCGGGTCCAAGAAGGGACTCTCGGGGAGCCGGATCGGAGGTATCGGAAGGAGGTCACCGGAGGCCGGGGAAGGCTGGCGGTGACCGGGGCCGTCCCCCTTCTTGGCCAAGGCCGAGAATGGAGGCAAGCTCGGCTTGGGCTTTCAAAAGCCCAAAGCCGAGCCGTGATGTTGGGCTCGGCCCAATGGGCTTCGGCCCATTGAGCTTGGGCCCGATTTGGTTCGTGCACGTTGATTTTTGGTCCGTGGCATGAACCCGCGATCCAATATTTCGAAAACTTTCAAATTTGATCGGTTTCGATAATCCGTTTTTCAAAAAGGTCTAGTTTCGATAAACCCGACCAAACAACTTGACAAAATTAAAACCGGAATATTGCATATTATTTGATAATATGTTTGTGTGATAACATGTTGGATGATGTGATGAGATGTATGATGCATTAGTAGCCCATTAGAATTTTATCGCTTTCACGGTTTGCATACCGTTAGTGTTAGCGTGTAATTATTCTTTCATTCGAGCCCTTAAAGTGTAATTATTTTTTTTCCGGTCTACGAACCGAGTGTTAATTGTAATTGCTACTCAAAGTCGAGAAGGATGGAAAATCGAGCACAATGACGGTCTTGGAGGAAGTCCAAGAGCTAGTGGGAGCCCAAATGAGAAAGACGAGAAGATGTGATGTCTCGTAGAATCTTAGGAATAGGATGGGCTATTGATGCATATTTAAGCGCTTTATGATGCTTGCTTGAATTATTAGATAATAATTGTATGCTTGCATGCTTAGCTTATGAGTTTATAAGCCATCACCTCACATGCAAAGATTAAAAACGATTTTAATTGTTTGCATGATTAAAGCGTTGTGAACCATCATCGCACGGGTTGTGATGGATGAGTTCAATTTTGAAACGTGTTTGCACGGGTTGCAAATGACGACTTCAAAAGAAGATTGTATATGATACAATTAGAAACGTCGCAACACGGGTTGTTAATGACAAGTTCGTAATTGTACCAAAATACTTTCGAATCATTAAACACAACCAACTCACAACATAATTTGAGTCATGTGAGATGCCACCCAAATTCACACCCATGTAGAAACATTTTATCGGTGTCGTGCGCCTTAGCGGAGCATCGATGGAACGGGTTCTATATGAAAATGGTCAACTTTGTGGGATGTCGTGCGCCTTAGCGGAGCATCTGCACAAAATTAACGCATTAGTGAAGGTTGGTTAACTCGACCACGATTCTTGGCCTGAGGTCGAGCTGGGGCGTCGGAAGGGTAAGCCGTGTGATTTTGCACATACCCTGACCAAGAGTTACACGGGTTGTAATTAGATGGACGTCCTACCCAAATGAGTCAATTGGAGCGGTGCGCCTTAGCGTACTTCAATTGAAAAATAAGGGATCTTGGTTTAAAGATTCTAAACCATAGAATCGGATGGTTGGTGTTTAATTCGGATCTTCGTAAATTTATTCAACTTTTCTGATTAAATTTACTTTCTTCGTTTAAGAATGGCTAGTAATTCAACAAACTCGTCTAATTTGTCGTTGAGGACTATACTTGAAAAGTGTAAACTCAATGGAATGAATTATCTGGACTGGGACAGAAATTTACGACTTGTGTTAAAGTTGGAACGCAGGGAGTACGTCGTTGACAAGGCTATCTCGGTGGAGCCAGCTGCCAACGCAACGAGGATCGTTAAGGATGCGTACCAGAAACACCTTAGCGACTCTATCGACTTTGCGTGTGTTATGCTGGGTTGCATGGAGGCGGACCTACAGAAGCAGTTTATGGAGCTATCCCATGATCCGTTTGCAATGTTTGCACAGATCAAGGATATGTTAAAAGAGCAAGTACGTATTGAAAAATACACTGTTCTCCAAGAACTCATTGCCTGCAAGATGTCGTGCGCCTTAGCGGAGCATCTGCACAAAATTGATGCATATGTGAAGGTTGGTTGACTCGACCACGATTCTCGGCCTGAGGTCGAGCTGGGGCATCAGAAGGGTAAGCCGCGTGCTTTTGCACATACCCTGACCAAGAGTTACACGGGTTGTAATTGGATGGACGTCCTACCCAAATGGGTTCATTGGAGCGGTGCGCCTTAGTGTACTTAGATTGACAAATAAGGGATCTTGGTTTAAAGGTTCTAAACCTTATAATCGGATGGTTGGTGTTTAATTTGGATCTTCATAAATTTATTCAACTTTTCTGATTAAATTTACTTTCTTCGTGTAGAAATGGCTAGTAATTCAACAAACTCGTCTAATTTGTCATTGAGGGCTATACTTGATAAGTGTAAGCTCAATGGAACAAATTATCTGGATTGAGACAAAAATTTGCGACTTGTGTTAAAGTTGGAACGCAGGGAGTACGTCCTAGACAAGGCTATCCCGGTGGAGCCAGCTGCCAACGCAACGAGGGTCGTTAAGGATGCATACCAGAAACACCTTAGCGACTCTATCGACGTTGCCTGTGTCATGCTGGGCTGCATGGAGGCGGACCTCCATAAGCAGTTTATGGAGCTATCCCATGATCCTTTTGCAATGTTTGCACAGATCAAGGATATGTTCAAGGAGAAAGAACATATTGAAAAATACATTGTTCTCCGAGAACTCATTGCCTGCAAAATGTCAGTGGGTAGCTCCGTAGGTCCACACGTCCTATGCATGAAGGGACATCTCGATCATCTAACTAGTCTCGGAATGACTATGGAAAAGGAGATGGTTGCGGATTTTATTCTGCAATCCCTTCCTCATGCATATGGTGGGTTCGTCATGAACTATCACATGCATGACATGGACAAGACCGCATCGGAGTTGCACATCATGTTAGTGACTACCGAGAAGAGCATAAGGGGCAGTACGCCCAAAGGTGTTCTTATGGTGAAGAAGGGATCCGGCTTCAAAGCTGGTGGTGATAAGGGCAAAGGCCTAATACACCTGGCAGGGAAGAACAGACGACCTTTCATTCCTACACCTTCCATACCCATGAAGGGCAAGGGGAAGGTAAAGAAGTCGGTCTGTTTCTACTGCCAAAAGCATGGTCATTGGGAAAAGGACTGTCAGCAGCTGAAGGAAGATTAGAAGAAGGGCGGTGGGGCTGCTAGTTCGTCAGATTTTCCATTAGAGCTAAATCTTACTACTATAAATGCTTGGGTACTAGACACTGGAGCTAAGTCTCATGTCTGTGCGGATGTGCAGGTACAGTGTAGTAGAAGAGATGTGGGGGAAAACGAGGTGGACCTAATAGTTGGGAACAACGTGCGTGTTACCGCAATTGCGGTGGGTTCGGTTGATCTTGTTTTGCCCAGTGGGCTTGTAATAGAAATTTTTGATGTGCTTTGCGAACTTGCTTTCAGCAGGAATATTGTATCAATATCCCTTCTTGAAAAAGAAGGTTATTATTTTGATATTAAGAACAGGTTTTTTAATATTATGCGCAATAACATGTTTTATTGAAATGCTCACACAGTTGGAGGTTCATACATATTAAATATGCAAAACTTGAGATCCAATATGCTCTATAATATTAATGCTAAGAAGTTTAAAGCTAATGATTTAGACCAAACTCTTATCTGGCATTGTCGTCTAGGTCACATAAATGAGAAACGCATCTTAGCGCTTCATAAGCGCGGACTTCTAAGTCAATTCGAATTCCAAACGATTGAAAGATGCGAGGCTTGTTTAATGGGCAAGATGACTAAAGCACCCTTCTCCGGTATAGGTGAGATGGCAGGTGATCTATTGGGTCTTATACATTCAGACGTATGTGGACCAATGAGTACACCAGCCAGAGGTGGTTTAGGCTACTTTATCACATTTACTGATGATTTCAGTAGATATGGTTATGTCTATCTCATGAGGCATAAGTCCGAAGAGTATCAAGGCACTTCGTTCTGATCGGGGTGGAGAATACTTATCCAAAGAGTTTCTTAGTCATCTTACAGAAAGTGGAATACTATCTCAGTGGACTCGGCCAGGAACACCGCAACTCAATGGTGTGTCCGAGCGAAAGAATCGGACATTGTTTGATATGGTTCGATCGATGTTAAGTCACACTGATCTCCCAATCTTCTTCTGGGGTTACGCTCTACAAACGGTCGCGTTCATAATAAATAAGGCGCTGTCGAAAGCAATGGAAGTGACATCATTGATCGAACCATATCCAACAATGTCTGATTCCTTCGCTCGGACACACCATTAAGTTGTGGTGTTCCTGGCGGAGTCCACTAAGATAGTATTTCACTTTCTGCAAGATGACTAAGAAACTCTTCGGATAAGTATTCTCCACCACGATCAGAACGGAGTGCCTTAATACTTTTCCCAGTTGGTTTTCTACTTCAGTCCTAAATTCTTTGAATTTTGATAGCATTTGTGCCCTAGTCCAATTGCTATTAGCTTGTAAATGTCTATGTACAATATCATCGTTTGTAATATATATATAAAACGGCTTTGTATTACTTATGTGTTGAAGTAATATGTTAAGCATGATCTGATTTATGACCACTAAAGTAGTAGAACCATAAATCTGTACGGATCACACTTAACGAGTTCTTGGTCAACCTATGCTTCCTTAAAGCGACCAGTATGAGGATGGTTCTTAATGACGTAGTTTTACTTGTCATAGGGATGAGGGATCCTGGAATCATATCATAGATATCATGAGGTGATTGATATCGGACGACCCGCTTTGAATAGTGTTTTCATAGATTAAGCCATGAACATATTCAAATGCGATAGCTTGTCACGACATCCTTAGACCAAGGAGTCTTTGTGATCACTATGCAATGAACGTGCGGCTTTAACTTGCGCCAAACGCTTTCTGTGAAAGGATTGCTATAAAGGGCATGATTGGGTGGCGGAACGGGTTGCATGAGTGACACGAAAGACGGCTAAGGGATTTATCCCTCATACTACGGTATGGGAAAGATATCCGTTAAAAGGGCCTCTTGATGGAGACTGACTGAGAGTAAAAGCATGGCCATGCAAATGATACGGGTTATCAGTTCTCAGCCATCTCACATATCAAGTAACAATGATTGATTAAACAAGGGTGACGACTCTATGCCTTGTGATCGATCGGGATATCTAGAGATAATAGGATGGTGACTTGTACGCACAAGGTTAAGTCGAATCATCGATCGTCATGCACCTTGGGTAATCATAATGTCTTACTAGAGACCACTTATGATGGATCGGGCAAGAGAGATCTTTTGCACCGATCTGCCAACGGTGGCATGAGTCTAAAGGGTCACACACATTCAAGACGGATAACTTGAGACAAGGAAACATTAACGTTTCTTGAGGAGCAATACATGGACAAAACTGGAAGTTTTGTGCCATAGGTTTGGTTTGAGAGAATAATTAGCGAATCGAGAAAATTGAGATTTTTCGTCGATATCGCGTCGGACTTTGTTTGATAAGCGACGACAAAAGGGTCGGACGACTTTTGGACACGGCATGAGACAACACGGGAGGGCCCATTGGGCTCGGCCCATGAAGCCTCATGGCCGGCCCATTAAGGGCCCAACAAGACCTCTTGGCCGGCCCACATGGTGGGTCCATGTGTGGGGGCCACACAACACCATGCTTAGTTGGTCATTGTGGATTAAGAGGTGAGTGATTTAAGGGGTATGGGTTAAAGCACCTTTAAGCCCATACCAATCACTTTTAACCCATACTTGTGAGTTGGATGATGAATTAAAATACAAGACTTTAATTCATTATTCTTTTGAATCACAAAACTCACAAATATCTCTCTCTCTTCTAGCTTGGCCGGCCACCCCTCTTCCTCTTGTTCTTGCTCTCTTGTTCTTCATTTAATTGTTCTAATAGGCAATTAAGTGAGGGATCATCAAGATCATCCCCTTGGTGTGGACTTGCTTTAGAGAAGAAGATCCGAACGTTCTTCTTTATCGATTCATACAAGACTTAAAGGTAAATATCTTGTGGAATAGATTTTGCTTTGGGATTTAATGGTTTATGTTCTTGGACAAGGTTTGGAGTAGATTTTCTTATAATGCTTCCGCTATCTCGACGATCTAGAACGCTCCAAAACCCTACAGTGGTATCAGAGCGTGGTTACCCTCTTAATCTTTGTCTTGTTGAATTTATTTCGGTTTTGTGATTATTTGCATGCCAAATTGTTGATAACATGATTTTAATGCCTTTTGGGATATTTGCATGAAATATGTTATTTTTGAAAATATATTCAATTTGGAATTTTTCGGAAATTATTGGATTTGTCGGGTCCGAGAAGAGACTCTCGGGGAGCCGGATCGGAGGTACCGGACGGAGGTCACCGGAGGCCGGTGAGGCCGGCGGTGACCGGGCCCGTCCCCACTCTTGGCCGAGGCCGAGAGTGGCGGCAAGCCGGGTTTGGGCCTTCCAAGGCCCAAACCGGGCCGTGTATAGTTGGGCTCGGCCCAATGGGCCCTCGGCCCATTGGCTTGGCCCGACTTGGTTCGTGCGTGGTGTTTGATCCATGTCACGAACCCGCGATCCAATATTTCGAAAACTTTCAAAATTTAATCGGTTTCGGTAAACCGTTTTTCGAAATGGTCTAGTTTCGATAAACCCGACCAAGCAACTTGGCAATATTAAAACCGAAATTATTGCATATTATTTGATAACATGTTTGTGTGATAACATGTCGGATGATGTGATGAAATGTATGATGCATTAGTAGCCCATTAGATTTTATCGCTTTCACGGTTTGCATACCGTTAGTGTTAGCGTGTAATTATTCTTTTATTCGAGCCCATAAAGTGTAATTATTTTTTATCCGGTCTACGAACCGAGTATTAATTGTAATTATTACTCAAAGACGAGAAGGATGGAAAATCGAGCACAATGACGGTCTTGGAGGAAGTCCAAGAGCTAGTGGGAGCCCGAATGAGAAAGACGAGAAGATGCGAAGACTCGTAGAATCCTAAGATTAGGATGGGCTATAAAATGCATATTTAACGCTTTATGAATGCTTGCTTGAATTATTTAATTAATAACATGCTTGCATAATTAGCTTATAAGTTTATAAGCCATCACCTCACATGCAAAGATTAAAATCGACTTTAATTGTTTGCATGTTTACAGCGTTGCGAACTATCATTGCAAGTGTTTGCACGGGTTGCAAATGACGGTTTCAAATGAAGATAGTATGTGATACAATTGGAAACGTCACAACACGGGTTGTTGATGACGGATTCGTAATTGTGCCAAATACTTTCGAATTATTAAGCACAACCAATTTACAAGCGAATTTGAGTCAAGTGAGATGCCACCCAAATTCACACCCATGTAGAAACATTTTATCGGTGTCGTGCGCCTTAGCGGAGCATCGATCGAATGGGTTCTAGATATGGAATGGTAAACTTTCTGGGATGTCGTGCGCCTTAGCGGAGCATCTGCACAAAGTTTGCTCGTTAGTGAAGGTTGGTTGACTCGACCACGATTCTTGGCCTGAGGTCGAGCTGGGGCATCGGAAGGGAAAGCCGTGTGCTTTTGCACATACCCTGACTAAGAGTTACACGGGTTGTAATTGATCGGACGTCCTACCTAAATAAGTCAATTGGAGCAGTGCGCCTTAGCGTACTTCAAATGACGAATAAGGGATCTTGGTTTAAGATTCTAAAACCTTAGAATCTTATGGTTGATGTTTAATTCGGATCTTCGTAAATTTATTCAACTATTCTGATTAAATTTACTTTCTTCGTGTAGAAATGGCTAGTAATTCAACAAATTCGTCTAATTTGTCGTTGAGGACTATACTCGAAAATTGTAAACTCAATGGGACAAATTATCTGTTCTGGGATAGGAATTTACGACTTGTGTTAAAGTTGGAACGCAGGGAGTACGTCCTTGATAAGGATATCTCGGTGGAGCCAGCTGCCAACGCAACGAGGGTCATTAAGGATACGTACCAGAAACACCTTAGCGACTCTATCGACGTTGTGTGTGTCATGCTGGGCTGCATGGAGGCGGACCTCCGGAAGCAGTTTATGGAGCTATCCCATGATCCGTTTGCAATGTTTGCACAGATCAAGGATATGTTCAAGGAGAAAGTACGTATTGAAAAATACACTGTTCTCCGAGAATTAATTGCCTGCAAGATGTCAGCAGGCAGCTCCATAGGTCCACACGTCCTACGTATGAAGGGACATTTTGACCATATGACTAGCATCGGTATGTCTATGGAAAAGGAAATGGCTGCTGATTTTATTCTGCAATCCCTTCCTCATGCATATGGTGGGTTCGTAATGAACTATCACATGCATGATATGGACAAGACCGCGTCGGAGTTGCACAACATGCTAGTGACTGCCGAGAAGAGCATAAGGGGCAGTTCGCCCAAAAATGTCTTTATGGTCAAGAAGGGACCCAGCTTCAAAGCTGGTGGTGGCAAGGGTAAAGGCCCAAAGCACCTGGCAGGAAAGAACAGACGACCATTTGTTCCTAGACCTTCCATGCCCGTACAAGTCAAAGGGAAGGCAAAGGAGTCGGTCTGTTTCTACTGTCAAAAGCCTGGTCATTGGAAGAAAGACTGTCAGCAGCTGAAGGAGGATCAGAAGAAGGGCGGTGGGGCCGCTACTTCATCAGGTATTCCATTAGAGCTATATCTTTCTACAATAAAAACCTGGGTACTAGACACTGGAGCTAAGTATCATGTTTGTGCGGATGTGCAGGTGTTACACAGTAGAAGAGATATGGGGGAAAGCGAGGTGGACCTAAGAATTGGGAACAATACCAGAGTTGCCGCAACTGTCGTGGGTTCTGTGAACCTTGCTTTGCCCAGTGGGCTTGTAATTGAACTTAATGATGTATTTTGCGTACCTGCTTTCAGCAGGAATATTATCTCAATTTCACTTCTTGAGAAAGAAGGTTATTATTTCAATATTAAAGATGGGTTTTTTAATATTATGCGCAACAACATGATTTATGGCAATGCTCACACTGTTGGAGGTTTATACATGTTGAATATGCAAAACCCGAAAGCCAACATGCTCTATAATATAAATGTTAAGAGGTTTAAAGCTAATGATTTAGACCAAACTCTTATCTGGCATTGTTGTCTAGGGCACATAAATGAGAAACACATCTCAGCGCTTCATAAGCGCGGACTTCTAAGTCAATTCGAATTCCAACCGATTGATAGATGCGAAGCTTGTTTAATGGGCAAGATGACTAAAGCGCCCTTCGCTGGTTTAGGCGAAAGGGCAGGTGATCTATTGGGTCTAATACATTCAGACGTATGTGGACCAATGAGTACACCAGCCAGAGGAGGTTTAGGCTACTTTATCACATTTACTAACGATTTCAGTAGATATGGTTATGTCTATCTCATGAGACATAAGTCCGAAGCTTTTGATAAATTCAAAGAGTTTAGGACTGAAGTAGAAAACCAACTCGGAAAGAGTATCAAGGCACTCCGTTCTGATTGGGGTGGAGAATACTTATCCGAGGAGTTTCTTAGTTATCTTACTAAAGGTGGAATACTATCTCAGTGGACTCCGCCAGGAACACCGCAACTTAATGGTGTGTCCGAACGGAGGAATCGGACATTGTTGGATATGGTTCGGTCGATGTTAAGTCTCACTGATCTCCCGATCTCCTTCTGGGGTTATGCTCTGCAAACGGCCGCATTCATAATAAACAGGGCTCCGTCGAAAGTAGTGGAAGGGACATCATTCGAGAAATGGTACGGGAAGGAACCCGTTTTGTCCTTCCTAAAAATCTGGGGTTGCGAGGCTTATGTAAAACGGTTGCTTGCAACCAAGCTCGAACCGAGATCAGATAAATGCACTTTCGTCGGATATCCAAAAGAAACAAAAGGATACTACTTCTACAAACCGAGCGAAAATAAAGTTTTTGTCGCTCGAGGTGGGACATTCTTGGAAAAAGAGTTCATTTCCAAAACAGTCAGTGGGAGGGCTGTTCATCTTGATGAAGTTCTAGATGAGATGGTCACTCGGGAACCACTAGACAACCCACTAGAAGAAGTAGAGCCAGAAGTCGTCGTTGAGCAAGAACCAATAGCTACAGTTAATGAGGACGGTCCGAGGCGGTATGAAAGGATAAGTCATGCACTTGTCAGATACGGTTTCTTAGTAACTGAAGGTGATGGTTTAGTACTAATGGACAATGATCCAGCTACCTTTCGAGAGGCCTTGAACGGAACCGACTCTGAGAAATGGCTGGAAGCCATGAGGGAAGAAATGCAATCCATGTCAGATAATCATGTGTGGGACTTGGTGGATCATACCCTTGACGTAAAAGTCATTGGGCGTAAATGGATCTTTAAAATAAAGATAGACATGGATGGCAAACCTTAGACCTATAAAGCAAGACTGGTAGCAAAAGGTTATAGGCAAATCCACGGAATTGACTATGAAGAGACCTTTTCTCCAGTAGCTATGGTCAAATCTATCCGCATTCTACTTGCCGTAGCAGCGTATCACAACTATGAGATATGGCAAATGTATGTCAAAACCGCCTTCCTCAACGGGAGGTTAGCTGAGGACGTTTATATGTCCCAGCCTGAGGGTTTTGAGGATCCAAAGAATAAGGGAAAGATTTGCAAGTTGCTCAAATCAATCTATGGTTTGAAGCAAGCATCTCGGAGTTGGAATCAGTGTTTTGATGAAGTAGTGAAACAGTTTGGCTTCTTCAAAAACGATGATGAACCTTGCGTGTATAAAAAGGCAAATGGGAGCAATGTAGTCTTCTTGGTGCTTTATGTTGATGACATACTACTCATTGGAAACGACGTCCCTACCTTGCTCCTAACAAAGACTTGGTTAGGTGAGTGTTTCGCAATGAAGGACTTAGGTGAGGCCTCTTACATCTTGGGGATCAAGATATATAGAGACCGTGGCAAGCGGGTCTGAAAGAGATCACCACGGGTTCCAAAGATTGAAAATCATGCAGCGGACAATATGTAACCGTGGTGATCGATTAAAACTTGATCTTAATGCTATTTAAACATGTTATAAACTCTATTAAAATCTGATATTTTACCTCTTGAAATCGACAAGAACACAAGCGTAGTGTCCTCTCTATCAAGTCCACACAAGCACACAACCGAAATGGTTTTTCTCTCTATTTTTTGCTAGAAATTTTGAGAGAAAACAAGAGCAACAATGGAGGTAGAGAGGGAGAGAATTTTCAGCCATTAGAGGGAGAGAGAGTGGGAGTTAGTTGCTGAAAAATCAAAAGGATAAGATAATTATAGATTATGTGATTTTTAATTTGAAATTAAATTGAATTTCAAAATAAAAATTGCATTATCAATCCTTTTAATCCTTCTTATTTGCATTTAACCCTTCTCTTATCTTAAACCCTAAATGGGCTTTAAGCCCATTTAACTAAAACCCAAATTAAACCCATTAACTTGAGTTCTAATTTCGGTTTAGTCAAAACGGCTCAATTTCCTCGAATTGATTTCTTCGACCGTCTGGTTAAAACCTTAGGCCAGAAAACTACCGAATCGTTCTCAAATCTCATCCATAATTATTGTCATGTATTGTGCTTAATGTGTGTGACCCTCTAGGCTCACGAATAATTGGCAGACTGGTAAAATTACCATTTTACCCTTTCCATCATAAGTGGCCTCTAGCAAGACATTATGATTATCCAATATTCGTGATTATCGATTATTCGACTTAACCTGTTATCGTACATGTCACTTTCCTTTTATCAAACCGATATCCAGATTGATCAATAGGCATAGAATGGTCACCCTAATTTATCAATCACTGTTTCTTGATATCTGAGATGACTGAAAACTGATACTAAGGTATCACCTGCATGGCCATGCTCTTTCTTCAGTCATTCTCATCAAGTGGCCTAAACGGATATCTTTCTCATACCGAAGTATGAGTGATAAATCCCTCAAACGCCTTTCGAGTTCACTAGTGCAATAAATGCCAAAGCCAATCGAAGCCGTTATAGTTACCCTTTTACAGATAACGTTAGACTAGGTCAAACTTAGGTATTTGTTACATAGTGTACACAAAGACTCCTTGGTCTTAGGATATAATGACAAATTACGATATGTGAGTATCTCATGACTGGATCTATGCAGCATACTCACAATCGGGTTGTCCGATATCATCGACCTGATGGTATCTATGATATAACTCCGGCACGCACTTTGACATGATCAGTAGAGCATGATCACAAGGAGTTAGTCTCATACTGATCGCTTCATAAAGAAGCTTAGCTGATCAGGGACTCATCAAATGTAACTCTTTCTGATCTATAGTTCTACAATTAGTGGTTACACACATAATGACATAGATCAAATTACATTCGATATATTACTACAACACTTTAGTAATATATGCCGATTTATTTATTCGGAAAGATGATAAAACATTACATCTGTAGATCACTTTTATATTGGACTGGGGCATAACTCTAACAATCTCCCACTTGCCCCTGGTTCCAATTTAAGTTCTGATCTACTCCATAGACCCTGCATGTTTCTCATGCCTCGGCTGCGGCTGAGCCTTTGTCAAGGGATCGGCCATATTATCATCAGTCGAATAGTGTTTAATCTCCACATCACCTCTATATTTGATAACTCTCACGAGGTGAAGCCTGCTGAGTATATGTTTGGATTTGTTGTGGAATCTGGGCTCTTGAGCAATAGCTACGGCACCTGTGTTGTCCCACAACAAGCTTATCGGATCAGACGCTCGCGGCGTTGCATCTAATCCGATTAGAAAGCTTCTAATCCATATGGCCTCTTTAGCTACTTTTGTTGCAGCTATATACTCAGCCTCCGTTGTAGAGTTGGCAATTTTGGCTTGCTTAAAGCTTATCCAGCTGAAAGCGCCACCACTCAACACAAAATATATCCTGACTGAATTTTGAAGTCATCTGGATATGTCTGAAAACTAGCATCGACTTGTCCTTTGACTGCTAGTTCTCTATCTTCATCCCCATTTACCAAAATGCATCCTCAATCCTCCTCAAATATTTGAGGATGGCCTTTGACAGCAATCCAGTTTAATTGTTCGGGGTTAGATTGGAATCTGCTGGTACAGCTTAGTGCAAACGAGACTTCCAGTCTCGTGCACATCCTGGCATACATGATGGATCCCACAGCTGAAGCATAAGGGATCTTACTTATCCTGTTCAGCTTATCAGGAGTACTAGGACTCTGTAGCTTGTTGAGCTTAATGCCATGATGCATGGGTATGTATCCTTTCTTAAAATCAAGCATTGAGATCTTCTCAACACTTTACCTATGTACATGTTCTGACTTAGCAACATGTTCTGACTTAGGCCCAAAATCCTTTTGGAATGATCTGTAGAGATCCTGATGCCTACATTAAATGTAGCATCACCTAAGTCCTTCATCGATAAGTACTTCCCTAATCAAGCTTTGGTGGCAAGGTCGGGATGTCATTCCCGATGTATAAATATCAAGAATACAATATTACTCCCACTCGCTTTCTCATGTACGCAAGGCTCACTTTTGTTTTTTATGAAGCCGAGTTCCCTTACAGCTTTATCAAAATGAAGGTTCCAACTCCCTGAAGCTTGCTTAAATCCATAAATGGATCTTTGCAGCTTACATATCTTTCCGGGATTCTTTGGATCTACAAAACCCACAGGTTGTGTGATATACATGCCCTCTAGTAAGTTCCTGCTAAGGAAGGGGTTTTGACATCCATCTGCCATAGTTATGGCTAAGAATAATCGGATCAATCTGACCATTGCTACTGGTGAAAAGATGTCATCATAATCCATGTATTGAATCTGACGATAACCTTTTACAACCATCCTAGCCATATTGGTCTGAGGACTTCCATCCATGTCGGTCTTAATCCTATAGACCTACTCAGAACCGATGGGTTTTATCCCAGAGGTTTTGTAACGCCCCAAAATCCGGTTTCCCGAATTAAAGTCGTTACCCGAAGAATTTAAAAACCTTTGAAATAACACGATGCGATATAGTTATGAAATAACTCGAGCGTCCTCAAATTACAACATAACTATTCTCGCACGAAGCCATCACATTTTGATTTAGGCGTCCCTAGTTCAAAATGGGATTGCACGAGTCAAATAAAGAAACCTGTTTACAACAAATACATCAATACCATTTCTCCTTTTAAAATTTGTATTAAACCAACAAGTAACGCGTACAAAAGGGAGGCACGACATGGCCAGTCAATCAAATATTTACACCAAAATATTTTATACAAGTTGCGGTACAGAAATATACATGGCAAATGACTCAGACCAGAGTCTACAAAAGCCAACAACAACAAAAAAACACAGTGCGTCGACACGACACATCCCCAAAAGCTCCCACCAAAAGTGTGCTCAGGACAAGTAGGGGTGAACACGCTACCCAGAGACTAAAACAAACAGCGAGAATGAGAAAAACATACATGTAAGCACAAAGAAGTCAGTAAAGTACGAATCACAACACTTCCACTACTCATCCACCAACCACGTCACAACTCCCGAGGTAACCGATTACGACCGGCGAGGGGTACCACCCTTGGTCGGTTCAACCTCCGAACGGGAATCGATTAAGGCCAGGAGGGGTACCGCTCCTGCCTCGATTGCCCATCCAAACACAACCACACAATTGAGGTAACTGATCACGGCCAAGGGGTACCACCCTTGACTCGGTTCAACCCCCGAATGGAAATCGATCACGGCCAGGAGGGGTACCACCCCTGACTCGATTATCCATCCAACCACGCCGCCATACAATTGAGGTAACCGATCACGGCCAAGGGGTACCACCCTTGACTCGGTTCAACCCCCGAATGGAAATCGATCACGGCCAGGAGGGGTACCGCTCCTGACTCGATTATCCATCCAACCACACCGCCATACAATTGAGGTAACCGATCACGGCCAAGGGGTACCACCCTTGACTCGGTTCAACCCCCGAATGGAAATCGATCACGGCCAGGAGGGGTACCGCTCCTGACTCGATTATCCATCCAACCACACCGCCCTTCCACATCACAACACCCTTACCAACCATACCCCAACACCCTTCAATACATTCACAGAAAACAAACCAAGTGCAAGAAACTAGTTCATAGAGAGGCATTTACATCCACACAAACAAGACAAGTGCGAGACGGAATAAGTCATCGTCTGAAAAGCAATAATATAACCACGCACAACTAGGTGCTCACAAGCAGTTCAAGTTTGGTACTCAACTAATTCACAGAGAGGCATTTATATCAACACATCAACATGCTATTTAATTCACAACATCGAGCAAAAGGTGTTCAAACATTTCATTTTATCTCAACTAAATAGTCAAATAAATTCAATCAATGCATCAAGAGAATGAGTCTAGGTAAGCTATGTCCCCCTACCTCAAATTTCCAACGTAAGCTCCTAAGATTCTCGCGACGCCAAGCTATGCCTTTCCTTTCCCGCGGTCGTCAAAGGAATCTAAAAGTGACAAAATCACAAGTTTTAATAACTAACCAAAATCCGGATTTTCACGAAATTAAACCCAAGTGCCACCTCGACAAGTATCGCTCACTCCAACACTTCTTAATTAACCTAAGTTGTCAAAATGGGCCCGGAACGGCCCATTTTGCCCGTGAAGTCGAATCTGCCCGCTTGTGTGAAATTGTCCCTCGGGCCTCCGAAAATTCCCAAATTTGTGTCTAAATTCCTAATTATATTCGAGAGGACCAACGCAATTGACGGAATCGAATTTCGACACCCGAGCGATTTAATTGCGTAATTTAAAGTTTCGACACACATTTTCCGATTTTCGTAATTTAAATCCAAAAATCACCAAGGGTGCCAACTATTGATTCAAGGGTTACCCGAGACCTCCCGAAACTCACAAACCCAAATGCTGGGCTCGTGGGACCACCCGGGCCACTCACGGCCCGAGAGGCCCAAACGGCCCACGGTCGCCATAGGCTGCCACGGCCAGCCAAGGCAGGGGCTGGCCACTGCTGGACCACCTCCGATGCGCCACCACACTGGCCGGAGCTTCGGTGACCAGCCGGAGCTCCGGTGAACCCTCCGGCCGCCGGAAAATTCCAAAAACGTCCCAAAATGCTCCAAAACACCCCTACAACTCCACTCCATCATCATTTCACTCATTTCTCATCAACCCACAACTCAAACTCATCACGATGGAAAAAAAATGAGTTGTTTACCGTAGCCAATGATGTGAGGAACTCGAATACGCAAGAAAATTTCGATTACGCGGCCGGATCGTCGGGAAATCGCCACAAGCTCTTCTCCTCTTCTTCCTTCTTCCTCTCTCGGCCAAGCCCTCCCCTCTCTCTCCTTTTCTATGCTTCTGCCAAAAATGGCTTCCCCTCCCCCTCTCTATCACTTAAACCATCTTATTTAAACACTAAACTAATTAAATATACCTATTTTCCATTTTCTTTTAAATTTAAATTAAAACAATTAATTTTTAACCACTCATAAAGTCTCCCCCCCTCTAGAATCATGCCAAGTGTAAAGTAGGGGGGTCCCGCAATCCACTTTTGTCATTTCAGACCCGAAATCGTCCGAAACGGACACGTTTTTCGAAACCGTAGGAACCGTGATGTTTCGCTAAATTTTAGCTTCCATATGAACCTAATATCCATAATATTACAATTTCAACTTAAAATGGCTCAACTAGTAGTCCTCGGTGACTCTCGGGTCAAAATTTGGTCAAATCGTGAATTTTTAAATTTTTATCCATTTTTCATAAAATTGACCCAAATTGACCGGGAGCGGTCCTTACAGGTTTGATCCACCAAGCATCCGACTTGGTTTTCATACATGGATTTCATTTCCTCACTCATGGCATTCTACCATTTTTCGGAGTCTTGACTGGTTAAAGCTTGTCTGCAGGTTTCTGGATCATCCTGATCCACCAACATCACGTCATTTCCCTCAGTGGTTATGAAGCCATATCTGTCTGGAACATGACGAGATCTTTCAGACCTCCTTAGACCATTTGGAATTTCTGTAGGGATTGATTCTTCATCGGCGACCATCTGAGGCTCCAGTACTTCTACATCTTGCATAGCAGGCTCCTGAATTGCTTCAGGCTGTTCCGTATCCTCTCGAATTTCTTCGAGATGCACGAGACTCCCACTAGCTATTTTGGAAATAAAATATTTCTCCAAAAATACCCCTCCTTGAGCAACAAAGACTTTGTACTCGCTGGGTATGTAGAAGTTGTATCTCTAAGTTTCTTAAGGATACCTTATGAAGACACATTTTTTCTGATTTGGATGCCTGCATCTCTGCTACCCAAATCTTTTTAGGAAAAACATACTAGGATGTTTCCCACACCATATATGACTATGGTCCATTTCTTATTTGGCTACTACGCGAAGGCGCACGCATCAAAATAGAACTGACCATCTCATCCCGCTCCCATCCCAATGAATACTACGCGGAGGCGCACGCATCCACAGTAACGGGAGACGTAATGAGTGTCATGTGGTGTACCTTCTGTGACTTTGGTCCAGCTCTTATTTGGCTACTACGCGGAGGCGCACGCATCCAAATAGAACTGATAACCTTATTCAGCTCGCATCCTAATGAATACTACGCGGAGGCGCACGCATCCACAGTAATGGGAGACAAAATGACTGTCACAAGGTGAACTATCGTTGTCTTCATCGGAGCCCGATTCAAAATGAATGCGGCCGTTTCCAGAGTCAAGTATTAGTTCAACTCTCTTCTGGCCTGAGTACTCATAGGTCCACATACGTCGGAATGTATTAGACTTAATAAGTCATTTTCCCCATTAGGCGAGACTTGCATCTTTCAGTTTGAGTGAATTCAAACAGACTTAAAAAGTCCACACTTGTGAAGTGCTGAAATGTGTTTCTCGCTCATTACGCAAGACTTGCATCTTTCAGTTTGAGTGAATTCAAACGGACTTAAAGTCCACACTTGTGAAGTGTTGAAATGCGTTTCTCGCCTATGTGCCTTAAATGACAATGCCAGATTATACCTTGGTTTAAATCATTAGATTTAAGCCTTTTCTTATTTACGTTATAGCGATTAAGCTTACCAACGTAAATATCTGATCCTGAAGACGGGGATACCCACTCTTCTTCACATGATCCTTGTATTGCTTACAATCCCTTATTCTCGTGTCCTGGCTCATTGCAGTGATAGCATATCTCCTCCAATTTGTCCTTAGAATTCACAGCAGTTTTGGGAGCTGCTTGAACCTTTGGACGCTTGGGGTGTCTGATCTGCCCTGCAAGGTGCCCAGGAGCCTTACCCTTACCCAGATCAGCTTTCTTGAAGCTGCCCTTCTTATTGACCATAAGGACCTCCTTGGTCTTTCCCTTGAGGTTCTTTTCAGTGGTCACAAGTATCCCATGAAGCTCTGTTAAGGACTTGTCCATGTCATGCATATTGTAATTTACTATGAAATCACTATATGTATCTGGAAGTGACTGCAACATAAGATCTGCAGCCATTTCAACCTGATCATCAAAACCGAGTCTGGTTAGATGTTACTGAAGACATTAAATCTTCGTGACATGGGGACTAACAGGGCTCCAGCCTTAAGTTTGCAGGAGTTTAATTCTATGAAAGTATCATATCTTTTGACACGAGCTTTCTCCTTGAACATTTCCTTGACCCTCTGCCTTACAGGTATGAGGGTCATCTGAAACGTTCCTGAACTGCTTCTGCAACTCTGGCATCCTACTGCCCACCATAATGCATGACACGTCAATTTGGTTACTAAGGAACTTTGATAAGTATCCTTAGTGCCCTAGCGGCGTTCAGCGGTGGCTCAGCAGGAGGTTCCTTGGTAAGGATATACTACTTGCGTTCATGCTTGAGTACAAGCCTCAAGTTTCTATTCCAATCTGAGTAATTCACGCCCTTGAGTCTGTCCTCAATCTGGACTCTCAGTGCGCTATTACTCCTTTGTGTTGTGTTTGCCTTTTAGTTCTACATGGTAAAATTAATTAAGATTTAAGTTGGAGATTAAGTTATAAAACACTTGTCTGATTCTAACATTAGAATCTGAACCAGGATCCTATCATACCCTCAATTGAAGTGAACGAAAGCTCACTGCTCCAATTGAGAGCATCAAGGTAGGAATACATCCATCTACAAGACTATGTAGTTCCTGGCTAGGGTCTGTACTAAAGGTACACGGCATACCCTATACTGATACCCTAGGTCAGCCCTAGCTGACAATCGTAGACAAGTCTACCAAGCTTGAACTATGGATAGAACTAATGTGGCTACTACGCGGAGGCGCACGCACCCAAACAGAACTACCCATCTCATCCAAACCTTTTCTCTATGAATGTTACGCGGAGGCGTACCGACATCCATAGGGTCAAAGCCCTTTTGAGTGCCCAAACTTGGATGGTATCACGCTTGACTTGTAATTATTTGCGTTTAAGTGAATTATAAAAGTCTGATTGTATATCGATACAATCTTAATCTGGAATCATAAATTGAAAATCCATGCAAAGATGATCCCTTAGCAGGTTACATGCGAGTCTGATTAAATTCTGATTTTAATCTTTGCATGTGGGTGATAGCAAATCATACATAAACTTGTATATTTAAACTATCATACATTCATACATTCAAATATACAAATGTAACAATAAAATATGCATAGCTAAGCCCATCTAAAGTTCCTAAGAATCTAGCAAAACCGATCCTAAAGACAAGGTCTTCAAGATCCAAACTTGCTCCATTCTTTTGAACTCCCACTGACTTCGAGCCTCCTCCAATCCGAGTCTCCTTCTTGACTTGATTCTTGTGTCGGTCTTCGTGATTACATATTAATTAAATAAAATACAAATCACGATACGCAGGCCGCATTTACTACAACCCAAAATTGAGCAACACGCAGGTTGCTAAACCGAAATTAAAATGCAAATCTAATGGGCTTAGCTAGCATCATGTGGAAAACATCACGTTATCAAAGATCATGTTATCAAACAACATGCTGATAACAAATAATTTTTTCAAATTTTATCTTTCTTAAGAGTGGAAAAATTCCGGTTTATCGAAACCGGACGGTTTAATCGATTAATTGAATTTTGGACCGGTTCTCGCTGGTTTATCGAAACTGAACCAAATCTGAAAATTAAATTTTATTAGGGTTTCCAAATATCCTTGCGAACCAACCGGTTCGCACGAATCTGGTCGAGCCGAACCGGCTCAACCGAAGGTCGCCCGCGGAGGCAACCACGGTGGCCCGTGAGGGCTGCCGAGGTCGCCCGCGGGGCTGACCGTGGTAGCCCGCGAGGGCAAACATGGTCGCCCCTAGGGAAGACCCTGGTCGCCCGCAAGGCAACCATGTTGGCCCACGGGCTGCCATGGTCGCCCGCAAGGGCAGACCGCGTCGCCCGCGAGGGCTGCCATGGTCGCCCGTAGGCGACCTCGTCGGCCCATGGTGCTGACCATGGTCTGCCCTAGGGCATTCCATGGTCCACCACGGGACTCGACCTGGTCGGCCATGGCTAAGCCATGGCTAACCCCGAAAAACCCAAAAAAATAATTAATTTTCGAATTTCCAAAATTAATCAAATCTGAAAAAAAAATTTGATTTACATGCATGCTAATGATGAAGAACACATATAAACATAAAAAAAAATCAGATTTAAACATATACAAATAAACATAATAACCATGCTCTGATACCACTGAAAGAGATCACCACGGGTTCCAAAGATTGAAAATCATGCAGCGGACAATATGTAACCGTGGTGATCGATTAAAGCTTGATCTTAATGCTATTTCAACATGTTATAAACTCTATTAAAATCTGATATTTTACCTCTTGAAATTGACAAGAACACAAGCGTAGTGTCCTCTCTATCAAGTCCACACAAGCACACAACCGAAATGGTTTTTCTCTCTAATTTTTGCAAGAAATTTTGAGAGAAAACAAGAGCAACAATGGAGGTAGAGAGGGAGAGAATTTTCAGCCATTAGAGGGAGAGAGAGTGGGAGTTAGTTGCTGAAAAATCAAAAGGATAAGATAATTATAGATTATGTGATTTTTAATTTGAAATTAAATTGAATTTCAAAATAAAAATTGCATTATCAATCCTTTTAATCCTTCTTATTTGCATTTAACCCCTCTCTTATCTTAAACCCTAAATGGGCTTTAAGCCCATTTAACTAAAACCCAAATTAAACCCATTAACTTGAGTTCTAATTTCGGTTTAGTCAAAACGGCTCAATTTCCTCGAATTGATTTCTTCGACCGTCTGGTTAAAACCTTAGGCCAGAAAACTACCGAATCGTTCTCAAATCTCATCCATAATTATTGTCCTGTATTGTGCTTAATGCGTGTGACCCTCTAGGCTCACAAATAATTGGCAGAATGGTAAAATTACCATTTTACCCTTTCCATCATAAGTGGCCTCTAGCAAGACATTATGATTATCCAATATTCGTGATTATCGATTATTCGACTTAACCTGTTATCGTACATGTCACTATCCTTTTATCAAACCGATATCCAGATTGATCAATAGGCATAGAATGGTCACCCTAATTTATCAATCACTGTTTCTTGATATCTGAGATGACTGAAAACTGATACTAAGGTATCACCTGCATGGCCATGCTCTTTCTTCAGTCATTCTCATCAA
Organism: Geranium rotundifolium; assembly: GCA_963920655.1. NCBI lineage: Eukaryota > Viridiplantae > Streptophyta > Magnoliopsida > Geraniales > Geraniaceae > Geranium > Geranium rotundifolium. The sequence continues at coordinate 24,371,436 of OY987313.1, read as the reverse complement.
GTGGCCTAAACGGATATCTTTCTCATACCGAAGTATGAGTGATAAATCCCTCAGACGCCTTTCGAGTTCACTAGTGCAATAAATGCCAAAGCCAATCGAAGCCGTTATAGTTACCCTTTTACAGATAACGTTAGACTAGGTCAAACTTAGGTATTTGTTACATAGTGTACACAAAGACTCCTTGGTCTTAGGATATAATGACAAATTACGATATGTGAGTATCTCATGACTGGATCTATGCAGCATACTCACAATCGGGTTGTCCGATATCATCGACCTGATGGTATCTATGATATAACTCCGGCACGCACTTTGCCATGATCAGTAGAGCATGATCACAAGGAGTTAGTCTCATACTGATCGCTTCATAAAGAAGCTTAGCTGATCAGGGACTCATCAAATTCATTGGTCCACATATGTCTGAATGTATTAGACCTAATAGATCACCAGCCCTTTCACCTGTACCGGTGCAGGGCGCTTTAGTCATCTTGCCCATTAAAGAAAGCCTCGCACCTTTCAATCGTTTGGAATTCGAATTGACTTAAAAGTCCGCGCTTATGAAGCGCTGAGATAAGTTTCTCGTTTATGTGACCTATACGACAATGCCAGATTGAAGTTTGGTCTAAATCATCAGTTTTAAACCTTTTAGCATTAACATTGTAGAGCATGTTGGATTTCGAGTTTTGCATATTTAGTATGTATAAACCTCCAATTGTGTGAGCCTTTCCATGATATATGTTATTACGCATAATATTAAAAAACCCATTTTAAATATCAAAATAATAACCTTCTTTTTCAAGAAGGGATATTGATACAATATTTCTGCTGAAAGCAGGTACACAAAACACATCTAGGAATTCTATTACAAGCCCATTGGGCAAAACAAGATCACTTGAACCCATAGCCTATGCGGCAACAAGCACGTTGTTCCCAACTCTGAGGTCCACCTCGTTTTCGCCCACATCTCTTCTACTACGCAGTACCTGCACATCCGCACAGACATGAGACTCAGCTCCAATGTCCAGTACCCAAGTATTTATAGTAGAAAGATTTAGCTCTAATGGAATACCTGACGAAGCTGAGTACATTGCCGCATCTGAAGCGGCAAAAGAGGCTGTATGGATCAGGAGTTTCATGGCTGGGTTAGGGGTAATTAAAAACCCATCTAACCCAGTAGACTTATATTGTGACAACACCGGGGCCATTGCGCAAGCTAAGGAACCCAGGGCACATGACAGATCCAAACATGTACTCAGAAAGTATCACATCATCCGCGACATAGTTGCTGGAGGTGACGTGAAGATCCACTACGTTGCAACTGATGATAACACAGCCGACCCCTTGACCAAGGCTCTTCCACAAGCAAAACATGATAAACATGTGAGGTCAATGGGTATAGACTGGGACTTAGATTGGAACTAGGGGCAAGTGGGAGATTGATAGCATTTGTGCCCTAGTCCAATTGCTATTAGCCTGTAAATGTCTGTGTACAATATCATCGTTTGTAATATATATATAAAACGGCTTTGTATTACTTATGTGTTGAAGTAATATGTTAAGCATGATCTGATTTATGACCACTAAAGTAGTAGAACCATAAATCTGTACGGATCACACTTAACGAGTCCCTGGTCAACCTATGCTTCCTTAAAGCGACCAGTATGAGGATGGTTCTTAATGACGTAGTTTTACTTGTCATAGGGATGAGGGATCCTGGAATCATATCATAGATATCATGAGGTGATTGATATCGGACGACCCGCTTTGAATAGTGTTTTCATAGATTAAGCCATGAACATATTCAAATGCGATAGCTTGTCACGACATCCTTAGACCAAGGAGTCTTTGTGATCACTATGCAATGAACGTGCGGCTTTAACTTGCGCCAAACGCTTTCTGTGAAAGGATTGCTATAAAGGGCATGATTGGGTGGCGGAACGGGTTGCATGAGTGACATGAAAGACGGCTAAGGGATTTATCCCTCATACTACGGTATGGGAAAGATATCCGTTAAAAGGGCCTCTTGATGGAAACTGACTGAGAGTAAAAGCATGGCCATGCAAATGATACAGGTTATCAGTTCTCAGCCATCTCACATATCAAGTAACAATGATTGATTAAACAAGGGTGACGACTATATGCCTTGTGATCGATCGCGATATCTAGAGATAATAGGATGGTAACTTGTACGCACAAGGTTAAGTCGAATCATCGATCATCATGCACCTTTGGTAATCATAATGTCTTACTAGAGACCACTTATGATGGATCGGGCAAGAGAGATCTTTTGCGCCGATCTGCCAACGGTGGCATGAGCCTAAAGGGTCACACACATTCAAGACGGATAACTTGAGACAAGGAAACATTAACGTTTCTTGAGGAGCAATACATGGACAAAACTGGAAGTTTTGTGCCATAGGTTCGGTTTGAGAGAATAATTAGCGAATCGAGAAAACTGAGATTTTTCGTCGATATCGCGTCGGACTTTGTTTGATAAGCGACGACAAAAGGGTCGGGCGACTTTTGGCACGGCATGAGACAACACGGGAGGGCCCATTGGGCTCGGCCCATGAAGCCTCATGGCCGGCCCATTAAGGGCCCAACAAGACCTCTTGGCCGGCCCACATGGTGGGTCCATGTGTGGGGGCCACACAACACCATGCTTAGTTGGTGATTGTGGATTAAGAGGTGAGTGATTTAAGGGGTATGGGTTAAAGCACCTTTAAGCCCATACCAATCACTTTTAACCCATACTTGTGAGTTGGATGATGAATTAAAATACAAGACTTTAATTCATTATTCTTTTGAATCACAAAACTCACAAATATCTCTCTCTCTTCTAGCTTGGCCGGCCACCCCTCTTCCTCCTCTTGTTCTTGCTCTCTTGTTCTTCATTTAATTGTTCTAATAGGCAATTAAGTGAGGGATCATCAAGATCATCCCCTTGGTGTGGACTTGCTTTAGAGAAGAAGATCCGAACGTTCTTCTTTATCGATTCATACAAGACTTAAAGGTAAATATCTTGTGGAATAGATTTTGCTTTGGGATTTAATGGTTTATGTTCTTGGACTAGGTTTGGAGTAGATTTTCTTATAATGCTTCCGCTATCTCGACGATCTAGAACGCTCCAAAACCCTACAAATTTATCAAAAGCTTCGGACTTATGTCTCATGAGATAGACATAACCATATCTACTGAAATCATCAGTAAATGTGATAAAGTAGCCTAAACCACCTCTTGCTGGTGTACTCATTGGTCCACATATGTCTGAATGTATTAGACCCAATAGATCACCAGCCCTTTCACCTGTACCGGTGCAGGGCGCTTTAGTCATCTTGCCCATTAAAGAAAGCCTCGCACCTTTCAATCGTTTGGAATTCGAATTGACTTAAAAGTCCGCGCTTATGAAGCGCTGAGATACGTTTCTCGTTTATGTGACCTATACGACAATGCCAGATTGAAGTTTGGTCTAAATCATCAGTTTTAAACCTTTTAGCATTAACATTGTAGAGCATGTTGGATTTCGAGTTTTGCATATTTAATATGTATAAACCTCCAATTGTGTGAACCTTTCCATGATATATGTTATTACGCATAATATTAAAAAACCCATTCTAAATATCAAAATAATAACCTTCTTTTTCAAGAAGGGATATTGATACAATATTCCTGCTGAAAGCAGGTACACAAAACACATCTAGGAATTATATTACAAGCCCATTGGGCAAAACAAGATCAACTGAACCCATAGCAGTTGCGGCAACAAGCACGTTGTTCCCAACTCTGAGGTCCACCTCGTTTTCGCCCACATCTCTTCTACTACGCAGTACCTGCACATCCGCACAGACATGAGACTCAGCTCCAATGTCCAGTACCCAAGTATTTATAGTAGAAAGATTTAGCTCTAATGGAATACCTGACGAAGTAGCGGCCTAACCGCCCTTCTTCTGATCTTTCTTCAGCTGCTGACAGTCCTTTTTCCAATGACCAAGCTTTTATCAGTAGAAACAGACAGACTCCTTTATCTTCCCCCTGCCCTTCATGGGTTTGGAAGGTTTAGGAACAAAAGGTCGTCCGTTCTTCCCTGCTAGGTGCATTGGGCCTTTTCCCTTATCACGACCAGCTTTGAAGTCAGATCCCTTCTTCACCATAAGAACACCTTTGGGCGCACTGCCCCTTATGCTCTTCTCAGCAGTCACTAGCATGTTGTGCAACTCTGATGCGGTTTTGTCCATGTCATGCATGTGATAGTTCATGAAGAATCCACCATATGCATGAGGAAGGGATTGGAGAATGAAATCTCCAGCAATCTCATTTTCCATAGTCATTCCGATACTAGTTAGATGATCGAGATGTCCCTTCATTCGTAGGACATGTGGACCTACGGAGCTGCCTGCTGACATTTTGCAGGCAATGAGTTCTCGCAAAATAGTGTATTTTTCAATACGTACTTTCTCCTTGAACATATCCTTGATCTGTGCAAACATAGCAAAAGGATCATGGGATAGCTCCATAAACTGTTTATGGAGGTCCGCCTTCATACAGCCCAGCATGACACACGCAACGTCGATAGAGTCTCTAAGGTGTTTCTGGTAAGCATCCTTAACGACCCTCGTTGCGTTGTAAGCTGGCTCCACCGGGATTGCCTTGTCTAGGGCGTACTCCCTGCGTTTCAACTTTAACCCAAGTCCCAAATTTCTGTCCCAGTCCAGATAATTTGTTCCATTGGGCTTATACTTATCAAGTATAGCCTTCAATGAAAAATTAGACGAGTTTGTTGAATTACTAGCCATTTTCTATACGAAGAAAGTAAATTTAATCAGAAAAGTTGAATAAATTTACGAAGATCCGAATTAAACACCAACCATTTAATTCTAAGGATTAGAATCTTCAAACCAAAATCCCTGATTTGTCAATTGAAGTATGCTAAGACGCACTGCTCCAATTGGCCCATTTGGGTAGGACGTTCATCCAATTACAACCTGTGTAATTCTTGGTCAGGGTATGTGCAAAAGCACACGGCTTACCCTTCTGATGCCCCAGCTTGACCTTAGGCCGAAAATCGTGGTCGAGTCAACAAATCCTTCACATATGCATCAGTTTTGTGCAGATGCTCCGCTAAGGCGCACAACATCCACAAGGTTGACCATTCCATATAGAACCCATTCTATCGGTGCTCCGCTAAGGCGCACGACACCGAGAGAATGTGTCTACATGGGTGTGAATTTGAGTGGCATCTCACATGATTCAAATTATGTTGTGATTGGTTGTGTTTACTAATTCGAAAGTATTTTGGTACAATTACGAACCTGTCATTAACAACCCGTGTTGTGACGTTTCTAATTGTATCACATACTATCTTCTTTTGAAGCCGTCATTTGCAACCCGTGCAAACTCGTTTCAAATTGAACTCATCCATCACAACCTGGGCGATGATGGTTCACAACGCTGTAAACATGCAAATAAAATCTTTTTTAATCTTTGCATGTGAGGTGATGGTTTATAATCTCATAAGCTAAGCATGCAAGCATATAAATTATCATCTAATAATTCAAACAAGCATTTTTAAAGCGTTTAAATATGCATCAATAGCCCATCCTATCCTTAAGATTCTACGAGACAAAACATCTTCTCGTCTTCCCCATTCGGGCTCCCACTAGCTCTTAGACTTCCTTCAAGACCGTCATTATGCTCGATTTTCCATCCTTCTCGACCTTGAGTGGAAATTACAATTAATACTCGATTCGTAGACTGGATAAAAAATAATTACAATTTAAGGGCTCGAATAAAAGAATAATTACACGCTAATATTAACGGTGTGCAAACCGTGAAAGCGATAAAATTCTAATGAGCTATTAATGCATCATACATTTCATCACATCATCCAACATGTTATCACACAAACATGTCATCAAATAATATGCAATATTCCGGTTTTAATTTTGCCAAGTTGCTTTGTCGGGTTTATCAAAACTAGACCTTTTCGAAAAACGATTTATCAAAACCGATCAAATTTTAAAGTTTTCGAAATATTGGATCACGGGTTCGTGCCACGGAGCAAAAATCACCGTGCACAAACCATGTCGGGCCCAAGCCCAATGGGCTTGCCGCCTCTTTGAAAAGCTCATAAGAAATATGGCATGTAAATCATTATAAAACCGAAACAAGTTCAACAAAACAAAGATTAAGAGGGTTAACCATCCTCTAATACCACTGTAGGGATTTGGAGCGTTCAAGATCATCAAGATAGCGGAAGCATAAACAATACAAACTCCAAAAAGTGTCCAAGAACATAAACCATTAAATTTCAAGGCAAAACTTATTCCACAAGAGTTTACCTTTTTGTTTTGTTGAATCAAGAAAGAAGAACAAGATGATCTTTGTCTCTAGAGCAAGTCCACACCAAGAGGATGATCCTTAAGATTTAACACACTTAGCCTACTAGAACTAAAGTGTGAAGAACAAGAGAGCAAAGGGAGAAGGTAAGAGGGAGTGGCCAGCCACCTTCTGAGGGAGAGTGAGAATGATTTTCACTTTTCTGATATTTTTGCTACTTCATCAACACATAAAGCTTGATTGATTAAAGTAACAAATGATGAAAGCATGGGTTAAAGGCAAGTCATCACCTAATCCCACAAATCACTCTTCATCATAATAAACAACAAAAACTAAGCATGGTGTGTGGCCCCCACACTTGGACCCACCAAGTGGCCGGCTACAAAGGGCTTATTAGGCCTTGTTGGGCCTTTCTTGGGCCGGCTTAGTGACCTCACGGGCCGTGTCCAAAAATTATCCGACCCTTTGTCGTCACTTATCAAACAAAGTCCGACGCGATATCGACGACAAACTCAGTTTTCTCGATTCGCTAATCATTCTCACAAAACCGAACCCATGGCCTGAAACCCTCAGTTTTGGCCATGTCTTGCTCCTCAAGAAACGCCAACGTTTCCTTGTCTTAAGTTATCCATATTGTATGTGTGTGACCCTCTAGGCTCTTGTCACCGTTGGCAGATCGAAACAAGAGTATCTCTTTCCCGATCCATCATAAGTGGTCTCTAGTAAGACATTATGATTACCCAAGGTGCATGATGATCGATGATTTGATTTAACCTTGTGCGTACAAGTCACTATCCTATCATCTCTAGACATCCTGATTGATCACAAGGCATAGAGTCGTAATCCTTTTTTAATCAATCATTATTACTTGATATGCGAGATGACTGAGAACTAATAACTCGTATCACCGGCATGGCCATGCACTTCCTCACAGTCACTCTCGATCAAGCGGCCCAAAAAAATATCTTTCCCATACCGTAGTACGAGGGATAAATCCCTTAGCCGTCTTTCGTGTCACTCATGCAATTCGTTCCGCCGCCCAATCATGCCCGTTATTGCAATCCTGTTACAGAAAGCGTTAGGCGCAAGTCAAAGACGTACGTCTACCGCATAGCGATCACAAAGACTCCTTAGTCTGAGGATATTGTGACAAGTTATCACATTTGAATATGTTCATGGCTTAATCTATGAAACATTATTCAAAGTGGTTCGTCCGATATCAATCACCTGATGATATCTATGATATGATTCTGGGATCTCACATCCCGATGATAAGTAGAACTACATCATTGAGAACCATACTCATATTGGTTGCTTCAATTGAAGTGTATATTGACCAGGGACTTGTTAAGCGTGATCCGTACAGATTTATGGTTCTACTACTTTAGTGGTCATAAATCAGATCATGCTCAACATATTACTTCAACACATAAGTAATACAAAGCCGTTTTATTTATTACAAATGATAATTAATATACATAGACATTTATAGACTACTAGCAATTGGACTAGAGCACAAAAATGCTATCACTTGGTTCTTCTTAAGTATTTAAGGATTACCTTGACCGCAATCCAATGTTCTTCACCGGGGTACAGCTTAAGGCAAGTGAGATGTCCGGTCTCGTACATATCATGGCCTTCATGATGGATACAATAGCCGAAGCATATGGAATTCCATTCATTCTTTTCAGCTCATCAGTCGTCACCGAACGATGAGTTTTGCTTAGTCTTATGCCATGACGGATGGGTAAGAATCATTTCTTGGCATTAAGCGTTTAGAATCTCCTCAATACTTTGTCTATGTAGGTGCTCTGACTTAAACCCAAAACCCGCTTAGGGCGATCTCTCCATATCTTAATACCCAAGATGTAAGAGGCTTCGCCTAAGTCTTTCATTGCGAAACACTCGCCTAACCAAGCCTTTGTTAAGTGCAAGGTTGGGATGTCGTTGCCAATGAGTAATATGTCGTCGACATATAGCACCAAAAAGACTATCTTACTTCCTTTCTCCCTTTTGTAAACGCAAGGTTCATCATCGTTCTTGATAAAGCCGAACTGTTTCACAGCTTGATCAAAACGTTGATTCCAACTCCTCGAAGCTTGCTTCAATCCATAAATGGACTTGAGAAACTTACAACTATTTCCCTTATTCTTTGGATCTACAAAACCTTCAGGTTGTGTCATATAAACGTCCTCGGTTAAGTTTCCATTAAGGAAGGCGGTTTTGACATCCATATGTCATATCTCGTAGTCATGATATGCTGCGATGGCAAGAAGAATTCGGATAGATTTGACCATAGCCACTGGAAAAAAGGTTTCCTCATAGTCAATCCCTTGAATATGTCTCTAATATTTTGCTACCAGACGTGCTTTATAGGTCTGAGGAATGCCATCCATGTTTGTCTTTTTCTTGAAGACCCATTTACAACCAATGGTTTTAACACCAGCGATTGGATCAATCAAGCTCCAGACTTGATTATCGTACATGGATTGCATTTCTTCCTTCATGGCTCCCAGCCATTTCTCAGAGTCAGTACTGTCCACGGCTTCTCGAAAGGTGGTGGGCTCATTATCTTGATCCGCCAATTCCATCTCATCACCTTGAGTCACACAAAACCCGTATCTCACAGGTGGATGACTGGTCCTTTCAGACCGCCTTGGACTGTCCTGAAGAACTGCAGTGATTGGTTCCTGCTCTACTACCTGCTCTGGCTCCATATCTTCTACTGGGCTTTCAGGTGGTTCCTGAGAAGCTACATTTTCTGGAATTTCATCCAGATCTATAGTTCTCCCACTGTCTGTTTTGGAAATGAACTCCTTTTCCAAAAACACCCCACCGCGAGCAACGAAAACTTTGTTCTCGCTCGGTTTGTAGAAGTAGTATCCCCTTATATCTTTGGGATACCCAATGAAGATGCATTTGTGTGATTTTGGTTCGAGCTTGTTTGAGAGCATACGCTTCACAAAAGCCTCGCAACCCCAAATTTTGAGGAAGGAAAAAACGGGCTTCTTCCCGTACCATTGCTAAAAAGGTGTACCTTCTACTGTCTTTGTTGCAGCCCTATTCAATATGAATGCGGCAGTTTCAAGAGCATAACCCCAGAAGGATATTGGCAAATCAGTGTAACTCATCTTGGATCGAACCATATCTAACAATGTTCGTTTCCTTCACTCAGACACTCCATTTAACTGAGGTGTTCCTAGCGAAGTCCACTCTAATAATATCCCACTTTCCACAAGATGATCTAGAAACTCTTGGTATAAGTATTCTCCACCTCGATCCGAATGAAGTACTTTTATACTTTTTCCGAGCTGGTTCTGTACTTCAGTCTTGAACTCTTTGAATTTATCAAAAGCATCACACTTATATCTCATTAAATAGACATAACCAAGTCTACTGTAATCGTCAGTAAAAGTGATGAAGTAACTATAACCGCTCTTGGCAAGTGAACTCATTCGTTCACACACATCTGTGTGTATTAGGGCCAACAGGTCACCCGCCCTTTCACCTCTCCTTATGAAGGGCGCTCTAGTCATCTTGCCCATTAAACAAGCCTCGCATCTCTCAATCGAATGGAATTCGAATGGACTTAAAAGCCCACACTTGTGAAGTGCTGAGACACGCATCTCATTTATGTGGCCTAGACGACAGTGCCATATTAGAGTTTAGTTTAAATCATCGGATTTAAACCTTTTCGTATTAACGTTATAGAGCTAATTTGAATTGGGGCTTTCCATATTCAACACATGTAAACCTCCAACTGTACTTGCACTTGCATAATGTATGTCATCACATTTTATATTAAAACTTCTGTTTTCGATCACAAAAGTAAATTCTTCCTTATCTAGTAAGGAAATGGATATAATGTTTCTGTTGAAAGTAGGTACAAAATACACATTATCAAGTACAAGAACAAGGCCACTGGGCAAAACAAGTCTAACGGATCCTACAGCAGTTGCGGCAACTCGAACTTTGTTCCCAACTCTTAGGTCCACCTCGTTCTTGCCCAAATCCTTTCTATTTTCCAACACTTGCACATTTGTACAGATATGAGATTCAGCTCCGGTATCTAATACCCATAAATCTGAAATAGAGAGATTCAGCCCTAAAAAGAAAATACCTGAGGAAGACGCGGGCCCACCGCCCTTCTTCTGATCATCCTGAAACTTCCTGTAGTCTCTCTTCTAATGACCGGGTTGTTGGCAGTAGAAGCAAACTGCTTCCTTTTTCTTGTTCGCCTCCCCGACTTTAGGAGGTTTAGGAAGTGAAGGTAGTCTTATCTTGCCTAAGTGCATAGGGGCTTTACCCTTATCACCTCCAACTTTGAAGCTAGTTCCCTTTCTAACCATTAGGACATCCTTGCCTCGAGTGACCTTGATGTTCTTTTCGGCCGTCACAAGCATTTGATGTAACTCCAAAACGGTTTTGTCTAAATCATCCATATAATAATTCATCACAAAATTATCATATGTATGAGGAAGGGATTGTAGAACTAAATCGCCTGCCATCTGCTTTTCCATCCCGAGGCCAAGTCGGGTTAGGTCGTCGAGATGTCCCTTCATTTTTAGGACATGTTGACCTACATAACTACCTGCTGACATTTTGCAGGCGAGGAGTTCCTTGAGAATCCCGAATCTTTCGAGTCGAGCCTTCTCCTTGAACATGACCTTTTTTCTGCGACATCATCGCTAAAGGGTCCTCAAACAGCTCCATAAACTACTTATGGAGCTCCAGCTCCATAGCGCCCAACATCACACACGCCACGTCGATGTTGTCGCTAAGGTGCTTTTGGTATGCATCCTTAACGGCCCTCGGGGCGTTGAGTGCTGGCTCCACAGCGATAGCCCGGTCTAGGACGCATTCCTTGCGTTCTAACTTTGAACACAAGTCGTAGGTTCCTGTCCTAGTCCAGATAATTTGTCCCATTGAGCTTACCCTTCTCGAGGATATGCCTCAACAACAAACTATTCGCGTTCTTTGAATTATTCGCCATTTAATCTACACGAGGAAAGTAAATTTAAACAGAAAGTTGAATAAATTTACGAAGATCCTTAATAAACTTTCAACCATTCGATTCTAAGTTAATAGAATCTAAAACCAAGACCCATGATTCGTGAATCGAAGTACGCTAAGGCGCACCGCTCCGATTCACTTATTTAGGTAGGACAGGTATTCAATTACACCCCGGGCAATTGGGTCCAATTACAACACGTGTAATTCTTGGCAAGGCTCTGTACAAAAGTACACGACATACCCTTTCTGACACCCTGGCTCGACCCTGGTCGAGAATCGCAGTTAAATCAACCAAATCACGTATGCTTAGTTCGAAAAAGATGCTCCGCTAAGGCGCACGTCATCTAGATAGAACTTTAGCAAACTTGTATAGAGCACACTTTTGAAGATGCTCCGCTAAGGTGTACGACATCAACAAAGTGGAGAACTATACAAGGTTATGATTTTGGGTTGGTGTCTCACTTGACTTAAAATTATTTGTGATCGATTGAGTTTAAATCAATTATGTTTGATATAACTATGAACCCGTCATTAGCAACCCGTGTTGTGACGTTTCTAATTTATCTCACATCATCTTCTTCGAAGCCGTCATTTACAACCCGTGTAAAGACGTTTTCAAAATTGAACACATCTATCACAACCCGTGTGACGATGGTTCACAACGCTTTTAACATGTAAACAATTAATCCGGTTTTAATCTTTGCATGTTGGTGATAGCTTAAACTAAAATAAGCCAAGCATACTTGCATATAAATTTATCATTCAAATAAATTCTAGCATGCATCAAAGCGTTAAATATGCATAAATAGCCCAAGTTTAAGTCCTAAGTATTTTATGATACGAAAAATTCCTTGAGCTCTTTTCGTCATCACCACTTAGGTCGCTTTAGCTCGTGGACGTTCTCCAAGATTGTCACCGTTCTCGGTTTCCATCCTTCTCGACGTGAGCAATTAATTACAATTAATACTCGGTTCTTAGACCGGATGAAAGAATAATTACACTTTATCATTAGCGGTTCGCATCCCGCATAAAAGAATAGTTACACTTTACAATCTTACGGTTCGCAGACCGTTTTAAAGCGATAAATAATTAAACGCTCTATTGGGCTATCTATGCACCATGCATATCAACTCATCACACAACGTTATCATATAAGCATGTTGTCAAACAAGATACATTTCCAGTTTTAATTTTCATGTCCAAGTTGCTCGGCCGGGTTTATCGAAACTAGACCTTTTCGAAAAATCGGTTTATCGAAACCATTCAAATCTAAAAATTTTCAAAACATTGGATTGCGGGTTTGCGCCACGGATCAAACATCGTGCATCAAAGCACCCGGCCCCAAACAAAATGGGCCGAAACCCATTTGGGCCGAGCCCCTACGCACCGACGCGCTAGGGTTTGGCAACCCTAGCCGTTGAGCCTCCACCACCGGCCACGTCCAGAAAATGGCCACTGCCGGGGTAGGGGCGGGGTCGACACATGACCGTGACTGTAAGGACCTCTCCCGGGCAGTTAGACTAAAATCTGGGAAAATTCAAAATTTTTGAATAGTGACCAGATCGAGTCTGAACCTGACCCCGAGAGTTGTTTTGGACATAAGATGACGTTATTTTCGACCAAGCTAAGTTCAGGGCGACTAAAGACCACTTCGTGACCCATTCGGGGAAAGTTGACTTAGGTTGACTTTTTGCCGGAAAAGTCAACCGAGGACGTTTTGGGCGATTCTGGACTCGTTAAGTCCCGAATCGCAAAACGGTCGATGCAGTATTCTTAATTAGCCCATTTTAAGTCACTCGGGAGATTTTGCTGAAATCTCGATAAAAGTGCCCGTTCGGGGTCCGAAACGTCCGATTTTGGGAAATCTGATCCGTTTTCGGTTGGTGGAAAAGGTGACCGATGTGATTGATGGGTTAGGTATCAAGGGGACAAGGAAGTGACTTGTTGTGTGTGGGGTTTGGTGATGTTGGGAAAGAGGAAAAATGATTGATTTTTGGGTTTTCATTTTATTTAATTAAGTAATTAATTAAATAATATGTGTTGTAATAAGGAGGGGGAGCTCCCATTTCATCCGAGAACAACCAAGAGAAAGAGAGGGAAAAGAGAAGAAAGAAGGAGAGAGAAAGAGAAAGAGAAAGAGAAAGAGGGAAGGAGAAGGAGGGTCCGGCCAAGCAAGGAGGATTTCCCGTCAATCCGTCCGTCGTTTCTTCGAGATTTCTTCGTATTCGGAATCCCGGCATCGAGGACTATTCCGGTGGCCATGGAACGCTGACTCGAAGTGCTTCAACCTTCATCTTGTGAGTTTTTCCAAAGGAGCAACGGTTTGGGAGCTAGAAGCCCGGGAAGTGACTGAACCGCTGAATCTGTCCAGCCGGACGGACAATCTGTTTTGCTCCGGACGGAGCCGTTCCCGTTCGAACTTGGTTCCGAGCAAAACATGAAGTTTGTAGAGGACTGGCAGAGCTTCAACTTTCATGTTTACGTGTTTTCCAGAAGAGCTACGGATTTGGAGCTGCAAGTCCGGGAAGTGGACTGTTCTGCCGAATCTGTCTCTGGACAGATTCGAAGTAAATCCCGTAGCTCGATTTTGTTTCCCGAGAATTAATGTGGTGGCTTGTGTGGGGCCCACGAGCCCGAGGCTCGGGTTTTGTGAGTTCGGGTGGTCCCGGGTGACCCCCGAGTCGATAACTTGCGTATTTGATAATTTCTGGATTTAAATTGTGAAAGACGGTTTTTCCACCAATAACTTTAATTGAAGTATTTTAACGCTCGGGTGTCGGAATTCGATTCCGTTAATTGAATTGGTCTTAGAATATTAAATGAGGAGTTTAGAAACAAGTTTCGTAATTTTCGGAGTCCCGAGGGTCAAAAACTCGTTTCCGGGCAGATTGGGTGTTTCGGGGAAACTGGGTCATTCCGGACCCATTTTGGCTACTTTGATTAATTTGAAGTGTGTCCAAGTGTTAGGCACTTGTTGGAGTACACTTGTAAAATTATTGCATTCGTTTCGGAGTCTGTTTGAGTTTTTAATTATTGAATATAATTATTAGTTGATATTGACGCTCGCGGGAAAGGCAAGGCGTGAATAGCTCGAGCGGGAGGCTAGGAGCGTACGTGGAGCTTTCCTAAGGTAGGGGGACATAGCTACCTAGACTATATGGCTTGATGCCTTTGTTTGATTATATATGTGTGTATATATACGTGTGAGCATGATTTGGCACTATGGTAGTGGCGTGAATATGCTTGGTGTGATTATATGCGAATAGTGAGATTTGCATGATAATGTTGGGTGAATTAGTTTAGTATAACTCTGAACTGATTGTATGCACGGGATTGTGCCAGGTATTATATTATTTGCTTTTCAGACGATGATTTATTCCGTCTTGCACCTAGTATGTTTTCTGCATGAGTATGGTGTGATACTTGTGCTACAGGTGGTGTGTAAGGTAAACCGAGTTGAGGGTGGATTCCCTTGATCGAGATCGATTACCTTTATTTGTGGTAAGGGTCAACCGAGCTGAGGGTGGACTCCCTTAGTTGTGATCGGTTACCTTTATTTAGGTGTAAGGTAAACCGAGTTGAGGGTGGATTCCCTTGATCGAGATCGGTTACCTTTATCTTTATGGGAAAGGTCAACCGAGCTGAGGGTGGACTCCCTTAGTTGTGATCGGTTGCCTTTATTTAGGTGTAAGGTGAATCGAGTTGAGGGTGGACTCCCTTGATCGAGATCGGTTACCTTTACCTAAGGGAGGGTGAACCGAGGCAAGGGTGGATTCCCTGGGCTGAAATCGGTTACCCTAGGGTGTAGTTAATTATGTTATACAACTACTTTTGCATTGTTATCATCTTGTGTATGTGCGATGTTTGAGTCTTGGAGGTAGCGTGTTCACCCCTACAACTTGTGCAGGTTATGGATGCGTTTAGATCTTTTGACTGGGAGCTTGGGGGCGTGTCGTGTCGACGTGTCTTTGCCAGTGGTGTTTGGTCGGCTGTTGTAGACTCTGTTGAGTCGTAACCTGTTTTGTTACTGCTTTTCATTATCCGGTTTATTACTTTATTTTGTAAAACACTCGGTGAGGTGGCGTTATGCCTCACCATTATGGTATTTATTTATGAGTTACTTGCTTCATTTTCAAAGGATGTTTTGATGGAATTGTTTTAGAACTGGTTTACTTACTTGTGCAATCACCTTTAAGTTAGGGACGCCTAAACTAAAGGTGTTGACTTTGTGCGAGTATAGTTATGATACACTCGAGGACGCTCGAGGTGTTTCATAACTATTTCGTATATGTATCTTCGTATATGTATTATCGATACTTGTATTTTATCGCGTGACGACTAAGATTCGGAGAACCGGATCTTGGGGCGTTACAGTGACAATCTAATGGCCACGACCCAATCCTGCTACGGCAAGCCGGAGCCCCCGCCCGGTCCCCTTTTCCAGCTCCCCGAGAGTCCTGTTTTCGGCAACCCGACAAATCCAAATTTTTTTTTCGAAAAATTCCATATTTGATATTATGTTTAAAAATTCATTTTCATGGCATATAAAACCCATAAATATAAAATAAACATATTATAGCAACATGGCAAGCAAAACAACACCGAAACCGATTCAAACGAATATTTAAGAGGGTTACCGTCCTCTGATACCACTGTAGGAACTTTGAGGTAGTCAAGAACACCATGGCAACAGAAGCAACATAATATAAACCCCAAAATCTTTCCAAGATCGTGAAACCATTAAATCCCAAGGCAAAAACGAAATCACAAGTTTTTATCTTTCGGTTTGTTCGAATCGAAACTTGAAGAACATTTGAAATCTTCAACTACAGAGTAGTCCAAACGGATAGGATGATATTGAATGATCCTTAACACACTCCTACCTACTGGAGTATAGTGTGAAGCTTGAGAGAAAATGATGGAGGGGAGTTCGGCCGAGAGAGACACCAAGAGGAGAGATAGAGCTTTTTGTGTTGTGTTATGACATAATGCTCTCTCTCTCTATTTGTCTTAGATTGATGAGTTGGTGATGGGGGCATGGCATAAACTGTACTTGCAAGCCAAATTCCACTTGCCCATCCTTGCCCATACCTTGCCCATATCTTGGCAAATCACCATCTTATCAAGAATTTTGGATGTAAGTGTGGACCCACATGTGGGCCACCCACTGGGCCGGCCACCTTGGGCCTCATGAACCAAAGCCCAATTATTTCAGCCATGTGGTCCCGTGTCGGGTCCAATTATTATTCGACCTTTCTTGTCTCGTGTCGAACGAACTCCCAATCTTTCGTTGTCTCTCTCAAAATCCATATCCTGTGTGTGTGACCCTTTAGGCTCATGCCATCGTCGGCGGATCGGCGTAAAATTCCATTTTACGCGACCCATCATAAGTGGCCTCTAGTAAGACGTTATGATTACCCGACGTGCATAATGATCGATGATTCGATTTAACCTCATGTAGTACACATTTGTGAGATGTCACCCTTATTTAATCAATTTTTGTTCCTCGATTTGTGAGATTACTGAATACTGATAACCCGTATCGTTGGCATGGTCATGCTCTCCCTTCAGTCAATCTCTATCAAGTGGCCTAAACATATACCTATCTCATACTGTAGTGTGAGGGATAAATCCCTTAGCCGCCTTTCGTATCACTCATACAGTTCGTCCCCGTGCCAATCATGTCCGTTATGGTTGTCTTGTTACGGACAATGTTAGGAAAAAGTCAGACGTGGTTCTTTACTGTATAGCGATCACAAAGACTCTTTGGTCTGAGGATACGACGACAAGCTACCACAACTAAATGTGTTCATGACAGTATCTATGCAACACCATTCAAAGGGGGTTGTCCAATATCACTTCCCAAGTGATATCTATAATCTGATTTTGGGATCCATCCCAATGGAAAATAGAATTATACCACAAAGAATCATTCTCATACTTGGTCGCTTCATTGAAGCATATTTGACCAGGGACCCGTTAAGTGTGATTCGTACATATATATGGTTCTAATACTTTGGTGGACATATATCAGATCATGCTTAACCTATTACTTCAACATATAAGTAATGTAATGCCGATTTTATATATTGCAAACGATAAATAATATATACAGACATTTACAAACTAATACAATTGGACTAGGGCACAAAAAATGCTTACATCACATGCTTTCGGTGTTGGCACCCTATATGCATTTACTCTCGTACCCATTATTCCTATTGGCAACAATGTAGATTCGAGTCTCAACTACTCTAATCCACCTAGGTCGATGGTTATCGCCTCTCTTCCTAGATTCGATCAACACCAAGCCTACCTGGGAGGTGAAGCATTAAGTTATATAGTTAGGATCGCGATTCCCGTGCTCCCAAACTAAATTATGCACCATAATTCAATTCATTTCATTTCCCGTTACACATACAAACCCCAACCAAGAAATTAGCTACTCATGTGAATAAAAATTAAATTCATCATATTCAACTCTTCCATATTCAGGCACATATTTGCAAATCCCAATTTCATGAACAATAATATGTAAATCTCACAATAAATTCCAACAATTCAATTCCAAAATAACTTGATTATAAAAATCCAAACACAATCAAATCCAATCCCACAAAACCCAACAATAATTCAATCTCAAAACATAAACCCTAAGTCACTACCCGATTAAAATCAAGATCAACAAGATCTACCTCTTCTAACTTCAAAATCGACGAATCAAACTTCTCTTGAGACCTTGGAACCACCCTGCTTCTTCCCTTCTCCTTGAATTATCTAAACCCCTCTCTCTGTATCGTTCTCTCATCTCCAATCTTCCTTAATCTCCCCCAATTCGTAGCCCAAAACTCATCTAAAATAGGTTTCAACGCAGGGGCAAAAGGGTAATTGCGCTGGAAATTTGAATTTCAGGATGCTAAAAATAGCCTGACGGGTGAGCCTGCTAGGTGAGACACGGCAGGTCAACCCGGCAAGTTGCCAAAATCCCTCGCACGCGTCACCAAAGGCAGCCATGGGTTGCCGGGTTAGCGCGAACCTGTCGGGTGTAACCTGGCAGGTCAACCCGACAACCTTCTCCAACTTGACCGGGTGAGGGTGGATTTAACTGGGGGATAAAAATGAGAAGATTTAACTTGGTTGTATACATAATTTTCGACCTCATCACACGTCGTGGTTGAATACTTTCTCTACTGCTCGGCTTGGCGCCACCATATTCTCCTTTTGATGTTCATCTTTAACCTCTAGAAGTGTTTCGACTTCAAGTACTCCTTGAGGCAAAGGTAACTTCTTTTCGGCTTCTTAAGCTTTTTGTGGCTCTTTGATCACTTCATCCTTTATTTCTTCTGGAGACTCATCACCAAGTTTGCCTTCAAGGCAACATATCTCATCCTTGACCTCTTTTTCTCGATCGTTCTCCTTAGCTACTTTTGGCACATTGGCCACTTCCAGTTCTTTCATCTCAAACTCTTGGAGGTTTTCATAATTAAACAAATCTTATGGCCAACATGGGATGCATTTGGACTTTTCGGTCCTTTGTGGCTCATCAATCCTCATGCCATTTGTTTCAATTCCGCCAACCCCTTCTTGTCCGCTATCTTAAGGAGGGTTAAAGTCAAGGTTCAAATTAAGCACTTCGACTTCACTTTCGTCCACTTTGGCCCGATTCTCCCCATTAGCCCTAATAGCCTCTATTTTTAAGTCCAACAACTCATACTCTTTATCTAGCATCTTTATACTTTCTTCCATTTTTCTAGCTTCATCTTTATTACTTTGCTTGAATTCCTTCAATACCCTTTTCAATTCTTCCATCCTATCTTGAGGATGAGAATTATAGAAATCACCTGACATCTCTTCTTTAGAATGGGGAGTAGTTGTTTTCTCTATAGAGTGTTTCTGCTTGGTAGTAGTCATGTTCACAACTACCTTGGTGAGAAAGATCATGTGGGGGTCTCTATTGATAATACAGATCAAGTCTTGGTAATGGGGGGGGGGGGGGGGGGGGGGCGGGGGGGGCGGGGGGATATCGGGGTTGGAAATTTGGGAGTGTCTCGTGATGTGTATAGTTATATTGAGGCTCTTCTCGGTAGTATGATTCACCCGGGGGGGGGGGGGTATTTTGGTAGTATTGGGATAGTGGTTCTTTATAGTAAGACGACGGTGAGTTATATCGGGGTTGGAAATTTGGGAGTGTCTCGTGATGTGTATAGTTATATTGAGGCTCTTCTCGGTAGTATGATTCACCATTTCTGCCTTGGTAGTCTTGCCTTGAGTTATAATGATCCCGATCATTTCTATGCCCGTCATAATATTCATACGATGTGGATTGCTCTTGAATAATTTGTCCCAAAAGAAAATGAAAGTTCTAAAATTCATGAAGAATAACAAAAACAAAGAAGTGAATAAATACACAAGAATGAATCCTACACTAATGGATATTGGGATAAAAAATCAATTAACATAGATGAAGTCATTTCATTTAAAGTGGCATGTGAGATAATGAATAAATTTGATTTTGAGACGCATAGTATTGATGAATGTTATAAAAGACATGATTGGCTAAAGTCAAGCTTGTAGCATTAGGTTTTTCTCAACGAGCTGAAACCGACTTTGGTGAAACATATTCACATGTAATGGATATGCTTACTTTCAGAAACTTGATCAGTTTAACAGTGACTGAAGAATTTGATATGTATTTGATGGATGTTGTCACTGCATATTTATATAATACATTGAACACTGGTATTTCTATGGGAATAAGTTCAATTTCCTATTAAAAATAGTCTAAAAACCCCGCATTTGATAAGATTGTAGAAGTCACCAAATAGATTGAAACAATCTGGTAGGATGTGATATAATCGTTTTAATAAATACTTTACCAAAGAAGGATATAAAAATAATGGTATATGCCTATGTGTATTCATCAAAAAACTAAATATAAAGTTTTTTATTGTGGCAGTGTACGTAGATGATGTGAATTTAACTGGGACTCCTGAAGAGATATTTAAAACTGCAAAATATTCTCAGCTGGCAACTAAAGCATATTTCAAGTAGAATATTGATCCATCAATCATAATATATTGAGAAAATTCTGAAATGTTTCAGTATACAAAATGTTCATCCACTAAGTACTCCAATGGTCGTTTAGTCTATTGATCATAAACGTGATCCCTTTCGCCCCAAAGAAATATATGAAAAGATATTTGGTTCTGAAGTACCATATCTAAATGCGATCGAGGTTTTATTATATCTGGTGCAATGTAAGAGGCTAGATATAAATTTTGTGGTAAATTAGCTCAAAAGATTCAGCCCAGAACCGACAAAACGACATTAGAACATAATCAATCATATATTCTGTTATTTGAGTAGAATTAAAGGTTCGATATTATTGTACTCGAAATTGTCAAATGGTGTTGGCTTGGTCGGATATGCAGATACTGGATACTTTTATGATCCTTATAAAGCAGGCTCCCAAACAGGATATGTATTTACTTGCAATGAAACAACAATATCCGGGCGCTTTACGAAGCAAACTTTGGTTGCAATATTCTCCAATCATTCAGAAATTATAACACTACATGAAGCTACCCGGGAATGTGTGTTCTTGCGCTTAGTCATTGAACACATACGAGATAGATGTGGAAGTCACTCAATTACAAGCATTACTTCCATAATATATGAAGACAATGCAACATGTATAACGCAAATCAGAGGAGGATACATCAAAGAAGATCGAATCAATCATATATCGCCTAAATTCTTCTACACTCACGAACTCTAAAAGATTATGAGATTGATGTCAAACACGTCCGCTCTAGGGAAAATCTTGCATATTTGTTTACTAGGAGTTTACCGACATCGACATTTGGAAAGTTAGTATGCTAAATCAACATGTGTTGACTTAGAAAGCAGCTGAAGTAACTCTGTCAGTCATTATGGGGAGCATCAATTAGGGGGAGCAATAACATGTCGTAATCACACTCTATACTATATGATGCACTCTTTTTCCTTATTTAGGTTCTGCCCCACTAGATTTTCCTCAAAAGGTTTTTAATGAAGTAAATTAAAAACTCCAACACTGTTTACATAATTATTTATGAACTTTGGTGTTCAAAAGAGAGTGTTATAGAAGATTGGGGTAGACTCCGCCATTTGGAGTAGTCACTTTCCTTTAATCATGGAACATGATTTTTATGGAAAGAATAAATGTGCTTTTATTCATGGATTTAATGCCAATTTGGCTATAAATAGGAATGTAAGTCTCTTGGTTTATAACACCAAAAGTGTCATTTTACTAAGTAATTTGTCATATGTATTATTTTTCTACTCTACTTAGAAGTCTTGTTTTGATAAGTAGTGTTGGTTTCATTTAGTAGTAGGGCGGTCCCAAATCGTTTTGGCAATTCAGGCGGCGGTGGCCTGGTCAGGCAATCGCCTGAGTGTAAGTGAGTGAGACGGCGGGGTCGAAGGCGTCAGGGTCAGAGGCTTCGGTGAGTGAGACGCGGGGAACGGCGTTGGGGTCGTTAGTTGCGCTGCGTGATATTGAGATTGAGTGAAGAAAAACTTAGGGGTTAGGGTATAAATAATTAGGTCGAGGTTGGGTCTAACAAAATTAAATGGGTCAGGATGTATTTGAGGTCCACTAAACATAGGCTCAGAAGCAACACAATCACAATATCATAGATGCCCAATTTGGCAATTCGACCAATTCGTCCACTGTGTTCCTAAGATATTGTTGTTTATTATTAAGGGAAAATAACATATTGAGACACCCAAAAGATACAAATTGTAATTTTGATACATCTAAATTTAAACTTGTTATTCTTGCTCACAAGATTTGCTGTTTTTTGTCCCATCACTAATGGTATTAGATTTCGGATGAAAATTTTTTATTTTGTGTGAAAAATCAAAATTGCTCTCAATTATTCATCAAAATTTCAAATTGATGTCATTATTCATCAAATTTTCATAATTCATCAAATTATAATACTCATTTAATAATAAATCATTCCTATTAATAATATTTATTAACAAAAAATTATTTTTTTATGATTATTTAATAATAATTATTGTTATTAATAATAATTTAATAAAAAGCAAAAGTAAATCAATTTAGTTATTGATTATTAATAATTAAAATTAAAGTAAATTAATTATTAATAATAGAAATAATATTAATCATCAACTATTATCTTCAAAAAAAATTAATTATAAATAATATATTGAAACTTTCGAATAACATAATTCTCTCATGCGAGTTTTGTTTTGGACTCATACTATATCAAATCGAAGAGAATCGAAAGTCGACAATTTCGAAGAAATAATTTTTCTCTATATATTATTAATAATTGATTTACTTTTACTTGGTAAATAATTATTACAAAATATTAATAATATAATTAATTATTAATAACGTTTTCTTGCATTTTGCTCTAACACCAATAAAATTTGGACGAAATTTTTTAAGAGTATAAGAAATTTGTTGTCGTTTGATGAAATTTTTGATAAAAACTTATTTCTTCGAAGTTGGGGATCTTCTGATTCTCTTCGATTTGATATAATATGAGCTCGATACGGAACTCGTATGAGAGAGTTATGTCATTCGAAAGTTTCGATATATTATTAAGGGATAATGACACTTTGTTACACCTAACTATAGCGAAATGACACTTTCATACCTTAACTATTTTAGTCTCTTTTTTAGTACCCTGACAATTTTTTTGTGACAACCTATCTCTAAAATGCCTAAAATACCTAAACTACCCTTGGTTTAAGAAATCAAAAATTGAATTAATTCAATTTTGTTTATCTTTTGTTCAATTTGGTTTATATTTAAGATGCAATTACAATTATGCTCTCAAATCTAAAATTAAATTTGAACCATTTCAAATCCGGTTTGATAAATCAAATTGGACTAATTCTATTCTAATTTCTTAAACCAGGGGTATTTTAGTCATTTTAGCATAAGTTGTCACAAAAAATATGTCAGGGTGCCTAAAAAGAGAAAAAAATAGTTAGGGTATGAAAGTGTCATTTCGCTATAGTTAGGTGTAACAAAGTGTCATTATCCCTATTATTAATAATTAAATATATCATTAATAATAATTATTATTTTAATTATTAATTGTTAAAATAAAATTCATCAATAAGAATAAAAAATATTTCTTCAAAGTTTTTGATCTTTCGATTCTATTCGATTTGATATACTATAAGCCCGAAATGGAGCTCCTATGAGAGAATTATGTCATTTGAAAGTTTTAATATATTATTAATAATTAATATTGTTTAAAATTTTAATTAATATTATTTTAATTATTAATAATTAAACCGGTCTGACCGGATTCGAATGCAGGTTTTTTAATAAATATTATTAATAGAAATTAGAGAAAATGACAGATTGATACACCCAAAAGATAACGTTTCTAACTCGATACACCTAAGTTTAAACTTGCTATTTCCGCTCACCGGATTTGCCATTTTTTGTCCCATCACTAACGGTGTTAAATTTTTTATGGAAATTTTTTTTATTTTGTGTGAAAAGTCAAATTTGCCCTCAATTATTCATACTTCGAAGATGAAGGAGTTGGTCATGTAGAATTTAGTTGCCAAGAATTGTAGTTAGCTCAAAAATATGAAAATAGAACAGGGGCTAAGTTCTCTAATCAAATTATAATACTTACTTAATAATAAATAATTTCTATTAGTAATATTTATTAACAAAAAATTATTTTTATGGGTATTTAATAATAATTATTTTTATTAATAATAATTTAATAAAAAAAATAAAATTAAATCAATTTAGTTATTGATTATTAATAATAAAAATTAAAAGTAAATTAATTATTAATAATTAAAATAATTATTATTATCAATAATAATATTAATTATTAATAATATATTGAAACTTTCGAATAACATAACTCTCTCATACGAGTTTCGTTTTGAACTCATACTATATCAAATCGAAGAGAATCGAAAGTCGACAATTTCGAAGAAATAAATTTTCTCTATATTTTATTAATAATTTATTTAATTTTACTTAGTAAATAGTTATTACAAAAGTATTAATAATATAATTAATTAATTATTAATAACGTTTTCTTGCATTTTGCTCTAACACCGATAAAATTTGGACGAAATTTTTTAAGAGTATAAGAAATTTGTTGTCGTTTGATGAAATTTTGGATAAAATCTTATTTCTTCGAAGTTGGGGATCTTCTGATTCTCTTCGATTTAATATAATATTAATTATTTATAATATTTTAATTATTAATTTTTAAAATAATATTCATTAATAAGAATAAAAAATATTTCTTCAAAATTTTTTATCTTTCGATTCTATTCGATTTGATATACTATAAGCCCGAAATGAAGCTCCTATGAGAGAATTATGTCATTCGAAAGTTTTAATATATTATTAATAATTAATATTGTTTAAAATTTTAATTAATAATTAAACCGGTCTGACCGGATTCAAATGTAGGTTTGTTAATAAATATTATTAATAGAAATTAGAGAAAATGACAGATTGATACACCCAAAAGATAACGTTTCTAACTCGATACACTTAAGTTTAAACTTGCTATTTCCGCTCACCGGATTTGCCATTTTTTTGTCCCATCACTAATGGTGTTAAATTTTTGATAGAAATTTTTTTAATTTGTGTGAAAAGTAAAATTTGCCCTCAATTATTCATCCTTCGAAGATGAAGGAGTTGGTCATGTAGGATTTAGTTGCGAAGAATTTGCAATTAGCTCAAAAACATGAAAATAGAATAAGGGGTAAGTTCTCCAATCAAATTATAATACTTACTCAATAATAAATAATTTCTATTAATAATATTTACTAACAAAAAATTATTTTTTATGATTATTTAATTATTATTATTTTTATTAATAATAATTTAATAAAAATTAAAATTAAATCAATTTAGTTATTGATTATTAATAATAAAAATTAAAAGTAAATTAATTATTAATAATTAAAATAATACTAATTATCAATAATAATATTAATTATTAATAATATATTGAAACTTTTGAATAACATAACTCTCTCATACGAGTTTCGTTTTGAACTCATACTATATCAAATCGAAGAGAATCAGAAGTCGACAACTTCGAAGAAGTAGTTATTTTCTATATATTCTTAATAATTTATTTACTTTTACTATAAATAATTAATGATTAATAACATTTATTTGTATTTTGCTCTAACACCGTTAAAATTTGGACGATTTTTTTAAGAGTTAAGAAATTTGTTGTCGGATGAAAGTTTAGATAAAAACTTATAGCTTCAAAATTGTTGATCTTCCGATTCTCTTCAATTTAATATACTATGAGCTAGAAACGGAACTCGTATGAGAGAGTTATGTCATTCGAAAGTTTTGATATATTAGTAATAATTAATATTATGTTAACTATTTATAATATTTTAAATATTAATTGTTAAAAAAATATTCATCATCAATAATAAAAAATATTTTGAAAGTTTTTGATATTTCGATTCTCTTCGATTTGATATACTATAAACTCGAAATGGAGCTCGTATGAGAGAGTTATGTCATTCGAAAGTTTTAATATATTATTAATAATAACTATTATTTAAAATTTTATTAATATTATTTTAATTATATATAATTAAACCGAACTGACCGGATTCATATGAAGGTTTGTTAATAAATATTATTAATAAAATAATTTATTATAAAATAATTTTTATAATTTGATGAATTATGACATCAATTTGAAAATTTGATCAATAATTGAAGGCAATTTTGACTTTTCATACAAAAAAAAATTTTCCATTCAAAATCGAATCGAACATCGTTAGTGATGGGATAAAAAAATGGCAAATCCGGTGAGCGTAAATGACAAGTTTAAACTTAAATGTATCAAAGTTAGAAATGGTATATTTTGGGTGTATTAATCTGTCATTTCCCCCATAAATTATTTATTATTAAGTATTATAATTAGATGAATTATGAGTAGGGGAGTAAACGAGCCGAGCCTCGCCTCATTTTGACAGGGCTCGGCTCCTGAAAAAAGTGCTCGGCTCGAGCTCGGCTCGGGCTCGAACGAGCTTACACAACTATGCTCGAGTTCGGCTCGAAATAAAATAGACGAGCTCGAGCTCGGCTCGGCTCGATTCAGTTCGCTTAAATTCAAATACAAATATTCATTAAAAACTAAATAAATAATTCATTAAATAATAAATGAGTCAACTTGAAATTAGTTTGACTTGATTCAGGTTGTCTAATTCTATTATAAGTATTTTATAAATATTAAACGAGCTGGTTTGCGAACCTATCGAGCTTTAAAAGACTAGGCTCGAGCTCGGTTCGTTTATTAAACGAGCCCAATCTCGAGCTCGATTATAACGGGCCCGAACCGAATATTTAACGAGTCGAGCTCGAGCGGCTCGTTAAAAGCTGGGCTCGTTAAAAGCTGGGCTCGTTTACAACCCTAAATTTATGAGTAATTTGATGAATTATGCATAATTTGATGAATAATGACGTCAATTTGAAATTTTGATAAATAATTGAGGGCAATTTTGACTTTTCACATAAAATAAATTGGTGGTTTTGGGTTTAGAGTCGTGCATGTGCCCAGAAGTTGCGAAGTTATTACTCGAATTTGTGTCTATGATTTGGGAAATGCCATATATGGTGATAATGATATTGAAGCTGAGGTGAGCTGATTTTTTGTTTCAGGTTGTGAGGAGTGGACTCTTTGCTGTACATGTTCTCTATTTGTATGGTTTTGCAATTATAATCCTCACTTTGATTACATTTTCTTTGCTGAAGAAACAGGTTAGTGATGGTTTGGCCTTTTCTCATAGTCTTAATTTTTACATGGTATAGTGGTTGTCAATTAAGACATAAGCTTGATGGGTTGATATGAACTTAGCTACCGTTTTGAGTTGATGTTTGCGATTGTCTGAAATATTCCACGCAGATAGAATCTACAATGGCTATGCGGATCAGGCAGCCTCAAATTAAGGCTGTGCTGGAAATCAGGTAGATATGGTTTTTCTTCTTCTGGGTTTGTGGTATAGTTCACAAACTTAAGAGCTTCTCAAGCAGACTCATCAAGTTCTATGGCTGTCTCATGACCATGACCGATTTCTTTGGCTTCGATATCTCATACGGCCGCCTGGAGTTTCGATATCGAGGGCGGGGATGTTTTCTGGTTATATACTGTGTATGCTGTTTATTCTTCTTCAATTTTCTGTAATTATTGTGAATTATTAAGCACCCATAATATGGTTTTGGGTATTATGTTATCACACTTCTGTCTGTCATCATAAATTCCAAGACACGCATTGGTATCTCCAAGAACCCAAGCACATGTCTCTCCTCCTTGACTGTGACGTTGCTCTTCAATCCAAAATAGATGAAGCAAACTCATCACAATGATGATATTAACAAGACAAAACATGTTGAAACTGAATAATCTTAAAACCTATTCTTAATTGACATGAGCACCAACTCACACCAACCTGGCTTAGCAATCTTGACACAAACCATGTGGGAAACATAGGGTTCAACGAGCCACTGTAGCATCACAACATTGTTTGCCCCAAAAAGTTTGAGGAATGTGGCAATGTGAAGCCTTGTAAAGTGAGAAGGAAAATGTCGTTTTCTCATGAAGCAAACATAAATCAGGATCACCCTTGACATTGCACCATTTCAAGAACTCATAAAGAACCTCACCAGGCCAAGTATCTGAGATTTATTCGGTTCCATGTTTACGCGACAATGAAGGGTAAAAGAGATGTCAATATGTTCTTGAAGATGCTATTGTGCATAGCAATCTGTTATGTACTAATTGGAGTTTCCGTTGGAGCTACTGGCCCTCAAGACCAACAATTGAAGAACATAAATAGATTGGACATCTCAAACAATGATCTTGAATCCGATCAATACAGGAGGTTGCTTAGTTCATCTGGTAGCTTTTCACCCATCATGTTGTTGACATGGATACCAATAGTGTTTGTCATAGGAATCTTCTTGTTGTTCATTTACTTTGTGAGGAAGAGAGCCTCAAGGCAAGCGAACGAGAGACAAATCTTGAAGTCCCTCCACGAATCTCCTTTCCGAGTGATGATCAAGTCGGAGGAAGCGAATCAGGTGATGATCAAGCCGGAGGAGAGCTGCTCAGAGCTTGTGTTCTTCACTGAGGAACACGAGAGGTTTAGATTGGAAGATCTGCTTGAAGCAGCGGCTGATTTGCGAAGCCAGAGCCTTTGCAGTAGCCTATACAAGGTAATCCTCAAGAACAATGCGGTTTACGCCGTGAAGAGGTTGAAGAAGTTGCAGGTGTCTTCAGAGGAGTTTGGGAGGACAATGTGGCAGATTGGGAACTTGAAGCACCCGAACATCCTCCCCCTCGTTGGCTACAATGCTACCAACGAAGAAAAGCTTCTCATCTACAAGTATCAGCACAATGGCAGCCTCCTATCTCTTCTTCAAAGTAAGTTACAATCAAATGATCTTATAATCGCAATGTATATAATATTCAGTGAAAAATACTGCTAAAGTGTGACTATGTTACCTTCTTTAGGCACATGTTTTGCATTTACAGTGTCTTGGTACAACAAGTATATGATCACTAGTTTTAACTCTCGTGTGATAATGCTAAAACGTACTAAAGTGATTGATATGATGTTTAGAAACAAGTTGTTTATGATGTGATAATGGTAATTACATTCAAATTACTCAAGTGATTGTGTTATGTTCTTCAAGCACAAGTTACGTGGTCATTGGCTCTGATTATTGTACAAGTAGTAATGATCTGATTCTAATAGTAAGTATGAGGTGGTAATCTTCAAATTTGGGACATTTTTGGTTTGTACCATTCAGGTTACATAGAGGGTAAGAAGAGCTTCCCATGGGCGCTTCGACTGTCCATAGCAGGAGGCATAGCAAAGGGTCTAGACTTCATCTACCAGAGGAGCGAGTACATACCTCACGGAAACCTCAAACTCTCCAACATAGTACTTAACGATCAATTGGAGCCAATGATAAGCGAATACGGGTTCTCAAGATTTGTGGACCCTCAGAGAGCATGCTTCTACTCCACGAGCGGGTACACAGCCCCGGAGAGGGGGCTGTCGGAGCAAGGCGACGTGTTCAGCTTCGGGGTGATCCTGTTGGAGCTGTTGACAGGCAAAACAGTTGAGAAGAGCGGGATTGACCTTCCGCGGTGGGTGAGGTCAATGGTGAGGGAGGAGTGGACAGGAGAGGTGTTCGACAAGGAGGTCAGCAGTTCCGCGAAGCAGTACGCGTTTCCATTGCTGAATGTAGCACTCAAGTGCATATCACAGGTGCCCGACAACAGGCCTACAGCCGCTGAGGTTTTGGAGAAGATCGACGAGGTACTGCACGCGCACGATGACAACTCTGGCTCCTCTGCGTCGTCCATGGAGTCGGGGCATCACGAGTGTTGTGTGCTGCATACCGTGATATCGGATACTTGGGATACGCCCGGATCCAACTATTAGACTCACACTGTCTGTGTTTCGAGTTTGAGATATCAGAAGCTGAAAATGTCACTTTTGTAGCAGAATAAGCTTTGCTAGTTATATTAGATATATATATGTATGGCAATGCAGTGTAACTACCTCATATCTCTTTTTTGTCTCTTTCAAATTTTATCCTCTAAATTGGTGAAGATCAAAGCCGAAAGAATCGGGTCTTCACTCCGATTCAATTACTTTCTATTTTTGCTCATTCATTGGCTTGTAAATTAGGGCCCAAAAATGGAAGCTTTGTTGGCTCCTACTAAATTTAGCCCATTTCAACTCCTTTCCTTTTATTTTTCCTCACAAATCTAATTTTTCTTAACTGGCTTTGGATCTTGAATCATCAAAACATATGGGAAGTGTTTTGGTTTAGGTGAGCTTTACATGGCTGTTGTCATAAGAGTGGATTTGTAATGTTTCGTTGAGATTCATAAATAGACAATTTATGGTGAATTGCAAAGATTATTATAAATTTCATGTCTCTGGGAGTATTGTTAATTTTTCTGCTTTGTTTGGAACAATTGATGGTATGCTGATTTTTCTTCTTTAATCTCTCTACTCATGTGATATGTATTTATCAAATAACATTTGGCAAATGTGATATTGAGATGACTGCTTTTGGCAGGTGCAATAGGGTAAACATATCCAATCTCCAAAATGATCCAAGCGGAAATGACATGTGGATCACTTTTCTATAAACTTCAGATTTATGCACAAAAGTGCTAAGGTTAATTGCTCAACTAGTTCTTGTGAAAGCCTTGAGATACTAATCTCATTATCTGTTTCTGTTGCTAAATTAGATAATATAGGATGCTTTGCCGATAAATAAGAAGATAATATAAGATGAAGTTGGGGAGACTGATATGGATAGGGATAAATGCTGCTATAGCTTGAACAAGAGTGTTTAGAAGTGTACAAAAGAAAAGTTGATCTGGAAAATCGGTCCAGAGCTCATCTAAACAGGAAATTGCTGATTCCGAAGCAGAACTTGCAACAATCTGTTCGAAAATAGGAGAGTGCAGGTGCACATTCGGCAGGTTTGTATTGATGTGATCATTAACATTAATATCTCGTGATTGCCATATAAGTGTTTCATAGTGTCAATTGCTCATTTCTTTTAGTAGGAAATTAGGATGTGTTTATGGTAGACTATTTCTCAGTGTTGTAGAAATCGGTAGGCGCCAGTCAGTTGTACATGGCCTCTAATGGTATAGGCGGAGCCTAGGCAAGTACTAGGCGGTGACTAGGCAGATTTCTATTTTTTTTTTGAAGGAAAAATCGAATTTTATTAATTAAATTGCAACTAACCCAGCATCAAGCCGGACAGCTGAAGGTACAGATGGTGGGACAGACCCCTCACCATGATCTCAGCTATTGTTAGTTAAAACAAATATGGTCAATTCGTGAGCCATTTGATTACGAGCAAAACAAATCACAAAAGTTCCAATAATGGATAGTACGTAATATTGTTCACTAATGATTCCTCCAAAGTTGTTCAGCTCGACCCGTTTAGCATCATGTAGAGTCATGACCTCCAACTTATACGGATGGAGAAACCCCGTGATCTTGTTGCGGGATGCTTTACACAAGCATCTCTGATAGCCCCAGAGACCAATCGACTCGAACCAGTTAGAATCATGCAGAGCCACGGCCTCCAACTCATACGGATGGAGAAACCCCGTGATCTTGCTGCAGACCGACTTAAACCAGCCTCCTCGATTAACCATGCGATCAATATGACCATCGCGAAATTCAAATCCTCCTCACTCATTGGGTTTAACCAGATCAACCCATCGACACCAGGAACTCCCTGTTTCATTCCAATATCGATCCCAATCAGACACGTATTGAATGTTGAGCAAGCCGAGCCCCCCTAGTTCGGTATGCTTGCATGAGTCTACCCACTGACGCCAGATAACTCTGGTTCCCTCCCAGTACCGGCCTACCAAAAAACCAAAAGCAAAACCAACCGACCCTCCATGCGCCGCTGTCGCAACCCAAGCGCGACCCATCTGCAACTCCAGCCTCACCCATCTCAGCCCATCCCCAAACCATCCGACCTCACCTCCATCAAAACCCGATCTACCACCCAACCACACATCCATCAAACCCAGATCTACCTTCACAAAAGTTCTGCTCTTACCGTCGCACCACGCTGACGTCGCCGCCAGTACCACGCAGACGTCGACACTCATAGGAAATTGACGCCGCGAGACTTTGCCCAATATGGCGAAACAAACCCTAAAAAAAGGTACAAGCCGCCGCAGGCAGATTTCTATTTTTAATTTATATTAAATAAATAATATACTTATTTAATATAAATATATTTTAATGTTCAATTTATTTTAGTATAAAAGTAATAAAAATATTTAAGATATAAAAATACTTCAAAATCATATTTTAATGTTCAATCTCAAAAGTCACACTCTAAAGTTTTTACAACAAAACTAATATTTCAATTACCAAAACTTAAAATTATATATGAATTTAAGCAATTTCTTAAATATTTGGTGTTTATTAAAGAAAATTTTATTTTATCCCAAATCGGCTCTGAACCGCCCTAAATCGGACCAGTGCCTGAAAACGACTGAACATGCCTAAATCAGATCGGCGGGCATGATTTTGGCGCCTAGTCGGGGCTTAGGCGGCCGCCTGGGTTGACTTGTACAACACTAATATTTCCATACACACTTGAATAAGAGACTAATGACAAATATATCATTATCAATCATTGGTATGGTTGGTGTGAAAATTAGTTAATTTAAGTATATTGTATTCAACTAGTTAGTTTCTCTATGCATGAAAAATTAATCATTAGTCAAAATATGGTATACTTTTCTATTGGATTGTTTGTAATGTAATTGCTTACATCTTTTCCAGTCTAATCAATCTGGTGGAAATTTAAAAGAAGAGCTCATGCTAATCATTTTCATGTGAAATTTTGAGTTGTAGCAGGGACAAGATGTCGAACACAATGTTGTGACAATTGGTTCGACAACTTGTCTGATAACAAAATAAATAACTAACAGTAAATAGAAGACACACAATATGTTTACCCATTTCGGTGACTCCGCACCTATGTCTGGGGGCACTCTATCAGTGGAAAGGTTTTCAGTATTTGGTAGTCAGTAGTACAACTTCAAGCCCATCTAGCTATCACATAAGCTATTGTCCTAATCTACTATAGATCTCACCGTGAACAATCTCGACCAAGGGTCTTTCCCCCTGTCTTTGAGATCCTTTCAATTCCACCCTTCGAGCAAGCCTATGCTCGGGGTAGTTGTCTTCGACAGCTTCCACATGAGTCTTCAATCACGAACAAATACACACAAATCACAAACACTCAAATCTTCTCAAGTTGATGTTATGTGATCGACACCGTTCTTCTAAATAAGCTTCTCAATCCGCCAGCCTTGCACGGTTAAGAGCTCTAAGAATTTAGCATAGAGAACGTGTGAATTGCTATGGGGGTAGCACATGCTTTTATAGCAATTCTACATGCTTATTTGGTCTTCAACTCTAAATAGGCAATACAATTTCAAATATGAATTCATTTGCCACCTTGCATTATTGGCAAGTTGACAAGTTGGCATTGCTGCCTTAATTGGCCTTGTTGACATGTATTCTTCCAGCTGGACGTTGCCTAATCTTGTATTAACTCGTTTTCCCTTTGTCCCACATTTCTGAAAATCAAACAGGAAAGATTGAAAACTTTCCTGATCCTGTGCGCGGTATGTCACGCCAAATGTGTTGCAACATGTTGGCTGACATCTGGACCTTACGCTAAAAAATATGCCAACACTAATCGTAACAACAATCTCCCTCTTTGGCAATTTTTTAGGCAAGCATAATTTCACAATCTTCACAGTAAACTTCCGGCAAGCAACATCTCAGCTAACACGATCATCTTCAGCCATCTTCATCAGTGGCACACAGCGGAGCATAACTCTTTGTCCTTTATCTTCATCAGTGGACACCTTCGTCTTTGATAGCAACTACACGAGTAGTCTTGACATTAGATTAGGTTTCCTCTTCAGTGTCGTTACGCATCTTCGAGTATTTTCCTAAATCTACAAGACTTGGGTTTCTTCTGCAGTGCAGTTACGCGTCTTCGAATACTTCTCAGCGACATGTTGGAACATATGTTGTACCACTTAGAATGACCTATATCTCCCCCTAATTGCCTCAAAAATGACAAAGGGCAAACATGATCGCACAACAATCGTGTAGGGGAAATAAAAATAAACCAGCTCTATGGCAGAGCAACATAAACGCAGAAAGATTTCATTTCTGAACACAAGTCTCGAGACATGTTACCATGATACCTCTTCCCCTGGTTGCCTTAATGATATCTCATTCTTGAGTTTAGTCGGCACCTTCCCATGGACTGACTTTCTGGTCACTGAGCTTCCTGCAATCTCCTGATGTCTCCTCAGATGGTCTGATAATATCTCTGTTACTACGTTTAGTATTGGCATATTTTTTAGCGTGAAGTCAAGATGTCAGACAACATGTTGCAACACATGTAACGTGACATACCGCGTGTAGGATCAGGAAAGTTTTCGATCTTTCCTGTTTGGTTTTCAGAAACATGGGATAAAGGGAAAACGAGTTAATACAATATGAGGCAACTCCCAGCTGGAAGAATACACGTAAGCAGGGCCAATTAATGCAACAATGCCAACTTGTCAACTTGCCAATAATGCAAGGAGGCAAATGAATTCCTATTTGGAATTGTATTGTCTATTTAGAGTTAAAGACCAATTAGGTATGTAGAATTGCTATAAAAGCAGGCGCTACCCTCATAGCAATTCACACCTTCTCTGTGCTTAATTTCAGAGCTCTTAACCGTGCAAAGTTGGCGGATTGAGAGACTGGATCTTTAGAAGAACGGTGAAAATCACAAATCGGTTTGAAAGTCTAAGCCCCCCCCCCCCCCTGGACTTTGCTACCTTGAATAAGGCTCATCAAGGAAGAAAAAGGGAGAGCTTTTTTATTTGTTTTTCTCTCTCTCTAGAAGGACTACTAGGGTCCACAAAATCAAATTCGGGCCCAATTATCCAAGCATGTTTCAGTTTGTTTCCAAAATAATAAGAAAAAGGAGGGGGAAACAAAGATCTTTTGTCATATGGTGACAAGACGTCCAGCCAATCATGGCCCGACTCTTCGGCTACACAATAGAGAAAACGCTGCCTCTTCTCTTAGTTCTCGATTTCTCTCTCTCCCAACAAAACGCTTAGGGTTTACATTGCTCCCGATCCGTCACACTCTACACCAAAAATAGATCTCTCATCAAAAATTCTCTGAAACCCCTCTACCAAAACAACAATGGTGAGGATCAAGCACGTCACAAAAAGAATCAGAACCCCTAAACCAATTCAAAATCAGTTTGGGGTCAAGACGCGTAGAGCAAGGTTTTCAGAAGAAGGATTTAAAAATCGACAGAGCGAGCCATTGACGAGCAGAAACAAAAACACACCAAACTTGGGTAAAAAGCAGGATGCTCAAACACCTCTTGACTCCCCTGATGAGACTATGTAACAGATTAATGAGGATTCATCAGAAGAAACCCACACGAAGAGTAAGGACAATATCACTCTCGGAAATCTAATGGCTAGGAAAAAGGCTGAGAAAAGAAAGGAGCTGCAGGATGAGGAGGATGAGAGTCCAGAAGAACCCCTGAAAAGGAAAAGGAGGGATCTTGAGATAGCTGAGGCACCTGTCCCAGCGACAGAAAAAACCAAGAAGAAGAAGACCACACTGCCTACGGTAAAAGTTCTGTTTACACCAGAAGAGGAGGAAGAAGAAAGCAAAGAGGAGAACTTGTCAGATTTCCCAAATCGAAGCACCAGAAAAGGGGTAGGAAGACAAAAAATTCCTAAAGACGTTCCGGATGTACCAATAGACAACATCTCGTTTAATTTTTCCGAAATAGCCAGCAAATGGAAATATGTGTGCAACCGCATCATATACCCTGAAAGAGATCTCTCTACCGAGGCCAAAGAGATGAAGATCATCATGGAGCTACTACGCAGGGAAAACCTCCTCAAAACCATGTTAGACATTGGTACCTACTATCCCTCTCTCGTAAAAGAATTTTATGTGAATCGCCCAGCCACGTTCAATGACCTAGATGATCTAGAGTATAGAAGGGTGTTTTTAAGGGGACACTGTTTTAAGTTCACCCCTGAGGTAATCAACGCCCATTTGGGAAGAAGTGTTACAAATGTCACGACAAGGCTCCCACCTATGTACCGCGTCACTCAAGAAATCTCTGGAGGAGGAAAGAAGGCTTGGACAACCAAAGGATTCATGGCCTCATTGGAGCTCACGGTCAAGTACTCTATTCTCTACCGTATTGGCATAGCAAATTGGGTACCCTCTTCTCACGCCTCTAGCATAAATGCGGATTTGGCCAAACTCATCTACCAAATCGGTATGAATCTTCCTCTAGACTCGGGGTCACTTGTTGTTGAACATCTAACAAAACATGTGAGGTCATATGCTATCAAATTTCCCATTGGAATTCCCTCTCTTATAACTGGCATACTTCTTCAACAATGTCCTACCATTATTCGTGACAATGATGTTGCCGGCAAACGCCCGTTAGTGCTTCATATTAGCTCGAAGCTATTTGAAGGTAAACATATCAAAGACCTTCCACGTCCGGCTACAAAAACCTTTGAAAGAGCAAGCAGCACTAGCGCAACCAAGTCCATCAAAGATAGGACGATACGTGAGCTAATAGAGGGTATAGCTGATCTAGAGACTATCATCCACACTCTACCAAGCTGGAAGGCCACTTATGAGCAGCTCCTCAACGACCTGTTAGCTATACCTGAGGAAGCCCCTACTGCTGAAGAAGATGTTGCTAACTCCTCCTGAAAACAGACCAGTTACTTATCTTGTTCCTGCAAAACTCATTTATTTTTTAACTCTTGAATCCCCAGGGACTGTCCGGGTTACTTTTTTTAGAACAATGTTTTTGCTCCTTGGTGGAGCTGGATATTTGCCTCGTGTTTATGTAGGGTTTTGGAGCGTTCAAGATCATCAAGATAGCGGAAGCATTAACAAAAGCAACTCCAAACCTTGTCCAAGAACATGAACCATTAAATCTCAAAGCAAAATCTATTACACAAGAAATTTACCTTTTGGTCTTTGTTGAATCAATAAAGAAGAACTATGAGGTCTTCTTCTCTAGAGCAAGTCCACACCAAGGGGATGATCTTCAAGATCCTTCACTTAATGCCTACTAGAACAATTAAGTGAAGAACAAGAGAGCAAGAAGAGAGGAGAGAGTGTAGTGGCCGGCCAAGGAGAGAAAGAGAGAGAGAGCTTGTGAGTGAGTTATTAATTCAAAAGATATTTCTCTACTTCATCAACTCATAAGCATGGGTCTAAAAGGTGAAAGCATGGGTTAAAGGTAAGTCATTACCCATACCCCTTAAATCACTCACCACTTAATCAACAACACCAACTAAGCTCGATTTTCCATCCTTCTGGACTTTGAGTAGAAATTACAATTATACTCAGTTCGTACACTGGATAAAAAATAATTACACTTTAAGGGATCGAATGAAAGAATAATTACACGCTAATATTAACGTTGTGCAAACCGTGAAAGCGATAAAATTCTAATGAGCTATTAATGCATCATACATTTCATCACATCATCCAACATGTTATCACACAAACATGTCATCAAATAATATGCAATATTCTGGTTTTAATTTTGCCAAGTTGCTTTGTCGGGTTTATCGAAACTAGACCTTTTCGAAAAACGGTTTATCGAAACCGATCAAATTTGAAAGTTTTCGAAATATTGGATCGCGAGTTCGTGCCACGGAGCAAAAATCACCGTGCACAAACCATGTCGGGCCGAAGCCCATTGGGCCGAGCCCAAGCCCACGTCCCGGTTTGGGCTTTGGAAAGCCCAAACCCGGGCTTGCCGCCTCTTTGGAAAGCCCATAAGAAATATGGCATGTAAATCATTATAAAACCGAGACAAGTTCAACAAAACGAAGATTAAGAGGGTTAACCACCCTCTGATACCACTGTAGGGATTTGGAGCGTTCAAGATCATCAAAATAGCGGAAGCATAAACAATACAAACTCCAAAAACTGTCCAATACCATAAACCATTAAATCTCAAGGCAAAACTTATTCCACAAGAGTTTACCTTTTTGTTTTGTTGAATCAAGAAAGAAGAACAAGATGATCTTTGTCTCTAGAGCAAGTCCACACCAAGAGGATGATCTTTAAGATTTAACACACTTAGCCTACTAGAACTAAAGTGTGAAGAACAAGAGAGCAAAGGGAGAAGGGAAGAGCGAGTGGCCGGTCACCTTGTGAGGGAGAGAGAGAATGATTTTCACTTGTTTGATATTTTTTCTACTTCATCAACTCATAAAGCTTGATTGATTAAAGTAACAAATGATGAAAGCATGGGTTAAAGGCAAGTCATCACCTAATCCCACAAATCACTCTTCATCATAATAAACAACAAAAACTAAGCATGGTGTGTGGCCCCCACACTTGGACCCACCAAGTGGCCGGCCACAAAGGGCTTATTAGGCCTTGTTGGGCCTTTCTTGGGCCGGCTTAGTGACCTCACGGGCCGAGGCCAATGGGCCCGCCCATGCGGTCGCGTGTCGTGTCCAAAAATTATCCGACCCTTTGTCGTCACTTATCAAACAAAGTCCGACGCGATATTGACGACAAACTTAGTTTTCTCGATTCGCTAATCATTCTCACAAAACCGAACCCATGGTCTGAAACCCTCAGTTTTGGCCATGTCTTGCTCCTCAAGAAACGCCAACGTTTCCTTGTCTCAAGTTATCCATATTGTATGTGTGTGACCCTCTAGGCTCATGTCACCGTTGGCAGATCGGAGCAAGAGATATCTCTTGCCCGATCCATCATAAGTGGTCTCTAGTAAGACATTATGATTACCCAAGGTGCATGATGATCGATGATTAGATTTAACCTTGTGCGTACAAGTCATTATCCTATTATCTCTAGACATCTTTATTGATCACAAGGCATAGAGTCGTCATCCTTTTTTAATCAATCATTGTTACTTGATATGCAAGACGACTGAGAACTAATAACTCGTATCACCGGCATGGTCATGCACTTCCTCTCAGTCACTCTCGATCAAGCGGCCTAAAAAAATATCTTTCCCATACCGTAGTACGAGGGATAAATCCCTTAGCCGTCTTTCGTGTCACTCATGCAATCCGTTCCACCACCCAATCATGCCCGTTATTGCAATCCTGTTACAGAAAGCGTTAGGCGCAAGTCAAAGACATACGTCTACCGCATAGCGATCACAAAGACTCCTTGGTCTAAGGATATTGTGACAAGCTATCGGCATTTGAATATGTTCATGGCTTAATTTATGAAACATTATTCAAAGTGGGTCGTCCGATATCAATCACCTCATGATATCTATGATATGATTCTGGGATCCCACATCCCGATGATAAGTAGAACTACATCATTGAGAACAATACTCATATTGGTTGCTTCAATTGAAGCGTATATTGACCAGGGACTTGTTAAGTGTGATCCGTACAGATTTATGGTTCTACTACTTTAGTGGTCATAAATCAGATCATGCTCAACATATTACTTCAACACATAAGTAATACATAGACATTTATAGACTACTAGCAATTGGACTAGGGCACAAAAATAATATCAGT
The DNA here is from genome assembly GCA_963920655.1 of Geranium rotundifolium. Classification (NCBI taxonomy): domain Eukaryota; kingdom Viridiplantae; phylum Streptophyta; class Magnoliopsida; order Geraniales; family Geraniaceae; genus Geranium; species Geranium rotundifolium. The sequence continues at coordinate 24,331,858 of OY987313.1, read as the reverse complement.
TTAGAGGCTGGATATTTTATTTTCTTTAATTTTTTGTGTGCTTACCCTTTGCCATTTTTGAGGCAATCAGGGGGAGATAATTTGGACCTTACATGGTCAACGTATGGTCATCAAATAATGGTGATCTGTAACAGTGTTTGGTCTGGTCTATAACATGTGTAACTACATGTTAGAGACTTGTGTCATCTGTCACCTTTAACGAGTGTAACTACATGTTAAAGAAGTGTTGGCTGAAACATGTGTAACAACATGTTCAACTTACTTTGTGACTTAAGGAACGACATGATTACAACATGCGTAACAAAAATGTTACAACTTGTCGGTACGTTATTGATTGGAACATGCGTCACAAACATGTTCCAACATGATGAACACTGCTTACCTCAAAGAGACAGAAGACGAAGACTTGCACTATGAACCTTGCTGATAAAGAACGAGAAGACTCAACAAGAAGATGTGATCTGCTGCAGTACACATAAGTCAAACATGAAGAATGACAACGACTAAAGAAGAGCGTCCTAGACTAGAGATAAAACTTGACCGGAGATTGCTAAGAACAGAACACGTATAATCAAGATGTGCTTGCCTAAACAAATTGCCAAAGAGGGAGAGTGTTGCTACGTTCAGTATTGGCAGATTTTTTAAGCACAAGGTAAGATGTCAGTCAACATATCGCAACATACGTAGTATGACATTATGTGCGCAAAACTAGTCAAGTACCGCAGTGTTCCTGTTTAGACAGAGAACACCAGCGCGCGTGAGTCTTAGACAACGACTAAATAAAACAATCTCCAGCTAGCATCAAGACACGTCAACAAGGCATGTAGGCGGTAACGCCGACTTGCCAAGGACGGTAAGGGTTTGGATTTCCTAATCGGTATTGGAAACGATTAGGCTACTCGAGTTGCTATAAAAGCAGGTGCTTTATCCCTTAGCAACTCGTCTGCTTTTACGTCCCTTCTTGTGCTAAATACTCAGAGCTCATGACCGTGTTAGACTAACAGATCAGAGGCTGTTTTGTTTAGAAGGACATTGTCGATCACAAACATCAACTTGCAAGGATTTGAGTGTTTATGATTTGAAGGTATTTGTTCGTGATTGAAGTCTCACGAAGAAGATTGTCGAAGACAACACAACCGAACATAGGCTTGCTCGAAGGGTGGAATTGAGAGGATCTCAAAGACAGGGGGAGAGGCCCTTGTTCGAGGTTGTTCACGGTGAGATCTATAATAGCTTAGGAAAATAGCTTGTGTGATAGCTAGTTGATGCTTGAAGTTGTACTATTGACTACCAGATAGTGAAAACCCTTCCACTGGCAGAGTGCCCCCAGACGTAGGTGCGGAGTCACCGAACTAGGTAACCATATTGTGTGTCTTCTATTTATTGTTCCGTTATTTACTTATCTGTGATCAGACAAGTTGTCCAACAAATTGTCACAACATTGTGTTCGACATCTTGTCCCTGCAACAACTCAGAATTTCACCCCCAATTCGACCTATGGTATAAGTAGCAAACTTTGAAACTTCCAATTTCATATTTGGCCCTTTTTGGGAGGTCTTGAAAGGTTTTGGAAGATATTTAGAGAGGTAAGAAAGGTAGAGATTGAAGAATTGAAGATCAAGAGGAAGATGACGAAAGAGTTAGGGATTGGTTCTAAAAGCTCAAGGTCAAGAGCTTGGATTCAACCCTTTTGAGTTGGGTATTGTGATTTCTACCTATTTTTCCTTACATTTATAATTTATAATTGATAATTGAATGTCCACCACACCTATGTTGCCTTTCTAGCGAGGCATCGACAAAAATTGGCCAACACCTCTAGAGTTTACCACTTGTTGCCCCAGAAAGCATCCCGATCCATAACACGAGAAAACGGCATTGTCGGCCAACACCGACAGATATCTCCGGCGAGAACACAGGGAGAAATCTTGTCGCCGCCATGTCACACTGGAACAGAGCTGCCAAAACCCACCGACGCCACTACAAACGCCACCATAAACACACCACCGCACTAGGGAACCTCAGCCAAAAGCAGGTGATTCCCGAACCTCTACGCTCACTCTCAAGACAGACTCTAAACCTCCAAATCAGTGATAGATCTGGATATAAGTAAGATGGTTCAAAGAGATGAGAGGAGCGAAGTAGAGGAGCAGGAGACCATCGCTAACGAGAGGGTGTGAGAGAGAAGAAGAAGATGGAAAAGGAAGAAAAGGGTGGTCGCCGAAAGCGCGAATCGCGCCGCCGGACCCTGGAGGTTTGGCCGAGAAGAAGTTTCTTATGAGCGAGAGAGAGAGAGTTTGAGAAAGTTCATATCGAATCTTTTTATCACTATTATGACTCTTGTTTTTTTCTCAGAATGATAACCGATGTAATGCTGGAAGAGGAGCTCATCTCACTCTCAAGTAGTCTAAAAAAGCTCGTGCTTTGGTTAATAAGCTTCCATATATATGGTACATAGCCATAGTAACCCAATTATGTTGGTTACGAAGCATGTGTCTGCTTAATTATTCTATTATAGAAGAATTAATACCAAGATTCTTTAACATGATAAAATATTTATTTGAGACGAGTTTAGCTCATGAGTAAAGTAATGATCTTAGGTAGATGGTACATAACTGCAATGAATCAATTACATTGGTTATGAATGTATATGCTCGACATACATAGAAGATTATATTTGTGAGAGACTATGCAGTTAGTTGTGATAAAAAAGTATTACTCTACTAGGACAAGTAGTATAAATAGTTTAAGTTGCTAATTAGAGTAATGAACCTAGGGGTCGTTGTTGAGAAACTAGTACTTTAACTATCTCAATATAATTTATAATTTCTGACTTAACTGTAATGGTTGATAGCATTAGTAGAGGCATTGGCCTCAAAAGCTATCATATGGAAGAATAAGAGAGTCTTGGAGTTCATATATGACGGTGTAAATATTTTCCTTTTGTACGCGAACAAAGTTTTCAGCAAGTTTGTCTAAGGTGTTTCATGTTACTGTTTGTCCAGGTGCGTCTCTTATCCATGCATGAAGAGTATACTATATTACGAAAAAGAGAAAGAGTAAGAACATCGTGCATAAATACTGAAACACGCTTGTAGCATGATTTATTGATCTAATACTAAAAGAAACTCCAAGGATAACTGATAGCTAAATAAGAGGCCCTTTACGGGCCAAAACCCCCTGAATGTCAACTAGTGGAGCAACTACCAGATTACTTTCCCTTGGTAGCACAATGCATCAAACTCTTAAACCTTCCAAGAAGAGTGATTGAGTGTTGCACCATGATGACACACCTCAACTATACATGACAATTACACTTTAAACCATCTATTTTCTTCCGCCTTTCTTAATATATCCCTAACCTTGATCTTTGTGTTTCGTTCTATTTAACCGATAGTGCAGTTAGGAGTAGGTCAGATCTTCCCATGAAAAACACTGTCTTTTGGTGCTGAAGTACAGGCAGTCATGGTGCAGAATTCTCACCAATTTCTACAACAGCCTCAACAAAAACCAACATGATGATTGTGGTCGATGATCACACACATGGTAAAATGCTGGAAAAAATACACTAGTTAGCATGCCTTTAAATAAGACATCATTTAATGTTCAAGATGAAAAGAACTGGACGCCCAAGGCCACGTCGATTCACATACCCTTTACGCCTTCGACAATATAAATTCCAATGCAAACAGTTACTACACCAGTTTCTTCAGCAACAGCTGACCCCTTAAGCGCATTCGGTATCCACGGACACGCCGACTTTGGGAGGGTTTAGTCGTTATTCGTTAAGTAAAAAATAACCGGATGAAACCCGATGTCGGAGCCCACGAAGATCGAATTTTGGGCGTTATCAAAAGAGTTTGTGCTTTAAGTGTAAAATGGAATTGAAAATGCGCAACTTAGTGAGGATGCGTGTGAAAATGCAAATAATTGTCAACGATCGATTTAATAACAATCAAATATCAACTACGAGCAGTAAATAAACAATGCGAGGAAAGTAATTGATGTAGGAAAATCCCGATTAGAATCCTTAATTATATTAGATTTTGGATAGTTTTAGGTTTTCCTATCAAGTTAGGTTTCCTAACTCTAATTAGTTTCGATTGATTAGTTCTACTGGTTTAGGTTTACTAGTTTGAGTTAGTTTGGAGAATTAGTCCTATATAAGTCTTAGCTTGTGTAGAGATTATTATCATCATCATCATTATTATTATCAAAATTATCAATTTGAGTTACTTGGATTAATTTTGTTTTCTCCCTAAGTTAGGGTTTTATCTTTGCTTCGTTTCGAAGCAGCCTTCTGCTGCACCAGTAATGATAAGAATTCTCAGATAAACTAGCAACCACGGGTGCTAGACCGACGTCAAAATGTCAATTCAAGTTTCAGCAACTATCCATCAATGCAAGTAAATATAGTGTGACCTATGTTATAAATACCCTCACTGTCACCGACCCTCTAAGGAATTATTACTAATTCTTCAACGACGTGAATCACAAAAAAATTTTGAGCCAAGAGGTGGATGCTTGGCATTGCCCTCTCTAGTCTATTTTTGTCTACCTCCCATAGCCCCTCTCGAGGTCGAATAGAGATAAAAAATTGAGTATTAAATTATAATAGTTAGCACACAACATGAGGCTTGAAGTAAAGTCACACAAACATGCAATATTGATAGAAAATCAAAACTTAAATTAAACAAATCATCTTACAAAGTCTAGCACCCATGATTTAGGGGTTTTAGACCCAAATCATGGTGATTACATCAAAATCCACCACATCAAGGAAAATCTAAATAAATGAGACTAGATATACAAACTTATTGCACAACTTAGGTCTAGATGCTCTCCTACTATCCATCACACACTTTTACTTCTCTAAATTGCTCATTTTTCTTGCTTTCCTCGCCTACAAATATACCAAAACTGACATAAGAGTGCACAAATACGCGCTCAAAACAAAAAATGCAAGACGAAACAATGCGTAGATGTGGGAGGGGGGATTTGGGTTTGAAAAGAGTACGAGAAGCCCTGCATCAGCAACTAATCAGGCCCTCGGGGTTCTTAAAGAAATCGAATACTCATTCAAGGAGATAAGAGCTGGTTTCGTGGTACCCAAGTCATTACAAGTATAATGTGTCAAAGACTTGAATTAACTTCAACCTCACTCTTCTGTTGTTAGGACTTAGGATATTTCTTAGTTAATTATAAGTTTTTTCTCTACCAATTTGTGTATATACAGTCTAACGAGCATTGAGACGTGGATTAAAATCTCTTTTGATTAATGTCACTGTCATCTATAAATCTTCTAAATGTGTTATTTTATGTTCCTTAATCAAATAGTGTAATTATGTTGGCAGAATATAATAGAACAAGCTTATTAGATACTAGTTTGTATAAGTCTAGCCGTCTAGGTTTAGAGTTTCTACTGCTCTATAAACAAAAATAGACGGTACATACTTCATAGTCATATAATCATTCAATAATATTTTTCATGCTACAAAATATGAGACATCATATCTGATTGCAAAACTGAGGAAGGTTTTTAAGGAGTTACTGGTTTTCATTCTTATAATGTTTTGGTATTTTTACATCTTTATCTTTATTTCGATATTAATTTTCATTTATTTATGTCGAAAATATAGATTATTTTTAATTTATAAAATAGGGAAAATCATAGGCTAGTCTACTCGCCAAAACTCCATTCTAACTTCATGATTCGACCGGATATTGAATCTCTGACGCACACAACAATGTACTGACCATTTAGTAATCAAGGGTGCTCAAGGAATCCCCAAAATATCAATCCCACGGAAAAGTTTAGCAAGTGGAGGCTAGCCTATGTGTTTGAAATTGTCAAAGAGTCAAAAAGAAAAATTTAACAAATTCTAAACAACCAAAACTCCTAAAACTTAGCAAACAACAATCGTGCTCATGTTAATTATGTCAATTCCAAATCTCTAACTAGTTGTCAATCCACGTGAGTTAACCACAAATCAATCCAATTAATCTCAAATGCTTGCATACTCCACAATACCGATAATCATCAAGTAAGCAAGTCTTCCCTAAAATGGCAATCCACCACAAACTAATACTCTTTTGTAAGCTCATTGTTTTGGGATTTGGATATATTTTTCAATTCCTCTCTTTTTTTCACCAAGCTCTTTCTTTCTTTCTTTGCCAAGATCTCAAGCATAAATCAACGTATGAGCAATAAATCATGTGTAAACCCAAATATAGTTCAAATAACAGTTAGGCTAGCCAAAATGAAATTATGTACAGAATAAATTCCTATACAATGGTCTAATAACCCATAAAGCAACTGAGCTCGTGATGTAAAGGGATCAAATAAACTTTTGAAAAGTAGAAATGAAAATGGAACATTAGCTTGTATTGTTCGGGTTTTATAAAAAAGGCTTTTAGGCTCAAAAATGGTGCTAAGAATTAAAAGTGATAAAGGTAGGCTTTTTAGTTTAAACGGTCTAAAGATGGCCTACAAATTCTTCTTCCAAGTGATCACTTATTTCCTATTCTATTTCACCTCAAGGGATCTAACCTCTAGTTCTAGAATCAATTCTCTAAGCATGATGCAAGATATGACTTCAATATGCACAAAGACTTCAAAAGAGACAAGATCAAAAGAAAAAATTTGATTCATACACGAGGCCATCTACTCAAATTCATGCAACGCTCATATAACTAATCATGCACAATCAAATCATCATGAAAAATAGCAATTTCAACATAGATATCACAACATCTACCTCGAGAAGAAATAATCATTATGCAAAACAAGATACATAAAAACTTAGAAAAATTATACACTAAACAATCACAAAACCTAAAATCAACACCTATGCAAGCATCGATCTTAAATATCAACAACTACCAACAAAGAATTTCTCAAGTGAAAGCAGTAAAAACGAATATACAAAAACCGTAAAATAAATAAATAAGATGTACGAAAATAAAATAAAGGGAAAATAACAATTTACTATACCTAACTATTCTGAAATGACACTTTCATACCCTAACTAATTTTCTCTCTTTTTTAGTACCCTGGCTAATTTTATTGACAACTTACCCCCTAAAATGCCTAAAATATCTAAACCACCCCTAATTTTTATTTCTATTCTACTCGGTTTACTGCGGACCGGTAGTGAACCGAAATTGAATTTGAACTTGGTTCAAATTCATAATGGAATTGTGGTTAACCCTCTGAGCTCCATAAAAATGGCTCATCTGCAACTCCGCCGCCGCCGCCTCCTCCACCACCACCAGAACCCTCTCTCTTCCCATTTCGCCACCCACCACCACCTTCCCCAATTTCCTCTCCTTCTCCACCACCACCACAATCTCCGATGACCTAGCTCAGTCTCTCTGGTCAGAGATCCTCAAGAAACCATCCTCCGAGCCCCTCCCCATTGCCCAGCACCTCCGCTTCTCCCACCTCGCACCCACCCCGTCCCTAATTCTCTCTACCCTCAACCCCTCTCCCTCCGCCGGAAGGTCCTTCCTAGGGTTTCACCAATGGCTCCTCTCAAACCCTAATTTCACCCCTTCGACGAGTCCACCTCCTACTTCATCAACTACCTCGGCCGCCAAACAGATTTCGAAGTTGTCAACGAGCTCCTCACCGCCACACACGGCCTCATGGGCGAGAAGTTCCTCGCGAAGCTTGTCAATCGGACGGTCCGATTATGAATTCAATTCCATTATGAATTTGGACTAAGTTCAAATTCAGTTCTGGTTCACTATCGGTCCGCAGTAAACCAAGTAGAATTGAAATCAAAACCATGAGTAGTTTAGGTATTTTAGGGGTAAGTTGTCGATAAAAATAGTCAGGGTACTCAAAAAGAGAGAAAATTAGTTAATGTATGAAAGTGTCATTTATGAATAGTTAAGTGTAGTAAACTGTCATTATCCCTAAAATAAAATAATTGTGCAATGCGAAAAATAAATCTGCAATGCATAAAGACTCGATTGTGGTGTGTGTTCAAACACACCACAGTTAGGGCTTAACTAAACTCTTGACACAATAAACTCGATTAGTACACACCACTTATGACATTCTCTAGGCCTAAGAAACACTAAAAGAAAACAAATGTAGTGTTTATATACACCACACTTAGGATTGAACCATATCCATTGGCAAGGAAAGATATCACCTTGGTTCTCCATATCCGTTGGCTCTTTCTCTCCTCCTATTTCTTCTTTCTCGGCCTCTTGAACTCTTTCAGCCTCTTTTAGCAAATCCTGGCACTCCAGCCACTTTTAGTTCTTCATTTGACATCACCATTTGCTCTCTCCCATCTTGCTTCATCTCTCTCCCGATACCTTCTCAAACTTAACTTAGAATTTAATACATAAGACAACACTAGATGGAGAAAGTGAGAGCACAAATGTAAATATAAATATAAATAATATGACAAAATGGTATCAATTAAGGTCACATGTCAATCAATAAGAAATTCTTTATAGAATTTTTCATATAGAACTACATAAAAATTAAAGAAATAAAACTATACAAAGATAAAGTTTTTCAAAAATAGTTGCAAGATAAAACGACTCAAGGCCAATGCTCGAGGCATCATTGCTCGGGCTCGACGTTCAAGGCATGACTACTTTGGGTTCAACCTATAAGGACCTAAGAGCAATTTTAACTACAACTACTCATTATTTTCCAAATATTAGAAGCTCGAGGCGCGACTCTAACCATTTCAACTCTGTCCATCAGAGCTAACTTAACAGGAACGAATGTACCAGGGCTAGAGGTGTCAGGGTCGAAAACATTCAAGACATGACCCCAAACACTTGAACTAAACCCACTAGATACCCAAATCTCCCTGACAGCAGCGCCAAAAACTGACTCAAACGAGGATTAAATCCCCGACACACACGGAAGTGTACCGGGTACCCAATAATAAAGGGAGATCAATGAAGCCCCGAAATATCGATCCCACGAGAAAGTTTAGGCAGTGGACGCTAGCCTAGGTGTTCAAAATTGTCGGGCTTTAGGTCAACAAAGAAAACTAGGGTAATTTTGAGGCAAAGAAAGTGTCAAAAACCAAAGTCTAACAAATTCCAAACAACCAAAAGTCCTAAAATCTAGCAAACAACAACCGTGCTCATGTTCATCATGACAATTTCAAATCTCTAACTAGTGGTCAATCCACAAGATCAAACCACAAATCAAACCAATTAAGTTCAAATGCATGCTTGCTCCATAGTACTCATAATCATCAAGTAAGGAAATTGACCATAAAATGATAACCCCACCATAAACTAATGCTCAAATCACCAAGTTAAAGTTTCAAAACACAATCAATCAAGCTTATAATTACCATGTATTTAACGATAAAAGCACAAATCCACAAACATTTATGGAAATGGCGAACCATGAACATAAACATAAACATAAACCCAAAAATCAAATAGCAAAACTAACAAAAATTATAATTCATTAACATAATAAAAATATCTACAAAATCTATGAATCCAAATCTAAATAAACAAACGAAGAATTATCAATTTGTACGTTTGCAAATCCAAAATGAAATATACCAAATAAACTCGAATCTACAAATAAAATAAGAGAAAGGAGTGAGAGAGAGACCTCCACAATGGATGACCATCTTCAACCCTCTTGGGTCCTCTCCTCCCTTCCAATCTCCCATCTTCCCCATCCTTTCTACATCCTAACCTTCTCTAATGCCTATGGAATGTGAGAACTTTTTATTATGAACCCTAAATGTTTTATTTATATTAATATACGAAATGGGGGCAAAATGGTAAATTCCTGCAACAATTGGAGCTTCATGATTTCAAAGTTTATATGACAACCAAGTCACGACAGGGAGTCGTGACTTGTCAAGTCATGACTTCCTTCCTCTCATTCTCGAGAGTCTTCTCCTTAGTGTCCTACATTTAATGACTCATTCATCATGATTGGGAGTCGTGACTTGAGTGTCGTTACTTCAAATTCTCATTTCTAGAGAGCCTTTATTGACTTGTCCTACATCTCACGACTCAGCCAATCACGAATCGGTGTCGTGACCTGGGTTGTCGTGACTTCCAATCTTTGCTCCTTATTTTGTTCTCCTTGGTTTTCAACTCACGACACCAACTCACAACATGGTGTCGTTTCTTAAGTTGCCTCTGCTGCTACTCTTGGCTCCAAATCATTGTGGTTTGACCTCGGTTTTGTTTTGGAGTCCTTTTTTTGCTCAATAATGCCTCGAAATGACTTGTTTTCCTGCAAATTTATCCCATACACAAATAAAGCTCAAAAAGGTATAAATAACGCTAAAATCTTCCTAATATGGACAAAGGTCTGTTAATTGTGAGGAGATTTGGCTTGGGAGGAGATGCAAAATCCTCCAGCATCATTTCACTACACCGAATTTTAAAAAATATTAGCGGTACCCAAAAAATATTTTAACTACACTCAAGGTAAATTTTGTTAAATCTAATGGAAGTGGTTTGTAAAAAGTCTAAATTTTCCTCTCCATATATGTTTTAAACATTATAATTAGTTGATAAATACGAAATGACCCTTTACCCTCTATTGGATAAAAACTATGGCTTATGGTATAAGGTATATTTTTCTTTACTAGTAACAGAATAAAAAATTTAAAAAAACATATTGTAAATGGCAATTTTTCCCATCTTCAACCTCTTTCCCTCTCTCTCACACACCCTCTCATTTCTCTTTCTTTTTGGCGATTTTGAAAAAAATTTCTGGTAGAAATCTAAAACAACAAAAATCACCTCTCTCCTCTCTCTCACACATCCTATCCTCTCTCTTGTTTTTTTCCTTTCAAAATCTCTAAATTTTTTCGATCAATTACAACACCGACATACTCAAGCTGACACGAATGTGTCCCTGCCTCTGTTACCGCCGACATGAATGCGTCCCTGCTCAGCCACGTTCTCTCGGCTCCGTCGAACACTCAGACCCGTGCTATTTCCCAACTCCATCGATCAATCATCTCCATTGATTTCAGAGCTCGATGATCTCTGCTACGATTTTGCTGCAGAAACACGCCACCTCCGAATCCATATCTCCGGTCATCGTCATCACCGAAGACCACCGCTTGTGTCCCTGCTCCTTGGATTACAGATCTCTGTTCGTCCTATGTGACTGTCATCACCAAAGACCACCGCCTCGACCAGAATCGACAAGACTCCAAATCTCGGTGAGAAAAAATCATATCTAGAGAGATAACAAAACCATATCGACATCGCCCACCAGTGGTCTTCGCCGTCAATGCTCTCGTCCAGCTTGTAGAACTCAAATGAAATTGAGGGATTTGAGTTTGAAGATGAAGAATGTTGTGGATTTGGGATGTAAATTTTGTGTGAAATAGTTACATGTAAATTTTTGGGATTTGGGTTCGCCAGTACATGTAAATTTTGTGTGAGATTTGAGATTATTTTTGAAATAGGTACTCAATTTAATGAACAATATTGTGGATTTGGGTTTCCAGATGTTCACAAAATTTTCATAGCAACTAAAGTTTATTTGGGTAGAGAGAGAGAAAGAGTTGGTAGAGAGATAGAAGAGTTTAAAGAGGAGGGAAAATGGGTCATTTCCCATGAAATTTTCAATTTTCAATTTTCAATTTTTTATTTGATTAGACTAACATATACTTGCACTATAAGCTTAGTTTATTATCCAAGCAAGGATAAAATAGTCTTTTCACTTTACTAAATAATTATAAATTTGAGATTTATATAGTGAGGGCATTTTGGACTTTTCATAAACCACTTCCGTTAGCTAAAAATTCTTGGGGTACCGCTAAATTTTGTTTTTAAAATTCGGTGTAATGAAGTTAAAATGAAGTTTCGGCGGGTAAAGTGACATTAAATTATCACTATAAAATATCACGAATTTGTGTATAAACCACCACAAATTGGACGGAAGACGCTCATTCTAACGTATGTGAAGTCCTAACATTAGATTAAATACTAGAATACGATTTCTCTGTGTTGCTGATCAAAAACTTTAATTTATACATACTATTATGTACACCGTACATTATGGTTTCTTCATGTCTGAACTTGATCCTTGATAAAAATAATATTTCATATTTGATTGAGTCTTCCTTTTATTTCTCAACCTTAATGGTTGAGATATTTTATGATATTATCACTTGTTTATCTCTCACTTATACAAAGTGAACTTGTATATATAGGGATGAATCATTAATAAAGAATTACAAAATTTTCCATCTCAATATGGTATTAGAGCATGTCATTTCAGACTTCTCACTTTTTTCCTTTTTTTTCCTCACAAAACCACAACTTCAATTATGAATTCATACCTTATTCTTATTAATGACTACTGATTCATCTTCGCTACTACAAAACCTTACGAAATCACAAAACCTTTTGCAGTTGTTTCCCTTTCACATGTCATAAAAATTTTACAAAACCACAAACTTCTACATTACAAAATCTTACAAAACCTTTTGCAATTATTTTTGTTTCACGTATCACAAATCTCACCCCATAAAAGAGCTACCATGAAAGCTTCAAATCAAGGCTACGCTCGAAGGCTTTGATTTGTTCAAATTCCTAGATGGATTTCATCCTCCTGGATGTAGCACGTCGTTTTCGCATACCACTTTGTCCGCGAACAAGTACATCAGGCACATTTCGAGTTTCATTTGTCTCCACCGATGACCAGGTTGTCAAAGTCTTGACAAAATTCTTGTTTCGACCTCGCTGTGACACTCTAATCTTCAAGCTTGATCTTTTCCGACAGACGATCAATTTGCAGTGAAATGATAGGAATAATAGTTAATATTTTTTTGAGTTTTCCTAGTATTTCTCTACCTTAATGGTTGAGATAATTTAGGATATTATCACTTGCTTATCTCCCACTTATGTTAGGTAAACTCGTATATACAGGGATGGATCATTAATAAAGATTTACAAAACTTTCCATCTTAGTATGGTATCAGAGCAGGTCGATTAGGGCCGCTCTCTCTCTCTCTCTCTCTCTCTCTCTCTCTCTCTCTCTCTCTCTCTCTCTCTCTCTCAAAATCATAATTTTGATTATGAATTCATAACTTATCATCATTAATGGTTAATGATTCATCTTCACTACTACAAAATTCTTACGAAACCACAAAACCCTTTGCAATTGTTGCAATTGTTTTCCTTTCACATATCACAAAATCTTACAAAACTACAAAACCTATTTTTTTGCAATTGTCCCTTATTCATATCACAAAACTCACTCCTACAAAATATTTAATACGGAAGCTTCAAATTAAGGCTACACTTAAAAAATTTGATTTGCTCAAATTCCTAGATGGATCTCATTCTCCCGGATGCAACACATCGCTTTGGCATACCACTTTACTCGTGAACAAGTACAACATGACACATGTCGGGGTTCATTTATCTCCACCGATAAAAAACTTGCCGATGTCTTGACAAAACCCTAGCTTCGACCTCGCTTTATCACTCTAATCTCCAAGCTTGATCTTTCCCGACAGACGATCAATTTGTGGGGGAATGATAAGAATAATATTTCATATTTGATTGAGTCTTCCTTGTATTTATCAACCTTAATGATTGAGATATTTTAGGATATTATCATTTATTTATCTCCCACTTATATTAAGTGAACTTGTATATATAGGGATGAATTATTAATAAAGAGTTACAAAACTTTTCATCTCAATAATCCCAATCAAATCCTTTTAGAATTTAGGGAAAATGACACTTTTGTGCACCTTAATATACACTTTTGACACTTTGATACCTTACATGTTTTCTTATTTTTTTCAGTACTCTAAATTTTATTTTGGGACAACTGACCATTTATTTACCAAAAATGACCTTGAATTTTGGTTTAATTTGTGGGTATTTGGTTCAATTCATGGGTATTTTGGAAAAATGGCCCGGAAGTATCATGAATTTTGGTTCAATTCATGAGTATTTTGGAATTATTGTCTCAAAATAAAATTTAGGGTGCCGAAAAAACAGAATAGAGTATGAAAGTGTCAAAAGTGTATATTTAAATGCACAAAAGTGTCATTCCCCTTAAATCATAAAAGTCGTTTTAATTTTAATTCCTGTAAGTAATTGACCAAAAAAATTCAATATGGGCAGAAGGGGAAATCAAGAAATTACAGCGACAAGTGTTCCAAAATGAGAGCAATTAATAATGGTGAACTGTAATTTCAGCGAAAAGACAAAGAAACATGTCAGTTGTTAGTTGGGAAAATGGCATGCTCCAACGTTCCCCTTACAGCTTTGAATTATTTTTCCCACATATTTAAATGTCAATTTTAAAAACAATATTTCTTTTGTTCCCAAATTTTCATAATATCATTTAAAATTTTATTTACTACTACGACTACTTCCTCTCTCCCATTTTCTATTAAGTTTCCGAGACGGACGTGAACCATTTCCTTAACCACAATTTATACTTCCAAATTTGCGATTAAAATATTGATGATTAATTTAAATTCACAATATTTAACTGCTTTACATTTTGCATTTCAATTAAATTTTCCTTTAAATTTCTACTTTATTTATTTCTTCCTCTCCTTTTTCTTGCAAAACCCTAAATTCTTCTCGCTTGCAGAAAATTCCCAAAACGCCTATAATCTGCGGTTTTCCATGTAATTTATTAGAGCTCCTGGTAATTTTTTTTAGCGGGAGTGAGTGTCACCATTGAAGCTCTGTGCATTCTCTGCAGTGGTGACAATTTAAGCCTGCAAAAAAGTGTCTGTCATTGTAAGCAAAACCCAGTTGTTCCAAATGTACCATAGATTCTTTGTCGTTGAGTTTTTCCTAGTTTGAATGAATTGATCCTTCAAGTTTTACTATATTTTGTAATTTTCCCGAAACTTGTATTGTAGTTTTCTGGGTTTTGCTCATTTGTATTGAAATTGATTTCTCTGCCCAAATTTTCGGATTTTTTCCTCTTCATTTTCCTAGAAAAGTTTGCATTTTGAATGTGTGGGCTTTAGAGTTTTTTTTGGAGGGTTTAGAGAAGTTTTTGTTGTGTGTAAATTTTTGTATGGAGAGAAGAGGGGATTTGAGTTTTGGGTTTACACTCACTGATAGTGCTACAGATACTTATAGATTTGCTCCTAGGAATGAAAGCTCCAACCTATTTGGTGGTCCTACACAGCCTGTACCCATTAGAACACCCCCAGCTCCAGCTCCAGCCCCAGCTCCTGTTCCGGCTGCATTGCCGGCAATAGTTGCTTCACCCGTGAGTGGAGTAGCAGGAGCTTTGACTACTACAGACGGAAAGAAGAAGAGAGGGAGGCCGAGGAAGTATGGTCCTGATGGGAAGTTGGCAATGCCATTGTGTCCAATGCCTATTTCCTCTTCCGTTCCGTTGACTGATGATTTCTCAGCTTCGAAACGAGGTAGAGGGCGGTCCAACGACATGACCAAGAAGTCGCACAAGCTGGACACTTACAAGCTTGAGCCTGAAGGTTCAGGTAATGACCCGAACTTCCTCTTATTTGAAACTTTGAATTTGTGTTATGTGAGTAAGTTGTGCTTTTTAGCTATGTTACACTTGTTGAGTTACTTCTTTATATGAAGTAGCTATTTGTGGTTTTGAGGTCTGATTTATCACTGGGCTTGATTTTGGGTTCTACAGTAGAGTTTAAGTGGATATTTGTTAAGTTTGATGTGGAGTGGGACCCAAACTGCAGATTGTCCCCCAGATCTAGAATCTATGATTGTTTTCAGACAGATACAGGTTTCATGACCTTACTGCAATTTGAGGGTATCTTTCTCTTTTAGCAACAGGATTATGCTTTTCTTAGCTAAATGCAAGTAGCAATTAGGCACAGAGAGTGTGAGTTATTGGGGGAGCCAGCCTTGCTTATCCAGATAGAGAATGTATTCTGACTGTCTCTAACTACCTTATTAATTTCCACAAAGGCAGTTGTCTGTTGCGTTAGTTTGGCAGGATATACTGCACTGGATAAAGCGTTAGTTAAAAAAAGACGTAAATATTACCTATTTATGAGCAAAGAATATTTTGACGAGACAGGGTTGCAAAATATGCACTGTGGAGAAGGTTGTGGTAACATATTCAATCACATATCTTTTCTAGAAACTTTGAAGTAAAAATGACCAAGAATTTCTGCAAAGAGACACTTCCATTCTCTTTTGCATACATTTTAAAGGTTACAATTCTAATATTCAGTTTCCAATTTATGGCATTAACTTGTTTGATACTATAAAGAGAATGGAAAATGACAAAGGAAAAATGATGTGTGAGAGAGGGGTGTACTGGTATAGTATAATTATTGTCATTGTTATAAACTTATAATCCCTGGCTGGTTCATAAAATATAAAGGTATTGATAGTGGGAATGCTTGAGTGATGTTATCTCTTAGCTACTTAAGTAATCTTTATTATAGTTAGATTTATCTTTTAATTAGTTTGGATATTGTTTGAACTAGGTTTATCTCTTATTTAATTTCGCATAAGATTTAATTTGTATCTATGTGTTTTATGAATACCCTCTTGATGTTTCATTTGGAATTAGCTTTGATGATTTATTGAATAAACACATGGTGTAGATGTGATCATGCAAAGAAGTCCATTTAACGCAGATGGGATCAATGATTAATTCATCAGTATCCATAAATCTGCATCTTAGAATCTGACTCCTACAACTATGCTATGATGGGTTAGTGGTTGTAATGTCCTAAATTCTAATAATTTCTAACAATAGGCACAAAAGTCAGTCTAATAGGTTTAATCATGATAATTGGTAAAGTTGGAGAATAATGTTACTTGGGCTTAATAATTGGTGATTAAAAAGGCGTGTGCAAGCTCTTAGAGCTTCAACATTGAGTATTATGCACTCAGTAGTAATACTAAGTGTTCTAGAACTCAGAGAGAACTCGATGGAACCTAACCATCAAGAAGGATGAGTGAAAATCGGTTCAAAACTTTGTTAAAGTCAAGACTCTGCAAAAATTGCTGAACTTAGTCACTGTTTTTCCTTTTTCTTATTTTTATGAACTTTAAAGTATATATACTCAGTCAAACATTGAAAACTATTTTTTTCTCATGTTTTACCTTATTTTACTAAACTATTGTTATTTTTGTCTAATACATATAGCGGCACTCCTGTGAGAACAGAGAATTGCGTGAGAACCAACCAAATCTAACAAGGGGGCTTGTATTTTTCTATAACTCAGAGGGGAAAGTGTTACCCATCGAGAGTAGGGGTGTACGAGGGAATGGAAGAGAAAAAACGTTTTTTTGTCTTCTATAATAATGGAAACACGATTATGAAAATACATGTCATAATAATGGAAACATGGTTCTCACTAGTTCTCACGTACAATGCTGGTTGTCACGTGAATGTGAATATATATATATATGGGCATTTTCAAGTGAGAACAAAGAGTTGCATGAAAACTCGTAAGAATCACCCAAATATAACGAAGGGGTGTGTATATTTCTATACCATAGAGGGGAAAGTGTTTCCCGTCGAGGGGAGGAGTCATAATTATTATTTTTTTTGGTCTGTCATAATAATGTTATGAAAATACATGTCATAATAATGAAAATGCGGTTATGGATATACATTACATAATAATGGAAACACATGACTTAATAATGGAAATACATGACATAATAATAGAAACACAATTCTCACAGGTTTGCACAAGACCTTATGGTTCGCACGAGATCATGACCCTATGTATATATATATATAATTACAATCACATACATATTTTGCGGTTTTTACAAACACTCCAAACCTATGGCAGACATGAAAATTTGTGCACAAGCTCTTCCAGCGCGCAACAATGTCCATGAAGGCTGGCCCGCAGTGACTTTTGCAATCCCAAAAGTCACTGCCAGCTAGCCTTCCTAGACGCGTGTCGCGCGCTGGGAGAACGTGCACGCAAATTTCATAAAGCAACGCTTGTAATTAGTTTGGACGGTTTGTAAAAACCTCAAAATTTGTAGTGGAAGGCGTCCCTATATATATCATAAATTAAATACAAACCATCTGAACTGGTAGATATTGATTGTGAACTGGTAGAAGTAGGAATGACAACGGGTTGGTTTTGGATCAGGTTTAGCCAAACGCGCACCCGTTCATTGTGAGCGGGTGCCCGACCCGCAAAAAACCCGCTCACAGTGAGCGAGTGCCTGACCCACAAAAACCCGTCGGGTATGGGTTTTATTCGAAACCCAAAACCCGACCCAAAAATTTAAATATTGATTCAATCAACAATTTTTTTACAATACATGTACAAAAGGTAATAAAAATATATGTTATATTATATTAATTTAGGTTTTTTAAGTGAGTTTATGATTAAAATTTAGTTTTTTCACTTTTTGTTAAAAAAGATAATAAGAATGTAAATTGTATTAATAATATTAATTTATAAATTATTATTAGGGTAAAAGACACAACCACACTCAAGAATCACCAAAAGACACTTAGGGCATCTCCAACCCTGTATCCAAATATGCAAATTTTTGCATATTTGGAGACTATCTTCTCCAACGCAGGTATCCAAATATGCATATGCATATCCAAATATGCATATTTGCTACAGTGAGTCTTCAAATTTGAATACACACTATTGCAATCTCCAAAAGTGAATAAATGGGTGTAATAAATGGGTATCTAAATTTATTTTTATTCATGAGTGTAATTTATGTGTATTTTTTTTAAAAGAAATTAATTAATCTATTTAATTTGATTGTAAATTGAATATATAAAAATTAATGTATTATAACTTCATTTGTAATTTATTTTGCAAAATATACTTTTCATTAGAATCGACGACAAACAATGATTTTAAATAAAAATTCGACAACAAACATAGATTTTCAATTACAATAATAAATAAACGAACACAATTATTTTTCTTATTCATTAAGAAGATCGAAATATTGACTAAAATTACTCGTTGGGACGAGTTTACTAACTCGTAGAATTAATTTTGTTTTATTCGATGTGTTATTTTTAATATTTTATTATATAAAATTTTGTTTATTATATGACATTTATTTTTAGTAAATTAATGTATATATTTAAATAATTTATTAGAATTAAAATTATATAAATATAATATGTAAAAATATTAAATAATAAAAGTAATATTTGATGTGACGTATAGAGATAATTTTGGAGATTGGGTTGGAGAGAAATAGATATAGAGACTCAATTATTGGGTAATAATTTTTGGATATATGGATATAGCATTGGAGATGGCCTTAACAACCCCATGTTTCAAAATGGACAGTGAGCTACACCCAGAGATCACAAATTGACACTTAGCACTGACCGTTAGAATTTTGGATAAAATATGTTAAAATTTAAAGTAAGAAGAGGAAAATACCCCTGACCAGACTTCAAAATTTCAAAATCATGCTATTGTGAGCATTTTGATTGTTTATCCTTTAACTGTGGCTCAAGCTTCGATGGCCTCTTCTCCGATCTTTGACCAACTGTGCCGGTCGTCTTCGGCTCCTCGCCAATGACCGGAGACTCGCCGGAGCTTGAGTGGCTGAAGTTCTCTACTATACATATTTAAATCATGATCTTGTATTTATTGCTCTGCTTTAAGTCTATGGATTAATATACGTTGATAAAATTATGGATTGATGTATATATATATATATATTTTGATGAAATTGGTTTTATGTTTGCAAAATAAGGGTGTTGGACACATACATAATGATGGAAGGTTGTATATATAATGGGTACTTAGTGTTGTGCTTGTTTCTTGTCCTCACCGAGTAGCCAATCCTGGTAAGAAGGAAAAAGAGTCCTGTAAATGGAGTATTTAATGAAAAAGGGTCCTGTAATGAAAGGAAGAAATTGTTGATGGGTACTGACAATCTTTGCAGACACAATACAGAGACCTTTTTGTTGTTGGTGTTGTTGTTTACTTGTGAACGGTAAAAATAGGAAATTGAATAAGGCTTTGCTTTCTTGCATTTCAAGCAACCCAAAACCAGGCCACTCAAGCTCCAGCCAAAACTTCAGCCACTTAAGCTTCGGCGAGTCTTCGGCGAGTTTCCAGTCAGTGGTGAGGAGCCGATGACGATCGGCGCAGTTGATCGGAGGTCGAAGAAGAGGCCGGCGAAACTTGAGCCACGGTCAAAGGATAAACAATCAGAATGCTCACAATGGCATGATTTTGAAAATTTGAAGTCTGGTCAGGGACATTTTTGTCTTTTTACTTTAAATTTTAACAGATTCCATCCAAAATTCTAATGGTCAGTGCCAAGTGTCAATTTGTGATCTCTGGGTGTATCACTGTCCATTTTGAAACATGAAGTAGTTAAATGTGTTTTGGTGATTCTTGGGTGTGGTTTTGTGTCTTTTACCCTTATTATTATTTTAAATTCTTATGGGTGCAGGTCGAAATTGGATCTGGTATAGGTCAACCCGCACCCGCTCAAAAACTCGTTCATAAAACCCGAACCCGACCCAAGCCCGCAAAACATCAGATTTCACTGTTGGGTTCGGTTTTTTTTGCCATCCTTAAGGAGAAGTACTGTGTTCACTCAACACAATATGTAACCCGACCTCCTCATTACACCTTTACCCTAATATGGTTCACTTGTAGGGTATTGTTTGGAACTTGAACCCCTTTTTACATCTTATAGGGTATAGTATAGAATCTGACCCTTTTGTTATAGTTGGGGACCTCATAACAGTAGTTGGAACTGGGTCAGCAAGGGTCCGGGCTGATTCTGACAACCGTCAGGCCGAACCCTAGTTGACCTGGTTTCCCCCCTCTCGTTACATTCTCGGGACCCTTGTAATAGATGGGGACCTTGTTATATATTTCCGCAAGGTCGATGCACACATGAGTGCAATCTGGTGTAAACCCGGTTGAAACACGGTATACATATGATAGAACTTGAGTGTGAAATGTAGAAAGAAATTAGCCACGATAGAGACACAAAATAAACGTGGTGTAAAGTCGCTGCCACATGTCGCACGCTGATAGAAATTCGGACGTTCGTACTTCTACCAGCGGTTTGTACTGGAATATATACATATATATATGTATATGTATATACATATATATGTGTATATGTATATACATATATATGTGTATATGTATATACATATATATATATATATATATATGTGTATATGTATATATACATCCCTTGGTAAAGAAGATGCTTTAGGTAGCTCGATTGATATTGACTTTATTCCAATAGGTAAAAGTGCTAACGTGTTGGTAGCGAGATTGAGATTGTTGATAGTTCCTACTTCTCTCGTCAGCTAGCTAAGTCGGAATCGTCTTTGTTGATAAACTTCTAAATAAGAAAGTTGCTCTCAGTGCAAAACCTGTCTAATTGAGAAAAACAAAGGATTATTCTTAACGCTCTAGGCAAAGGCTTATTCTTAACTAACGCTTGGGGGTTAAGGATAGGAAACCGAAGTCAAGTCTTATTTCTATGTATGTATATATATATATATGTATACATATATATGTATACATGTATATGTATGTACATGTATGTATACATGTATATGTATATGTACATGTATATGTACATGTATGTATACATGTATATGTATATGTACATGTGTGTGTATATGTATATGTATGTATACATGTATATGTATATGTATATATGTATTCCAGTACAAAATTAGTTTTGTCTATTTCTCCCCAATTATAACATTGGTAATACTTTTGATCCTACAATCACATTTGCATCTCTTTTTCTTATAAATTTTTTTAGTCTTGACGGGGGAGAGATCAAAGAGGTTGTGGTTTTGTTTTCAAGGAGTGTAGTCCTCACATTGTTTTTTGTAGATGAACTGTAATCTTTCTGTTCTCATGCTCTCGTTTGATTCATTTGCTAGAGTTACTGTACGATTATAAGGCCGTTTGTTCTGTCTATATGTGCATAGTGCACATAAGGAAGTTAAGAAGCTGAATAGAAAGTCGAAAAGTTTCATATTGATTTATGCTCCCTAGGGAATTAATTCATGATAGAATTGAATTGTGAAAATAATGGATAGAAGAAAAAAACTGAATAAAAAGCTAATTTACGAAGTTGTTACATTATCTAATTAAACTAGTAGGAAGCAGGGAAAAAAGAAATGAACAAATTGGTCCCAAAATTGATTTAATTGCGTATCTCCAACTTAAGATTTATGAGCAATTTAGAATTCTAAATGAGGAAGAATCTGCTAAATTGAGAGCATCATAATGAGCATAACATTTTAAACATTTTGCGCAACCCGAATATGGGCAAAAGGTCAGGCTGATCCGTTTGTCTTTAGACCCGGTTGTAAGGTATAACCTATTATATAAAGGTCGTATAGGTTATGTTGCAGTTCTCTACCATTTCTATCAAATCCCTAGATCAAAGTTATGGGTGGTTGTATAGGTGAGGTTCAAGAGAGGAAAAGCAATGAAACCCTTGTCAAAGAAAGGTATATTGCTTCTTTTTAATAATCGGTGGTCTTCGGTATGATTTTATGTTTATAAGTTCATACACAATCGCAGATAGAGTTTTGGTGAATTTCAGCAGATGTTTACGATCTATTTGTTGCTCACTAATCTATTGATGAAATCCAATCAGAAGTTAAATCTAATTCACCCTTCTTAATTTTGGTCCTAATTTGAATTGTATCTTCCTCGTTTAAACCTTTCTAGATGATTTGTGTGTTAGTATTCAAATTGAATTGAATTATTTCCTGATTTGTGGGTTTCTGGAACACTGAGAGGTTTTTATGGTATGTTTTGTATAGGTGGGAAGATCGCGTACTATGTTGGGGCAAATTTCATACCCCACGTGATCACAGTTAATGATGGCGAGGTATATGTTTAAATTGTTGTCATATCTGTATCTCAACAATATCCCAGATATTTTCTGTCCATTCACACAATTAAAGCCTTATTTTAGGTTTGCTTTGTGATTCATGTTTGTTGTGTTTATCGTTCCAAGTGTTTTGATTTTCTTACTGGACAAAGAATCAATTCAGTGTCAATTTTGGCTCCTTCGTGTCAATCAGTTTAGAAATTATCTTCAATGAAGGTTTCCTTGCTTTGTTCATAAGTTTTGTTTGTGAGGGAAGTGGTGACAATGGACTTTAGATAGGGCTAGAGTTGTATCTTTTATTCTTATTTCATATATTTCCTCTCCCATTTAGTCTGATTTTTACCTCTAATTCTCTCAGTTTCCTAAATTTTTGTATACAACGTGTCAACGTCAGAAATTTATTGGGTTGCCAAATAGAGGCAGCCCTCCCCATCACATGCACTCATGCGCTAAATAACCGGGATAACCCTACGCCAAAATAATTCATCTTTATGGGTAGTATTTCGCGGGCTCGAACCCATTATTTCATGGTCATGGTCTAATCTGTACTGCTTTGAGGTTAATCTGTTTGTGAAATATCTTGAATCGAGGGAGTGCTCTCTTTAGTTATAGCGAGGGACTTTATATTTTGGTTCACTAATTGTTTTCTGAATTTGTCAGATCTGATCCCTGACATAAAAAACACAGGAATGTAAAATAAATTGAAATTCTAATGTATCTTCATTTTCTACATGACCATGATCGTCAAACACTGTGAAAACCTATGCATAAAAGCGTGTATGTCATGTGGTGTCCTATAAGAATATCTATTAGATACTGCTAATGCATGGGCATGTCTGACCTTGTATTTCATTCAACAATAAATAAGCTTTGTGATTATTGGTATGCCCGTTCTTCTTTTTGCAGGATGTTTCAATGAAGATAATGCTGTTTTCACAACAAGAACCTCGAGCTGTTTGCATTCTTTCGGCAAATGGCACAGTATCAAATGTCACACTTCGGCAGCCTACCTTATCTGGGGGTACCTTGACATATGAGGTATCACATCCTTCTATAACTGGAATACTATACTTGGTTTAAAATTGATATAATAGTATCTATCACCTTTCAATAAGAGGATATATTGTAGTCATCTCACGTTGAGGTTGATCTTATATTATTATCGAGGGGAAATTTCTGATCACTACCCTCGAGTATGCAACTTTTGCATGTCACTACTCTCACTTAATTTTCGTTGCACGTCACCACTGTATACTCGAGTTATTTAATTGCACCAATCAAAGAGTTAAATTTGATGTAAAATGTCCATAATACCCTTGTATTAAAAAATTCAAAAATTAGAAAAAAATATCTTTTAAATTTTTTTTCCAAATTTTTTTGTCACAAATAATAAAACACTAATTTCAATATTATTAGTTTTTTCAAAAAAATATTAAACATAAAAAACCACTTTTAACAACGTTTTTTATTTTACTGATTTTAAAAAAAATATATATTTTAAAAAATAATAATATTCAAATAAGTTTTTATTGTTTATTCCATAAAAAAGTAAGTTAAACAAATGATTTTTTCATTCATTAAATACAAGGGTATTTTAGTTATTTAAATATTTCACTTTCAAATTTTATTAAATGTCGAACACCCTTGTGTTTAAATTTTTTAAAGAATTAAAAAAATATCTGTTTAACTTTTTTTATGGAATAAATAATAAAAATCTGATTTGAATATAATTTTTTTTTAAATAAAATTTTATAAAAAAAAATATTAAAAATAAAAATTGTTGTTCAAATTGGTTTTTTATTTTTAACATTTTTTTGAAAAACCATTATTTTTTTATAAATAATATTGAAATCAGTGTTTTATTATTTATGTAATTAAATTTTTTTTAATATAGGAGTATTATGGACATTGTACATCAAATGTAACTATGTGATGGATGGTGCAACTAAATGACACCATATAGTGGTGATGTGCAACGAAAATCAAATGAGGGTAGTGACATGCAAAAGTTGCATACTAGAGGGTAGTGAACAGAAATTTCCCCTATTATCAACATCACATATGACTCTTTCCTAGCATGTGGCATTAGCGATCTATCCTTGGAGAAATTACAAATTCTCTATTCTTTTTGCAGGGTCGATTTGAGATACTTACGTTGTCTGGGTCTTTTATGCCCACTGAACATGGAGGGCAGAGAGGCATGTGTGGTGGGATGAGTGTGTCGTTGGTTGGCCAAGATGGCCGTGTTCTCGGGGGAGGACTTGCTGGTTTATTGGTAGCTGAAGGCCCTGTTCAGGTATTAATATTATCACTTTGCTAGTTTGCCAAGAAGAACAAACAGAAATAGTAATATTCTGCGATTTTGCTTGTGAGAAAAAAGTAACAAAGCTCATTAAGTAGCTAGGAGGATACTATGTTCAGTATCAGTCTTTTTACATTCCGAGAATGAACAATTGCCAAAAATGGTCCTTTGATAATCAAAAAAAGACCAATTTAGTATCTGAATTAAAAAAATATGCCAATTTAGTTCGACAATTGGTGGAGCTTTGCAGGGGTAGGATCAGTGTTCTAAAAATTCTCGACTTGTCTGAATAATCATTCATCCCCATAATGCCCCCTCTGACTGACTAGTGCCTAGCGGTTTTTAGAAAACTGGCAGAAGAAGTGCACCTGTATATTAATGTAGATGTATATTGCAATGCATCAGGTAATGATGGGAAGTTTCCTGCAAGGTCACCAGCAGGAGCATAAGCCAAAGAAGAATAAAACTGAAGCTGTCGTCAAGAGCAGTACCAATCTCATCTTCGGAGAAGATCTGAGGGGAGTCTATGGTGGAGTGAAGCCAATAGTCTCACCCATGAACGGAGCCAACTCCGGTCCTCCGAACCCCACTCAGGAGGGACAAGGGAAGTCACCTACTGACGAAGATGACGTGTCTTCGTCTGGGGAGGATTCTCAAGACCACAGCCAATCCAACTGAGACATCATGCAGGCTATGAGCATTTGGTATCTTTCAAACTTGTTTGTCCAACAACATAACATTGGTGTTTAATAAGTTGTTGGTTGTATCCGAGACAGGTAATCTTGCTCACTAGACTTTATTTGTCTTTGTGACTGTTGCTGTTGTCATTGTGTAACTTGTGGTGTTGTTGTTGTTGTTGTTAATGTACCATTTCATTTCGAATGGTTCTTAATCCTTAAGTACCTTGTTTAGTTTTGGTGATAATTGTTTTATAGTTATGTATGTAAGAACTAAAACCAGAACAGGTCAAGTAGTTTTAGAGTAAAATACACAACTTTATATCATTTTTTTTGGTTAAACTCAAAATTATTTATCATATCGCACCATAGACATAATTCCTTATGAGTTCTCGAGAGAACTCTAGATTCTTGCTGTCTAAATTGTCCAAAACTTGCCGAGCAAGATACTCAAGATATTTAGATAAGTATGAATATTTTATTTAAAATATTTTTGTAGAGAAATTTAGAGTATTAATTCTAACCCTCCAAAGTGGAATATAAAAATTAATCATAACAATTCATTTAGATAGAGTATTACTATAAATAGGGGTGGTGCCCAAATGACCTAACCACTCAAGTCATGTAAGCAAAATTCACTTGTAATATAAAGAGCTTTTACACATCATTCTCTCTTATTCTCAAGTTTCCTTCACTCTCTTTCGGGTTTTTTTTGCTTTACTCTTGTTCTTACATTATTTCGCGTAGAATCAAGGCTAACCTAGCGCGTGCACAAGGAGTGCTAATCACCTAAGTGCCGGACATACCACGAAAAGTTAAGGGAAAGCTTTTGGGTCGTCACAGTTGGTATCAGAGGCTGGTCGATTAAGGAAAGCATGTCAGACATTGTCGTTGGAAGCACACCTTCTTAAAGCGACACTTTGCATTCAGATGTTCAGACACGGGGAAGGTCGAGGGATGCAAATATTGCGCAAGATTCCATTGGTGCCAACCTTCAAGCTGTCTTGGGAGAGATGAAGGATAAGCTAGATGCCACCGAGATAAGCTAGATGCCACCGAGCAAGACCTGCGAGATCATGGGGAAGATCTTAAAGCCATTAGTGAAGGCATAGAGGAGCTCAAAGAATCCATGGATGCCAAGATAGAGGAGATCCGCCAGACCGTTCGCGATCTTGGAGACTCTTCCCATTGGGAGCAAGTGGTGTTTGAGGGAAAGTTCATGGAGGCACTTAATCAAACCCAAGCTAGTCTTGAGAGACAGGTCGTACAACTAAGAGCTAGCCTGGAGGAGACGCGAGCTGACTAGGCCATATGTCGACGAGCGGTTGCGAGCGGCGCGATGGGAGCGCAAGGGCGGGAGGTTCCGCGTGTGGATGCCCCAAAGCCGAATAGCTACGGTGGACAACGCAATGCCAAAGAAATCGACAACTTCCTTTGGCACATAGAACAATACTTCGAGGCGTTGAACGTAGTGGACGATAGGACGAAGTTGCGCACAGTCGTTCTTTACCTTTCAGACACGTCGGCGATATGGTGGAGGCGCAAGCACGCAGAATCACAACAAGGTAATCCCTCCATCACAACTTGGGATGAATTTAAATTCGAATTAAAGGGTCAATTCTTTCCGTCTCACGCTGTTCACGATGTACGCTTACGAATGAGGGAGTTGAAACATACCTTTTCCATTCGTAAGTATGTAAAGGAGTTATCGGTACTCATGCTCCAAATCCGTAACATGGGAGAGGATCCCTAAACTCCATCGCACTATTCTTGAATTCACTACATAGAAGGAAGGTACTCAACCAGAGATCAAAGTAGAGCCAAAGGCTCAAGAAACCTGTACCGCAGCTCACACCATTCGTTAGTTATGAAGATCTTTCGACCCGAGACAACCGCTATACAGCCTGACGTTCGAACGTACTACTTCTTCATGACCGACAGATGATGTGAACTTGCCTGGCAAATGGAACCATGTTTTTGTACTGGACGAGCACATCTGAACACTAACTCAATCCAATCTCGATGAAATTGAAAATGAACTTTTTCGCTTCGCACACCGTGGCAGGGTCGTTAATGGAATACAATCAAAGTAGGAGAGGCGAACCGTCAAGATCAAAACATCTCAAGGCAAGTACGAGTCCTAGTCATGCCGCCAAGCCCCATAACCAAGGAAACGGTGGGGGAGCACCTAAGACGCCGTCCCAAAAGAATAAAAACAACAAGTATGCATGAAAAGCATTACGGAGTACCGAAAAGAAGGATCGTGCACTGGGGAACTGTTTTCTGTGCAATGGACCGCATTGGGTCCGAGATTTTCCGAAGCGCAACAGGTTTAGCGCCATACTAGAGGAAGAGCCCGTGGAGGAAGTCGAGGAGGAGCAAGCCAACTTGGGAAGTCCTTGCCTTAGTGCATTGACAACGCGGCAGGAAGTCAAGCCCAAGCAAAGGAAGGGACATCCATGTAAAGAACTCTCATATATGTAAAGGGAGAGTTTAATGGGAAAACAGCGTCCATCATGATCAACACCAGAGGAAATCACAACTTCATCCGCAAGAAGGAGGCAGAACGACTCGGGTTGACGATGCAAAGAAGCGTTGCGACTCTCAATACCGTCAGTTCGAATCCTATCCTAGTAGAAGGCGCTATCAATGGTCAATACATGTGGCCAGGTTCTTGGTGTTGGGATTTTGTGCCTTAGCACAATGTATTTTCAATCTATTCATGTAATGAGATTATTAGTTGAAATAAAATCGGCATTTATATTAGTAAGTGTTATAGTAATATCTTAAGTATGATTTGATTTATATCATTGATGTGTCAACACATAATAGTAGATCTACAGATCAGATAAAATCTTACTTAAGCTATCCCCGATCAGAATACCTGTAGGGTTTTGGAGCGTTCTAGCTCGTCGAGATAGCGGAAGCATTAAAAGATAATCTACTCCAAACCTTGTCCAAGAACATTTAAACCATTAAATCCCAAAGTAAAATCTATTCCACAAGATGTTTACCTTTAAGTCTTGTATGAATCGATAAAGAAGAACGTTCGGATCTTCTTCTCTAAAACAAGTCCACACCAAGAGGATGATCTTCAAGATCCTTCACTTAATTGCCTACTAGAACAATTAAATGAAGAACAAGAGAGCAAGATGGAGGAGAGGAGCTAGGGTGGCTGGCCACAATGAGAGAGAGAGGTTTTTGTGTGAGTTTTGTGATTAAATGATTAATGAATTAAAGTCTTGCATTTAATCCATCATCCAACTCACAAGTATGGGTTAAAAGTGATTGGTATGGGCTTAAAGATGCTTTAACCCATACCCCTTAAATCACTCACCTCTTAATCCACAATCACCGACTAAGCATGGTGTTGTGTGGCCCCCACAATGGCCCCACCATGTGGGCCGACCATATGGTCTTATTGGGCCCTTATTGGGCCGGCCATGAGGCTTCATGGGCCGAGCCCAATGGGCCCTCTCGTGTTGTCTCATGCCGCGTCCAAAAGTTGCCCGACCCTTTTGTCGTTACTTATCAAACAAAGTCCGACGCGATATCGACGAAAAACTCAATTTTTCTCGATTCGCTAATTATTCTCTCAAACCGAACCTATGGCACAAAACCTCCAGTTTTGTCCACATACTACTCCTTAAGAAACATCAATGTTTCCTTGTCTCATGTTATCCGTATTGTGTGTGTGTGTGACCCTCTAGGCTCATGCCACCGTTGGCAGATCGGCGCAAGACTCGCTCTTGCCCGATCCATCATAAGTGGTCTCTAGTAAAACATTATGATTACCCAAGGTGCACGATGATCGATGATTCGACTTAACCTTTGTGCGTACAAGTCACCATCCTTTTATCTCTAGATATCCCGATTGATCTCAAGGCATAGAGTCGTCTCCCTTGTTCAATCAATCATTGTTACTTGATATGCGAGATGACTGAGAAATGATAACCCGTATCATTTGCATGGCCATGCTTTTCTTCTCAGTCAGTCTCCATCAAGAGGCCTTCTAACGGATATCTTTCCCATACCGTAGTATGAGGGATAAATCCCTTAGCCGTCTTTCGTGTCACTCATGCAACCCGTTCCGCCACCCAATCATGCCCTTCATAGCAATCCTTTTACAGAAAGCGTTTGGCGCAAGTTAAAGCCGTACGTTCATTGCACAGTGATCACAAAGACTCATTGGTCTAAGGACGTCGTGACAAGCTATCGCATCTGAATATGTTTATGGCTTAATCTATGAAAACACTATTCAATGCGGGTCGTCCGATATCAATCACCTCATGATATCTATGATATGGTTCCAGGATCCCACATCCCTATGACAAGTAGAACTACGTCATTAAGAACCATCCTCATACTGGTCGCTTTCAAGGAAGCATACGTTGACCAGGGACTCGTTAAGTGTGATCCGTACAGATTTATGGTTCTACTACTTTAGTGGTCATAAATCAGATCATGCTTAACATATTACTTCAACACATAAGTAATATAAAGCCGTTTACATTTATTCATTACAAACGATGATATTTGTACATAGACGTTTACAGGCTAATACCAATTGGACTAGGGCACAAATGCTATCAATACCTTCATAAGAAGCGATCGGTATAAGGCTAACTTTAAATGATCACGCTCTACAGATTATAGCCAGAAGGAGGCCGGAGTTAGGTCATAATATTGCCAGACAGGGTGATACAGGATGACCCGATCGTGAGTATGTTACATACAGTCATGAACATACTCATATGTTGGTACGTGAAATTACATCCTCAGACGGAAGGATCTTTGAGGTCACTATGTGATGAGTGACGAGTTTGACTCAATTTAACGTCTCCTGTGACAGGGTTACAATAACGACTGTGATTAGCTCGATCACGAGTCACATGAGTTGACTCAATAGATCGGTGAAGGATTTATCTCTCATACAGACGTATGAACAAATATATGTTTAGACTACTTGATGAGTACAACTAAAATACCATACAGAGTATCAGTTACAATTTAGTTAACTCAGATAAAGAAACAGGACATTTGAACGAGGATGACTCGTCTATGCCTCGTGGTTGTCAAGATATCAAGAGGATAAAATGATAGTTTCATGTACGACAAGGTTAAGTCGAAATCTCGATAATCACAAGCGTTGGGTAATCATGATGGAAAGGGCAAAATGGTAATTTTATCAGTCCGCCAACATGTCGTGAGCCTAGAGGGTCACACACTAAAGGTTGATTAAAACGGATCATGTAGAGGAATCAAGAGAGAGATAAATTCTGGTTTTGAATTAAACTTGATTAGACCAATTTCGGTTTAGGATTAAACTGGAAATCAATAACTGTTTACCTGGACCAATTAATTAAAATCTAAACAAATAGATTTGATTAATTAATTTTAGCTAAACAGGCCTAGCCAGATCGGACTAAACCAGAATGGGCTTCTCTACTTATTTAATTAATAATCTTTGGGCTTTAAGCCCATTAAGGCTTTTAATTAATTAAATTTTTTTTTAAAAGGAGATATAAAAGAGAAATTTTCAGATTTTTAATAATAATAAGAATTTTTTCAAGAAAAACCCTAGCCCCCTTTTCTCTCTCTCCCTTGGCCAGTCGGCACCCCCCTCTCACTCTCCTTCCCGTTTTGCTTGCTTCGGTTTTCTAGTAAGGATCGTTGTGAGTATTTTCGGATTGCTCTTTCTGTGTGGACGTTCTCTAGAGGTCACTGAATTATTTTAGTGACAAGGGATTTCAAATCAAGGTAATTTTTATGAATTAAATTTCTAGCCTAGATTTCATGATCAATCAATGATCATGTAAGATTCTTAAATTTATATGGACTTTTGAGGTTAATTTCTTGTATGGGCATGAAATTAATTGATTGGAACCCTAAAAAATTCCTTCACTTGGTACGGAAAGGTCGATCTCACAGTGGCAAAGATCGACGATTATGACTCGTGCTTGGTATGAAATTCATGAGGAGGCATCACACATTCCCGATCCCACACGAGAATGTTTTCGTGATACTCTCGGGAAGTCAAGTAACTGTCCTGCGAGGTACACCCGCTCCCTCTCATCAAGTTAAAATTAATTCTATGATGCTGTCGGCCATGTAAGTAAAGAAAGGCGGCAATAAAGGAGAGCTCACATTTCTGGCCACTCTCAAGGAGGAGAAGCCTCTAAGGGATTTTATTACAGTACCAAAGGAGATCAAGGGAGTACTGATCGAGTTCAAGGACGTCATGCCTCCCGAGCTGCCGAAGAGAGTATCTCCACGGAGGGAGGTGGATCACAAGATTGAATTAGAGCATGGTACCAAACCACCGACAAGAGCATCGTACTGTATGGCTCTGCCGGAATTGGAGGAACTCTGAAAGCAACTCAAGGAGTTGCTAGATGTCGTATACATCCGTTCGTCCAAAGCCCATTTCAGTGCACCCGTGCTTTTTCAGAAGAAAAAGGATGGTTCATTACGCTTGTGCATCGATTATCGGGCGCTTAATAAGGTAACCATCAAGAATAAGTATAATATTCCTTTAATTGCTGACCTGTTTGATCGCCTTGGGCAAGCCAAGTATTTTACAAAACTAGATATTCGATCCGGGTACTACCAAGTGAGGATCGCGGAGGGAGATGATCCGAAGACCGTGTGCATGACCCGCTATGGCTCATACGAGTTCCTAGTGATGCCATTCAGACTCACAAATGCCCCCACAACCTTCTGCACACTTATGAACGAAGTACTCCATCCATACTTAGACCGGTTCGTGGTGGTGTACTTGGACGACATCGTCATGTATAGTAACACCTTGGAAGACCGCGTACAACACTTACGAACCGTCTTCAAGGCTTTGCAGGAGAACAATCTCTACGTGAAGAAAGAAAAAAGCTCATTTGCAGAAGAGGAAGTCCACTTCCTTGGAAATATTATCAAGAAAGGACAATTACGCATGAACCCGAACAAGATCAAGGCGATCGTAGAATGGGAACCGCCAACCAAAGTTTCAGAGTTACAGTCTTTCCTCGGGCTCGTCAACTACTACCAGCAGTTTACCATGAGATACTCCTTCATCGCAGCACCACTCACGGATATGTTGAAGAAGAATAAGCCGTGGGTATGGACGGAGGAATGCCAAAATGCCTTTGAGAAACTTAAGGAAGCAGTCGTGAAGGAGCCGTTCATGGTGTTGCCAGTATTCGAGGTGCACAAAGAAGCGTCTGACTACGCCATCAGTGGAGTACTTATGCAAGACCGACATCCCATTGCGTACGAGAGTAGGAAGCTCAATGATACGGAACGACGTTACACGGTGCAAGAAAATGGGATGTCCGCTATCGTGCATTGTTTGCGGACATGGCGTCACTACTTATTGGGCAACAAGTTCGTGGTGAAGACTAACAACATTGCCACGAGATACTTCCAATCGCAGAAGAAGTTGTCTCCTAAGCAAGCCCGCTGGCAAGACTTCTTTTCGGAGTTTGACTACAGCTTGGAGTATAAGCCGTCCAACGCCAACATAGTGGCAGATGCTCTTAGCCGAAAAGAGGAGTTTGCTGCTATTACTTGACTCGAGGGAGAGTTGCTCAACTTAATCAAGGAAGGGCTCAAGCACGATGCAGTAGCACGTCAATTCATGGAGCTTGCTAGAAAAGGGAAGACCCACGAGTTTTGGATAGAGGATGGCCTACTCCTAACTAAGAAGCGACAAATCTTTGTTCCAAGGTGGGGCAACCTACGGAGGAGTATATTAAAGGAGTGCCATGATACGATGTGGGTAGAACATCCGGGACAGCGTCAGACGCGTGCATTATTTGAAGCACACTACTATTGGCCGCAAATGCGGGATGAAGTCGAGCAGTATGTGAAAACGTGATTGGTGTGCCAACAAGACAAAACATATAATCGACTACCTGCTGGATAGCTAGAGCAGCTTCCCATTCCTTCTTGTCCATAGGAAATTATAAGTATAGACTTCATCGTGGGACTGCCGATATCAGAGGGATGTGGTATGATTCTCATAATCGTGGACAGATTCTCAAAGTATGGCACATTCATTCCTGCACCAAAAGATTGCAAAGTGGAAATGATAGCCAAATTCTTCTTCAAGCACATCGTGAAGTACTGGGGGGTGCCACGTTCCATCATAAGTGATCGGGATCCTCGCTTCATGGGTAAGTTTTGGACCAAGCTCTTTTGCCTTATTGGATCCGAACTATACTTCTCGACAAGCTTCCATCCCCAAAGTGATGGCCAAACGGAGAGGGTGAATGGACTATTAGAGCTCTACTTAAGGCACTTCGTCAGTGCAAATGAAAAGGATTGGGCCAAGATCCTTGATATTGCACAGTTTTTGTATAACTTGCAGCGGAGTGAGTCAACGAACAAGAGTCCCTTCGAACTTGCAACCGGGTAGCAACCACTTACTCCGCACACGCTGGAATCGAGATATGTGGGTAGTAGTCCGATTGCCTTCAAGGCTGCTCAGGAGTGGCACGAGCAGGCCGCAGTGTCTCACTCTTACCTCGATAAGGCCGCTAAAAAGATGAAGAAGTGGGCTGACGAAAGGCGAACACCGAGAGAATTCGAGTCGGCGACTTGGTCATGGTGAAATTTCAAAGCAACCAACTAAAGACTACATGACCGCTGCATAAGGGATTTCTTCGGAGATATGATGGGCCATTCCCAATACTTAAGAAGGTGGGAAATGTAGCTTACAAAGTTGAGTTGCCACCTCATCTTAGAATACATCCGGTCTCCCACGTGAGCAATCTCAAGCCTTATCATGAAAACAACAAAGATCCGGACCGAGGAACAAGCAAGAGGACACCGCCAGCAACATTCATCGCTCATGAAAAACAAGTGAAGGAAGTATTAGCCGAACGAAAAGTCTCAAGGAGGGGTGTTCCAGCATACACAGAGTATTTGGTGAAATGGAAGGACCTTCCTGATAGCGAGATAAGTTGGGAACCTGCCGCAAACCTTTGGCAGTTCGAGGATAAAATCTGATAATTCCGCGGAGATTTTGAGACGAGGACGCTGCCTGATTAGGTGGGGGAGAATGTAGCGCCCAACAAATTGGGCGAAATGGGCCCAAAGAAATTAGCCTACTTGGCCCAATTTATCATGAGTTCTTGAGAGAACTCTAGATTCTTCCTGCCCGAATTGCCCAAATCGCCCGAAACATTCCAAGCAAGCTACCCAAGATATTTAGATAAGTATGAATATTTTATTTAGGATATTTTTGTAGAGAAATCTAGAGGATTAATCCCACCCTCCAAATTGGAATGTAAAAATTAATCCTAACCGTTCATTTAGGAAGAGTTTTACTATAAATAAGGGTGGTGCCCAAATGGACAAACCACTCAAGCCTTGTAAGTGAAATCCACTTATAATACAAAGAGCTCTTACACATCTTTCTCTCTTGTTCTCAAGTTTCATTCCCTCCCTTTTGGGTTTTCTTATTTTCCTCCTGTTTTTACATTACTTCGTGTAGGATCAAGGCTGACTTAGCCTGTGCACAAGGAGTGCTAATCACCTAAGTGTCGGACGTACCACGAAAAGCTAACGGGAAACTCTTGGGTCGTCACATTTAGTAACCTTGAGGTCATGTGTTCGATCCCCAAAGTATGTTTTTTTTTGTGAAATACATACCAATCTGTTGGGTTTTTATAATTAGTGTTGTTGGGCCTCTAATAACAATGTAATTTAATAGTAGCATCTCTTGGGCCTCTAATAACAATATAATTTAATAAGAGAAAAAGACACTTTTGTGCACCTAACTATACACAATTCTCACTTTCATACCCTATTTTTTTTCTTTTTTTCAGTACCCTAAATTTCATTTTGGGATAATCTACCTCTAAAATACTAAAAATACCTAAAATACCCCTGAATTTGAACCAAAACTAAATATGGTATAATCAAGAGAACCGCCCTAATTTTGGTATTGTTAAAAATACCAAAATGCATTTAAATCATCTTCAAATTTTCAAAACCTACCTCTTAAACTCTATCCTCCAATCCCCCTGCAAATCCTCTCCAACTCCAAGTCCTCTTCTCTCCTCTCTTCTCTCCTCGTCATTGCCTCTGTCCTCTCCTTCTCTAATGTATCATAAAAAACCAATTCAAAATTTCATGTTTTTGAATGAGAAATAAATTAGTGGCGTTTTGCTCCATGTTTTTAGATTCGCCAAAAAAAAGCTCTGTAAGTTTAGTTGAAGTGATGTCTGTGCAAGCAATTAAGGTCACGATATGAAAACAAGGGTGGATTGAAATTTGGGTGGTCCACGTGGAGGTGTTGGAGTGAGACCCAGAAGCTTGTCCACTGCTTAAAGATGACGAAGCTAGTTTGGGCGTCGAATTTGGTGTTGACTGTCGATCTTCCAGCCGGTCATCGTTGATTGGGCTAGAAATCACTGAACCCATCAAACGCGGACCCGAAATCGGCTTACGTCAACCCGAACAGAGAGCTATGCAGCTGGGTCGCGAACCCATAACCAGGAATCCCCTTCGCGGAGAGGATTTTGGTATTTCAATAATACCAAAATTGGTATTTTCAACAATACCAAAATTGGGCTTTTGAAGATGATTTAAGGGCATTTTGGTATTTTCAATAATACCAAAATTGGGCCAGTTCTCTTGATTAGACTAGATTTAATTTTGGTTCAATTTCAAGGCTAGTTTATGTATTTTTAGTATTTTAGGAGTAGATTGTCCCAAAATGAAATTTAGGGTACTGGAAAAAAGAAAAAAATGTAAGGTATAAAAGTAAAAATTGTATATTAAATGCACAAAAGTGTCATTTTCGCATTTGATAATAGCAACTCCCACACACTCTTGTTGGCTCATCACATCTCCTCTCTTTATAGTTAACAATTGTTAATTCTTGGTTAATATTGCCATCCATTTGAGAAGCAGTGAGCATGTAGACAGGACAGCACTACAGGTTAAACCAAAATTGAGCTATGAACTGTGAAGAAGACTAGGCATGGATTGCTTTTTTTTTTAGTTGTTGCCTGTAGATAACTTTGACCTTATCCATGTGACAGATATGTCGAATTAAAGTCATTCTAAGCTCTTTTAGACTCACAATTCTGTTTTCCGAATGATGGTGAATGAAATTTTGAAGTGTAAAGTAGTGTACCATTAAAATAGCTCATCAGATGATCACTTTATGTTCTTGCTAATACATAGAACAAAATGGGTTTTCATACTTTTTGCTTTTTTTTCTCTAAAACATTGATATCAGGTCAGGTTTTTCAATTAAAACGTCAGTCCATTTGATGAATGAGTTTTTTTAGTTTTATTCTGTTGAGAATAAATCACTTTCATACCATGGATGAGAGTGAGAATAAGGTCATTTTTAAGGTTAAAGGTGGTCTCAAATTTTGTAATTAAGCTATGTTTAGTTTAAAAGATAAAAAGTAAAGAGGGCCATAGTAGGAATGACAATGGTGCTCGTTTCGGAGTGGGTTTTGTTAAACCCGAACCTGCCCCGTTCATTCGGAGTGGGTCTTCAGTTTCCTCCGAGCATGTTCTCGCTGTCTTTTCCTCTCAGATTAAATTAATCCAAGAATTGTTGTCGAGGATTTCTTGGAAAAATGTAAAACTTTTGATTTCTCCCTATTGGTAATGAAGAAGATATCATCGCTGAGATTCAACGCATGAGCGAGGAAGAAGCTTCAAGCCTTACTTTGATTCCTTCGGCTTTGCCCTCTTAATGTACTACTCAATCTTTTCATATTTTCTCTTCTTTTGACCTATTTTCACATGTATTTAATTTCTTATTTTTAAATGATCTCTTATTTTGAAAGTGGTAGCTACCTTACAAGTATATCTCTCTTTTTGTTTTCGTTGATAAAAAAAAGTAAATTAAAATAAATATTCTAAGCCGATAAATTAATTGGGTAAGATTAGGTTTAGTTATAATATAATTTAAGCAGTGAACTACTTTATTTCTTAAATTGTATTGAGTGGGACGATTCGGGCCCCAGACTTGTTCAAAATTTCTAACTTGATTTAAGTTCCTCTGTTCTGATTAGGACGGGTCCACGGATATCCGTGGAGTTCCATTTTTTTGTCATCCATGTGCAGAAATTAATCTTATCTAACACTAATTGTATGTTTCAAAATAAATCTTGAAGACCATTTCTTTTCCTTCAGTCAAGTAAAAAGTAAAGCCCACTCCCCTCCCCTCCCCTCACAAATAACATATGTCAAAATTTTCAGAATACAAAAAAGAAGTCTTAATTAGACCAATCTTGATATCCTTAAAGATTCTGCTCTCCTCCCTTGATTGATCTTGTGTATGAACTCTTCCATTCTTCTCCTCGGCTCATCTTCATCATCACCATCACCATCACCCTTTTCTTTCATGTCACATTGCCGTGTTTCTTCGTCTTCTGCTTTTACTTCAAAGGCTTCACTGAAAGGCATGAATAGGTTACAAAAGCCTTTTTGTTGGTGGTGATGACAATCTTGAGAGGAATTTGAGTCTCTTATAGAAGCTCAGAGGCGGGTTTCGAGTCCGTGAGGATGATGACTATAATCAAGTTGTAGAAGATGAAGATGCAGAGAGAGCTGGAAGCAGCTTGGTTGATGAACTCCAATGTTGAATCACACATGGTTGTTAGGTAGAAGAGAAAGAGAGAGGAATTGGTATTTTATAGTGTTTTAATCAGAATTGGACGTTTTGGGGCTTTTTAAAGGCTTGTGTTTGACCATAAAAGTGTGCAGCAGAAGCTTTATGCAACAAAAATGTGGAGATGGAGATTGCTAAGGTATATTGTGAAAGCTAACAGGAAATGGCCATGTTTTAAGTTATTATAGTTAAATGATTAGTTCATTAGGTTGGATAGGTTCAATAACTAGTGTTTGATCTTATTTGTATGGATATTACACATACTACATTTCTCAACTAATTATACATCTTACTTTTTGTTGTGCAAACATAAGATGACCAAAATACACTCAATTATCATTGTATATATTTTTTTCTTCTCTCCTCTCTCCTCCGCCTCAACTCAACCCTCTCTCATCTATCTTTTACTAAACATCAGATCTTAATTCTTGCTTTTGTTAACTGCAACCAGAAAAAATGAATTGTCATGTGATTGTTTCTCCTATCGTATTATTGGAAAATCGTTATTCAGTTAATATTTTTGTTTATAGTTTAGACACTTCACATTGGGGTATCAAGAACAATTTTTATATCAACACTATAAATTTTGTTTTCAATTTTGATGTGATTGAATTGAGATCTTAAACAACAATTTTTTTTATAAAAAAACAATTCGTATTCAGGTAAAAGCAACAAAATCCTGAAATTTTTGTTGCAAACCTTCATCCAAAAAGAATCTAGCGAAATCGGAGCGTTCCATTTGAGAGATATGAAATTCGTATTTAGACAAACCTAGAAAATGTGTGTTACTCTTGAGAGATTTGCCGAAATCATTGCCGAATTGGGCCAAAATGATGACGAACTCGATTCAATCCCCAATACAACAAACTCCCATAGAAATCTCCAGTCACGAATTCGCTAAAATTGGTTATAGTTTTATGATTTTCTTGGTGGATTTTTTGGGTCTACAATGGATGAAGGGGGTGTTGAGCGTTGCTGAGCCGATATCTCAGGGTTGAGGTCCTCTGGTCACCGAACGAAGAAGAGGCGGGGGAGGTTAAGGAAGTATGGAGAATGTATGTGTTCTTCGTCGGCGACGTCGATGGATCAGTGGGTCCATGAGCTACTGAAGACAAGTTGGTATCCATATCATCCTCCTCACTCCTGACCGACATATACGATAAATATCATAGAAAACTTCGTTGATTTTTCTTTCTCATATCTCTATAATCGTCGGAGAGAGGTTGAGTCGTTAAGGATCAAAACCTATTCATAAATTCAAACTCATATTTTCTTAAAAAGATGGTAAACAGGTAGAAGAGTTGAAAGAATAAATTGGTTTTGCGTTAAAATCTTAACATGTGAGATGAAGTTCTCTCAAGGAAACCCTGGTACATCACCGCCGACAACCCAAACAACACAAATCCGGTAAAATCCCACCATAAACCCAAAGGCCAACACTCACACCCTACCCTCACCATCTCAATCTAAACCAAACAACCAAAAATCATCTTTTTCCACAATCTGCCTGACAAAATCAACACGAAGTGGCTCAAGAACATCTGCAAAATCCATGGTACAGTAGTGGAAACCAAAATCCCTAAAGCAAAAACAAAAGCAGGAAGAAGGTATGCTTTAGTCCTCTCTCAATCCCAAACAGAAGTAGAAAAGGCGAAATCATGTCTTAACGGTGCGTCTCTACTAGGCCAGAACCTAACTGAAGATTGGTCAAAATCTGAGTTTTATGAGAAACCCAAAATCCCCAACACAAAATTGTCCAAACCAAATCCAGTAACTACTCTAATCTCACCCACTTAGGAAAAAGCAGATACCTTACCTCTGTCTCAGACTCCCGAATCCACACCTCGAATAAGAAATGACCCATCCCACAAAAATGCCCAAATCCAGAAAGGAGTCAGTTACAAGGACATGGTGGGCGGATTAATGGAATCCTGAAAAAAATGCACCGGCGAAATCAACATCCTGATCGATGCGAAAAGAAAGCCATCCATATTTAGAGTCTCTAGTATAAAAAATAACAGTGAATTCACTCTCAATGAACTAAAAGAGGAAGGCTTATGCGAAGTCGATATTCATCAAGTTGGACCAAGATGCTTCATAGTAACCTTCGAAAACAGCGACACAATTGAATTTCACAGGAGCCCAAATTGGGCGTCTTTTCAAACCATGGTTTTCCTTTCTGAAAGAAGGAAAAAAAATTAGTCTTGCATGGAGGACTCTTCAAATGGATTGCTATCTTCGGCATTCCTGCAATTGGATGGACATCAGAAACCATAATCAAAATCACCAACTTGTTGGGGATGTGCAATTCATTCATCCCAAGTCCTTGACAGGATTTGATCTACAAGAGGCATATGCGCTAATTCACACTAAACAACCAGATCGGATTGAAGAAAAGATCGATTTGATCATTCAAGGTTCGACTCATACAATTCAAATAGAAGAAGCATCAAAAAGGCAATTGCAGACCCCAGTCCTGCCCTTGCAATCCAATATAGATTTTGACTCTGAGTCGTCTGAATTTGTGATCGCAACAACCACAAACTTCAATTTTAGAGAGATTGAAAATCACAACGATCTTGAGGACGGGGAATTCAGGCTAGAACCAGAATCCGAAGGAGGCAAGTTGGAAGCGGTCACAGCCGGAAATCGGTCATAATTTGGAGAGTCAGATTCATTAATGGAGATGACCAACCACATTCAAAGAACCCAAATTGAATTTCAAAACTAACCTCGAGAACCTGAATAATCAAGCACCTAGAGCCAACATCTCCAAAACCCTAATCAGTTGGTCCCTAGACAAGCTGAACCATCATTTTCCTCGAAAGCATCTCCATCTAATGATAAGAATTCAACTCCCCCCAACTCCACACACCCACCCACTCCCCACATACCAACTCTCAACTCACTCACACAAACATCGCACCCATTCACCAATCAAATTAATTCAACGGTCATCCCTGAAACCCAGAATGTCTTTCCGCAAACTTATGTCCCAAATTACAGAGAATGTGCCACTAGAACTTAGGATATTTGCAAGGAATTGGGAGTAAATGTGATATCCCTGATGCTCATATGATCTCTGCTCTTTAACAAATTGAAGCCAGGAACAGAGCCAGCCCCACCTCAAGTCACTGATGGGCTCGATCCTTAAATTTCTCTATTGAAATGCCATAAATCTAGAGAAAGTGGAGAAGATGAGATCAGTGTCAACAAGATCAAAGCGATCAAACCCTCTTTCATTACTTCAATCAAAGCCACAGATCGGGCGGTTTTCATCTCTGGTCGGGCTCGCAGGAAAACCTCTCCCATTTGGCATGGCCGAAGATTCTCACATCGCCCAAGTTTCCCACCATCGACCCGCTCGCTCTCCGTGGTGTCATTGCGTCTTCGCAGATTATCACAGCGCCGAGGGTGCGACTCTTGGGATCCTTGATCTTCGGATTCCGTTTCCTCAATCGATGTACTCGCCGTTAAATTTGCGCTCATTTTGTGTGGAGGTTTGGCTTCAATCTGTTTTGAGGCGCGTGGAGTCGCTCTCTTCGTATGGAACCTTCGTGAGTTTGAACTGATTGTGGGCCATCCATCCTTTTGGGCCTTGCCAACCTAGGCTTTCTTTTCGGTTGTTCATGCCCAACGAATTCTCTGTTGACCTCCTCATTAATTCACTCACGGTCTCCTCTTTCTTCGTTTCAACTTGTATTTCAATTTTACCATTTGTTTTGAATTTTGAATTATATCTTTTGATGTAATTTGGTAAGCTATTTACCCGATGTAAATCTGGCTCTTGCTCCCTCCTTAGAATCATCAACTAGTTATCCTTAATAAGGTTTCATTTTGCTGAGCAAAAAAAAAGTTGTTAAGGATCGGAAAGAGAGGAGGCAAAGACCAACACAAGTTGGGCCAAGTGGTAAGGAGCTTACTTAACACATGTGAGGTCCTGAGTTCGAATCTTCAATTATTGCCGATCAATAAAAAAAAGGAGGCAGTTGTGAGATTATCCCTATTACTATGGTTAAGTTTTAGTTAGTTTTGAGTGTAAAAAGACCAAAATGCCCCTGATTGTCTATCAAATTTTCAAATACTTGCCATTATTCATAATTCATCAAATTATAATACTTATTAATAATATTTATTAAAAAAATTAATTTATTATTGTTATTATTATTATTTCATAATAACTATTTCATAAAAATTAAAAGGAAATCAATTTAATTATTGATTATTAATAATAATAATAAAAAGTAAAAGTAAATTATTTATTAATAATTAAAATAATACTAATTATCAATAATATAATACTAATTATTAATAATATATTGAACTTTCGAATGACATAACTCTCTCATGCAAATTTATGTTTTGGGCTATAGTATACTAAATCGAAGACAATCGAAAGATCAATCAAGGACGTTTTGGTCTTTTTACACTCAAAACTAATTGAAACTTCGCCATTTTGTCTAACTTGACATTAAACCAAAACCAACTGACCTTAAAACAACGTTTTTAAGGTAAATGACCTT
Organism: Geranium rotundifolium; assembly: GCA_963920655.1. Taxonomy (NCBI): domain Eukaryota; kingdom Viridiplantae; phylum Streptophyta; class Magnoliopsida; order Geraniales; family Geraniaceae; genus Geranium; species Geranium rotundifolium. Next base: position 24,288,892 of record OY987313.1, on the reverse strand, counting down.
AAACGTGTAAAACTAACTACACCTTTGTGACATTTACCCTTTTTTATAAGTAGATGTATTCTCATATAAAGAATCATCAATAATATTCTCTACCATTTTAGTTTTTGTATGGTATCAGAAGAAGTTCGGTCTTATTAAAATTCGTTGAGTTTATTGTTATGCCCACTCGTTAACGACAGTTGTAACAAGCATGCAGGATAAGATTATTTCATTGTATTCTATTACTTTGTTAAAGTATCAAACCCTATACATCAAATCTAAACAAACAACAAGCGCCAGAACTTACATTCTAGACGTCGTAGACGCGAAATCTTAGAGCGTATTACCCTAAAGAGTCGAGCCGTAAAGTACAAAACGTCATAAAGACAAAGGCGAAGAACGTATGACGTCGTAGAACTAACACAGCTATTCCAAAATAGTACATTTGTTATCCAAATTGCAAATTCAATTTGAGAATAGCCTTCAAATAGTATATGCACATCGGCCCAGAAGAATATTAGGATTAGATTCAATATTTAGGGTTTTATCTTACTACGTATGTATAATGTAATTTTATCTCATATTCTAATTGTTAGACATTCAAATAATAATAAAAACTATTGGTATGTACACACAAAAACAGCACATGGAAATGGAATCTTCTCTCTCTCATTGCCATCGTCAACATGGTCGTCACCATTTACCAAACTCTAATTTTACAGGTCATCAATGCCACCATGAGTTTTGAATCACACTGATATTCGTTGATTAGCATGAATGCGGATGAGTCATATTACTCCTCTCTCATTAAATTCAAACTACGTAGTATATAATTGGAAAACAACATCATACTATTTCTATAATATATATATATATATATATATATATTATTTTATCACACCTAATATAAAATTCACTTGAGAGATATATTAAAATAAATTTTCTTTAATCATTACTTGTCAGTTAAAATACGAGCAGTGTCAACCACTAGACCAATCCTAAACTGAAAATATACTTACTTCTTAATTTTGCTAGAAAACTATAATACACGTGAACACATTAAACCCATCTACGGGCCCAGATTAGCCCCTCACTCTCATCGAAAAATACATTTAAGTTCAGTCAACGCCATATGAAATTGTAATCCGAGTAAACCAAGAACAAACAAAATTACTATTACAAATACAACAAATAAAAGACAACATTTGCCCCCACAAATTTCATTGAAATACTACTGATACTGAATTTTGCAGAAGAGCACATCTCATGACATATTGGCATTCATTTCTTGCATTTATTAAAGCATAATAAAGATTCAGTTTTTATGATAAGGATTCTCAGAAGGCTAAAATGCATATTATATAATTGAAAAAAACTATGAGTAAGTAACACTCTTTATGTTTCTCGTCTAAGATGTATAAGTATGACACAAGCACTTACTGAGAAAAAATCCATTCAGAGTCATAGCAAGAGCACCGAGAACTATTGGATATGAGGTGATTGGGTACTTGAGAGCAAGTCGAATGTACATATGCTCGCCTTCATGGTAGACACTTCAGATAGCATTGTCAATCATATATTCAACATCGTTAACGTAATGGCTTTGAGGTGAAGCATGCAAGGCTAGCTCATCATCATCAATTTCATTGCCTTTCCCGGGACAATTTCCGGCGAAAGGGAAGAGCGAAGGGGGAGAAACGGGGAAGAGGTAGAACTATGCTGGTGAACTATCGATGACATTTGAATAAAATTTGAAATCCAAACTAGGGCATTTTGGTCATTTTAACTCGAAATAAGGTTAAATGATAAATATAATGGTATATTGCCCATTTTGGAAATTTATTTTAAAAATTTATATATATATATATATATATATATATATATATATATATATATATATATATAAAGAGACAAATCAGGTGAGAACCAAACCCTTTTATTAGAATGTGAGAACTGACTTTAGCCATTGAAAAAAAGTTAATGTCTAACGGAAATAAGTGAATGTCCAATGACAGTAGTGACAGATGAATGTTTAGTGGTTCTAACATTCTCACTATACGATTGTGATAGCATTTTGTGCCCTAGTCCAATTGCTAGTAGCCTGTAAACGTCTATGTACATTATCATCGTTTGTAATATATATATATATATATATATATATATAAAACGGCTTTATATTACTTATGTGTTGAAGTAATATGTTGAGCATGATCTGATTTATGACCACTAAAGTAGTAGAACCATAAATCTGTACGGATCACATTTAACGAGTCCCTGGTCAATCTACGCTTCTATAGAAGCGACCAGTATGAGGATGGTTCTTAATGACGTAGTTCTACTTGTCATAGGGATGAGGGATCCCGGAATTGTATCATAGATATCATGAGGTGATTGATATCGGACGACCCGCTTTGAATAGTGTTTTCATAGATTAAGCCATGAACATATTCAAATGCGATAACTTGTCACTATATCCTTAGACCGAGGAGTCTTTGTGATCACTATGCAATGTACGTGCGGATTTAACTTGCGCCTAACGCTTTCTGTAACAGGATTGCAATAACGGGCATGATTGGGTGGCGGAACGGGTTGCATGAGTGACACGAAAGACAGCTAAGGGATTTATCCCTCATACTATGGTATGGGAAAGATATCCGTTAAAGGCCTCTTGATCGAGACTGACTGAGAGTAAGAGCATGGCCATGCCGGTGATACGGGTTATCAGTTCTCAGCCATCTCACATATCAAGTAACAATGATTGATTAAACAAGGGTGACGACTCTATGCCTTGTGATCAATTGTGATATATAGAGATAATAGGATAGTGACTTGTACACACAAGGTTAAGTCGAATCATCGATCGTCATGCACCTTGGGTAATCATAAGGTCTGACTAGAGGCCCCTTATGATGGATCGGGCAAGAGCGATCTTTTGCGCCGATCTGCCAACGGTGGCATGAGCCTAAAGGGTCACACACATTCAAGACGGATAACTTGAGACAAGGAAACCTTAAACGTTTTTTGAGGAGCAATACATGGACAAAACTGGAGGTTTTGTGCCATGGGTTCGGTTTGAGAGAATAATTAGCGAATCGAGAAAACTGAGTTTTTTCGTCGTTGTCGTGTTGGACTTTGTTTGATAAGTAACGACAAAAAGGGTCGGACGTTTTTTGGACACGACACGAAACCCCATGGGCGAGCCCTTCGGGCTCGGCCCATGAGGTCTCATGGCCAGCCCAAACAAGGGCCCGTTAAGGGCCCAATAAGCCCTCTTGGCCGGCCCACATGGTGGGTCCATGTGTGAGGGCCACACAACACCATGCTTAGTTGGTGATTGTGGATTAAGAGGTGAGTGATTTAAGGGGTATGGTTAAAGCACCTTTAAGCCCATACCAATCACTTTTGACCCATGCTTATGAGTTGGATGATGAATTGAAATACTAGACATTAATTCATTATTCAAATAATCACAAAAAACAAACAAAACTCTCTCTCTCTTGGTGTGGCCGGCCACCCTTGCTCTCTTGTTCTTCATTTAATTGTTCTAGTAGGCAATTAAGTGAAGGATCATCAAGATCATCCCCTTGGTGTGGACTTGCTTTAGAGAAGAAGATCCGAAAGTTCTTCTTTAATCGATTCAACAAAGACTTAAAGGTAAACATCTTGTGGAATAGATTTTGCTTTGGGATTTAATGGTTTATGTTCTTGGACAAGGTTTGGAGTAGATTTTGTTATAATGCTTCCGTTATCTCGACGATCTAGAATGCTCCAAAACCCTACAGATTGGTCCTACATCGAATGCTTAAATATACAGGGGAAATCAAATACACACCTGGGTAGAATTACGAACCGTCCGAACTGGTCATTTGGCCAATGATCTAGCGAGATTACATCATCGCGTGGCACGTCACACTAGCTTGTGTCCCCCGTAAGTGAGTGGCTTTTGCGCGACACCGGTAGAAAGAGAGTGTGAACTATTGTAAACACATTGTGACTTATTTTCACAGGGTTTACCTATGGAATAACTAGTGTAAACAGAGCATGAACTGTTGTAAAAGAGTGTGAACTAGTGTAAAGAGAGTGTGAACTAGATTAAATACAACTGTAACTTATGAACTAGCATAAACATAATATAAATTGTATAAACGAGTGCACACACGTGTACATAACAATGCAAACTCGGTAGAAAGAGGGTAACATAAGGTAAAAATAGAGTGTGAACATGTTATAAACATAGAACCATCATGGTGTAAAATTCCCATAAAATCCCTATGGACACGGTAGAAATACGGAAAGAACGTGGTGTAAAGTCGTTACCACGTGTCGCACACTGATATCATCTCACCATATGAATGGCTCCTAGCCATCAGACGATTCGTATATATATATATATATATATATATATATATATATATATATATAGTAGGTATCAAATACAAACCAGGGGAAAATGTGTTAGACTTATGCCCCAGTCCAATATATAAGTGATCTACAGATGTAATGTTTTATCATCTTTCCGAATAAATAAATCGGCATATATTACTAATGTGTTGTAGTAATATATCGAATGTAATCTGATCTATGTCATTATGTGTGTAACCACTAATAGTAGAACTATAGATCAGAAAGAATTACATTTGATAAGTCCCTGATCAGCTAAGCTTCTTTAAGAAGCGACCAGTATGAGACCAACTCCTTGTGATCACGCTCTACTGATCATGGCAAAGTATGTGCCGGAGTTATATCATAGATATCATCAGGTCGATGATATTGGAGAACCCGATTGTGAGTATGCTGCATAGATCCAGTCATGAGATACTCACATATCGTAGCTTGTCATTATATCCTAAGACCAAGGAGTCTTTGTGTACACTATGTAACGAATATCTAAGTTTGACCTAGTCTAACTTTATCTGTG